>JAQJVL010000063.1:2198649-2545201 GCA_035578905.1 Stictocephala bisonia | reverse complement strand
GCCACTGCCGACCACTCCAATCCACCCATGAAACCCTTCAACACAGTAACCAAGCGGATTGCCTAGGTTTTTTTTTTTTTTTTTTTTTTTTTTTCTAAGTTAAATTATTTATTTGGTTTTTAATTGTTTTTCTTTTTAAATAAATATTTATTTGTTTCTTTTTTTTTTTTTTCTACGTATTACCAAGACACCTTTGACGGTAGGTCGGCCAACCATGGCCTACTAACTGGCAAACCCCCACCGTCAACAACCAAGAAAGAAATATTTTTTTTTTTTTTTTTTTTTTTTTTTTTTTTTTTTTTTTTTTTTTTTTTTTTTAGGCAACCACGCTCTGCTACCAATTGAGACCCATCCCCCCCACCAAAGCTGGGAAGCGTGCCAACTGGGGGATGGCTCAAAACGAGTAAAGCGATGGGATCACGGGTGGCAGTTGGAGGGTCCAAAATAAAACTCGGCAGCTGAGCAAAACTGATTTATTATCAAGCAAACAAACTGGCAGGCAGAAGGCCACAACAAAAAAGGCAGAAGGCCACAATATAAATTCTCACTTAAATAAATAACAAAACACACAAAAGCTACAAGAACAACACAATAATAACAAACGCTATAAATACCACAAACTCTACAAATACCAAAATTTACAAATTAACAACTACATGGCCTATCTGCAGCCTAGCCTGAGACACCCCAAAACGTAAGAAAAATTTAATAGGCCCCGACTAAAAGTGAAGAAAATTATAAAATTTTTGGTATCACCAATTACACCGGCAATTTGGCCCGCATCCCTTGATTCCACCGGGCCAGGGAGTAAGCCGGAATCCCTGGGCAGCTCCGAATTAAAAGTTAAGCAAAAGCACCATAATCCCCTTTTGGTGAAAGTTTAAAAATTAAATAATTTAAAAGAAAATATAACACGGTACCGTTTTAGTAAAAAGTCACTTCACGACCTCCATAATACAATGAACGAAAAATATAAATAACAATCACTAGGCCTAAACATATAAATAAATAACATAACTTAACCATAGGGACCTAACAACTATAAAATCTAAAAGATATAACAACAAATAAAACTAATTAAATAACTAACAATAAATATAAATAAATATTAACATCAAAAATATTCTTTATGTATTTTTAAAGCAGTGATGAGTCAGCGCTCAGGCAGTCAACATCGTTATCGGTGCGTGCTCCTACACTGAACGAGTTTCAAGATCTTACATGCGTTTTACTTAACCTTTCAGAGTGTACTTTTTTCGTAATAATTTTAGAATTTTATTATTATTACTATTTTTTGTTGAAGTATTGTTTGTGTAAATTATTGCTAATTTCTTTTCAAAATGCCTAACTGTACAGTATGTATTAAAGCTGTTACAGCGAAACAAGTTAAGTTAGTGTGTTGCGATTGCAATGGAGAATTTCATGCAGTGTGCTTGAAAATGAGTAAAGCGGACGTGGATTGTATAATTGCTGATGGTCTTGTCTGGAGGTGTGCCGACTGTAGTGTGAATAGAAGAAAAAGCATGCGGTTTGAATCGGAAGCCAGTGAAGGTAAATTAAGTTTAGATGACTTAGTGAAAGCAGTTTACGAAGTAAGGGACAGTCAGAAGTCGTATGAAAAGGGATTTAATGTGGCTTTTGAAAGTTTAAACAAAACCGTGGAAGAAAATACTCTAGTCATCAGACAACAGAATGAAAAAATGGATAAATACTGCGATATGATAGAGAAATTAACAATTGAGAATCAGCAGCTAAGACAAAAAGTGAAAAATCTTGAAGATCGCTTAGATGATTTAGAGCAATATGGCAGGTGCAATTCTGTTGAAATTCAGGGTGTTCCACAGGAGCCAAATGAAAATGTCTTAGCAGTAGTAAAGGAGGTGGGAAGGGCTCTAAACATGAGCATATCCGATGAGATGGTAGACGCTTGTCACAGGCTAGGTAGGCGGTCAAGTGGTGAACATCCTCCAGGAATAATAGTCAAGTTCGTGCGCCGGTTTGATAAAGATGAAATTCTAAAACAGCGCCGCGTCAAACGTAACTTATCTACGAGACACATGGGCAGGAATGACGATCGTCCAGTCTATATAAATGAGTCCCTGTCACCATCCCGTAGGAGGCTCCTGGCAGCAGCGAAGGTGACCCAAAAACAGAAAAATTGCAAGTTTCTTTGGGTAAGAAACGGGAAGATTTTTCTCCGGCGAGAAGAGAATGCTCCTGTGATAGTTGTCACTTCGCAAGCTGATCTGGACAAAATGTAAATATGCTTCTAACTTTTATATTTGATCAATAAGAATTTAATTTAGTTTTATATCCTTTTTTGAGAATATATTGCAGTAATATTTCTTTCAACAAAATTATGGTTATTTACAAATAAATTTCAAAACAACATTAAAGAAAAAATTCAATGTTTTGTTCAGTACAAAAAAAATTGCTTTTCAATTTTAGTTATGATTGTATTACAAACAAGAATATATTATCGTTGATGAATAAGTATTTTCACGTTTTGTTATCAACTTTATGAATTTAATATCACAGTTATTTGTGTTCATTATGTCTGTTAAATAATAAAAAAAGAGTCGGCAGTATTAAAGCTAATTGCTTATTTTATATTAATTTTATTTTTATTTTTTTGAACTTTTACTTATCCTTTATTATTACAAATGCCTATCTATATTTCTCCTTGTAATTTCGAAATTATTATTTGTCTTAATGCTTGAAAGTAAAGCAAAAATTGATATTTGTTTTATTTATTAAGGTAGCAATGTTTTTATATTAAACTCTTAAATGAACAAAAACTATAAGCAAGTTAAAATACTTCATCAAAATATTAGAAGTGTTAGAGCAAATTTTGATCATTTTTTAGTTCAGCTAGAGGCAGAAAAACTTAGTCCAGATATAATAGTTCTCACTGAAATATGGATAAAAGAATCCGAGTCTCTTTTTTATGAAATACAAAATTATATTAGTTTTACCAAGACAAACGAAAATTACAGAGCAGGAGGAGTAAAAGTATTTATAAAATCAAACGTAGAAGTATTAAGTAATGTCTCTGTCTTTTGTCAATCAGCTGATTTTTTAAAAATTAAATTTAAATGTAACAATAAAATATTTTGTTTATTAGCAATTTATAGGTTTCACTTTCTGCCTAAAGAAGTTTTTCTAGAAGAACTGAGTAAAGTTTTGGATGACAATAAAAATGATAATATTATTTATATTGGGGACATTAATATTAATTTGTTAAGTAGTGATAATGTTGTTGATAATTATAATATTTTAATGGCCTCAAACGGCTTGGAATGTTTATTATTTGAGCCAACTAGAATTACAAATGAAACCAGTTCTTGTATTGATCATTGTTTTGCTAGAATTATAAATAAAGTAGAGGCAGAAGTTCATGTGAAAGTTTTGCAAACAAATATAACTGATCATGCTACTACGCTAGCATGCGTGTTAGTGTGTGAGGGAGAGGAACCTGTTAACCTTGAACCGATCTCTTATCGTATTGATTATGAAGCTCTTGTTACTTGTTTAAATGAGATGGACTGGGCTGATGTTTATAATGAACAAGACCCGTCAATTGCGTTTGATATCTTTGAAAGCACTTTTCAATATGTAATAAATAAATGTAAAACTTCAAATATAAAAGACAAGTATAAAGTAAATAAGATTAAACCTTGGATGAACGATTTTATTTGTATGAAAATTAGAGTTAAAAATAAAATCTATAAAAAATTACAATCTCATCCAACAAATACAAAATTAAAGAAATACTTTTTGAAATATAGAAATGATTTACAGTTGAAAATAAGGCAAATAAAAAATAGTTATTATGAAAGATGCTTTCAAAAATGTAATGGCGATTCAAAGCAGTTATGGAGGGTTATAAAAGAAATAACATGCCAAAAATCCAATAAAAATTCTCAAATACACTTAAATATACAGGGAAAAATGGTAAATGATCCAAAAGTTGTATCAAATGAATTTAATAATTTTTTTCTCTCTGTAGTCAATAGTCTAGATATCAAATCTTTCAATCCTGATGTTTTTAATTCAGTAGATATACATAATTGTTTTACTGCACCAGTTTCTGTATGTTCTATGTTTATTGATCATGTATTACCTGTAGATTTAGAAAATGTAATCAAGTCGTTAAAAAATAGTAAATCACCAGGTTTTGATTCTATTACTTCATCATTAATTAAAAGAGTGTATCCTTCAATTTCAGATGTTCTCTTGTATTTAGTTAACTTAAGTTTTGAGAAAGGAATTTTTCCAGATAAATTAAAGATAGCAGTGGTGGTTCCATTACATAAGGGGGGTTTAGCTAATGATTGCAATCAATTCAGACCAATATCTCTTCTTTCCACTTTTGCTAAGATTTTTGAGAAATTAATGAAGAAAAAGTTGATTAGATTCTTTGAAAGAACAAATTTTTTCAGTAAATCTCAATTTGGTTTTAGAGAGGGGCTTAATACGGAACATGCTTTAAAGAATTTCATGGACAGTGTTTTTGATGGTCTGAATCACAGTAAAAAAGTCAGTGGGCTTTTTTTGGATATAAAAAAGGCTTTCGATACTGTGGATCATAAAATTTTGTTGGAAAAAATTTATAATTGTGGTATAAGAGGAAATATTTTTAAATGGTTTGAAAGTTACCTGACGGGCAGAAAGCAATGTGTTAAGTTAAATATGACTTACAGCAGTTTTGGAGTAATTCGACAGGGTGTACCTCAAGGATCTGTTTTAGGGGCAATCTTGTTTTTAATTTATGTTAATGACCTATGCAATGGAAAATTTAAAGGCTTAGTTACTGCTTTTGCTGATGATACAGCTTTCAGTTACATAGGGGACAATTGGGAGGAAATAGAACAGCATATTAATGAAGATTTGAAAGCTTTACAATGGTGGTTTTCAAAAAACAATATGTTATTGAGTCCTGAAAAAACAAAATTCATTAATTTTAGTCAAAGAAAAGAATTTAACTTTACAAATGAAGTTATCTACAGATGTATGCAATGTCTGAGTGAAAACTCTCATTGTGGGGAATGTGCAGTTATAGGGCAGACTGACAATATAAAGTATTTAGGTTTAATTCTTGACCAGGAAATTAAATGGAAAAAACATATTGAGCAATTAAAAATTAAATTAAACAATGCTTTAAGATATTTTTATTTTTTATCACCTATGTGCAATGAACAGATATTGAGAATGTTATATTTTTCTTTGGTTCACAGTAGAATTGAATATGGGCTTTTTTGCTGGGGAGGGACTTTTGAAACTAATATTAAACCAATTTTTATTCAGCAAAAAAAGTTTTTAAGAAAAATTTTTAAAAAGTGTAGAATGGAACCATCATACCCTTTATTTGTCCAAGCAAAAATATTGCCCCTTAAATACATGTTTGTGTTTAAAGTTTTGAAAATATTTTATGTAATTAGTGGTAATTTGTCTCATAATATTAATTCGGTTAGAAGTAAATTAAGAAAAATAGACCTAATTTCAGTACCAAAACCATTTTTTTCCTTTTATACTAAATGTTATCAGTTTTTGGGGCCAAGAATGTATAATATAATTCCAGAAAATATAAAACTTTGTCATAGTAAAAAACTGTTTTTAAAAATGCTAAGAGACTGGCTGTTAGGTTTTGAAAATATTGATTTCTTGTTAAAAGTTCAAATTTAAATTATTTTTTCAGTATAGAAAGGTTAAATATTATTTCATGTTTGTGTATTTTTGGCAGTTATTTGCAAAACGATATTTTATAACAGGTTAAGTAACATTATAGATTTTCTTGTACTAAATTGTGTTTTTGTATTTTTAAGTAGGAGAAAAATGTTATAACTTTTAGATTATACTTATTTTATTTGAACTGTTTGTGCGCAATTTTTTAATTTAAGTTAATGTTGGAACCTCTGCGCAGGCTATGCCTTTAGAGGCCCTAAATTTTCTTGGAGAATGCTAATTATTTTTTCATTGGTGTATTTTGTAAATGTATTTTCAAGGAAATAAATATATTCTTATTCTTATTCTTATTCTTATTCTTTTCTTTTTAAGTAAATAAAAAAAATATAAGTCCCCATGGCTGTTTCATCAATCACTGTTCCAGTTTAGGCCTAGGCCACAAATTAAACAGTTCCATAAACATTTGTTTTTTTTTCTTCTTTTATATTTCATGATTTTTTCTTTTTATTTCTTTTTTTTTCTTTAATATCACCAGAACCCCTCAGCTCAGCCGCCGGGAAAAAAAATGGACAGAACTGACCTGAGGACTGAAGAACTCTACCCAAAGCTGTAGAGAGGGTAGCGGGCGAAACAGGCTCCAGCATGGTCCTCAGGCCAGGCTAGCAGAGCAGATGGTCGACAATCCCCGGACGGCAGGCCGAGGGCTGAACGTCCCACTCGAGGACCCTGGACTGTAGGACAACACCACAGCACATTAAAAGCAGTCCAGCCATCACAACACAAATATTATACATAACCCCTAAACATGACATGGCAACACAAAACGGGCACAGACAAAATTATACAGGATTATCACACTAGAAAAAATAAAAGATCTATTTTTTTAGGTCATGAATAATTATGTTGGCAAACTCAGATTTAGGAAAAATTACCATTAACAAATTATAAAAGAATTAATTACGTATATGGACTTAAAAAATGACAAACTGAATACTAGGCCATGGATACATGAGCAATATGTTAAAACATGAAAATCAAAGGGTACAGCTAGGCTAGGTTATTGGCAAAGAACAAAAAATATGATATCGGTAACTACAACTGTAAAAAGGCTCCATAAACATTATACAGAATTACAATTGAAAATAAAGGCAGAAATAAAAAGCATTAACGGTAATTAACGGTAAAGATTAACATGGAAGCACATGGCTTTAACCTAGTCTGAGAAACATCTAGACAAAGAATACAAATTTAACCAAACTCTGAAAACACAAGCAAGAACGATTAATATTATTGAAACAAAAGTATTTTCACCAAAAGGGAGATTAAATATTAGAAATTACAAAATTAACACTTACGTTTTGGAGTCTCTCAGCCGAACATAGTAATCTCAGCAGGCAGAGCCAAAGACAAAAATGACGGCCAACCTGAAAGACGAAGGCTCCAGAGAAACTAGAACTACTCGAACAATCTAGAAGCCGGTCAACCTGACCGAAGCTGCTGGAAACCGGAACGAAACGGAACTGGGCCAACGGCTACCAAAGTACGCAAATCGCCGGGCAAAAGCGAATCTCAGGCAGCCTGGCAGACAACAACGAAAAAACGAAACTGTACCGGTCCAAGACCCGGTACAATATGACTCGAAAGGACTGAGTATACTATTACAATTTACTATTACAATTACATTTTAACCTGAAAAAACAACAATTATTATGAATAAAACAATACAATAATCAAATATTACAAAAATGATGAAGTCACGACGCGCAGTGACGATGGCGTCTAGACGTTCCAGGCACGAAGTGAGAATGATACAATCCAAATGCAGTGTCTACGAAGTTCCCTCCAAGGTGATGAAACACGGGGACAAGACAAAGATACACACTACACTTCACAACAACCATACACAGACTGAAAAGGTCAGGGACGTACGCTCCGAGATAGCCAAAAATGCGGTGACTCAGGTACGGGGACGGGGACGGGGACGTAGACTCATGGGTGCTTAATTTTTGTAGGTGCAGGTGGTGTAGGATTCTGGTTAGATGATGTCATGAGTGTACTGAACTTTTTATCACGTGTGTTTTTAAGTAAAGGAACCCACATGGGTCTAACTTCTATGCTACTTTGGGCTGGTGGGATTACAATTTATATTAATGAAAACATTGATAAAGTATCTCAAATATCATGCAATTCCGTTTCGGCGATGTGCTAGTTATCATTTAATGAATTTAGGATACAATTTTAAACTCTTAGCAGTATATAGGCTTCATCACTCGACTAGTGATTTGTTTATAAATGAATTGACTCAATATTTATCCAAACCAGAGGTTAAAAGCTGTGATAACCTAATGATTACTGTGGACATGAACCTGAATCTTTGGGTTGATGTAGATCTAATAGATAACTATAAGATTACCTTAGCTTAGTTTACAATCCATAATTAATGAACCAACACGAACCACACAAAATTCTCAAACATGCATTGATCATGTATTGGTTAAAATTTGGAACAGAAACAAAATAGGAGTACAAGCAATGGTAACTGACAGCGCACTGACAGATCATTGTTTATCAGCTGTTTTATTGGTTCGGGAGGAGGAAGATACACTGAAAAGCAATGTCAAGGTCGCGGAGCTGACGGTGCTCACTTCCCGCGTAAATCATAAATATTTTAGAGATATGTCAATTAATGTGAATTGGGATTTTGTATTTAATGAAAAGAATGCCTCTCAAGCTTTTGATTTGTTCCACGATAAATTTTGTGACTTATTAAATAAAAGTAAAGAGTTCATAAATAATAAGTGTAGTAAACATTCTAAATTAAAGCCGTGGATTAATGATGAAACGTGTAAACGAATTAAAAAACGAAACTTATTATTAAAAGCAACTAAGAAAAGCCTGACAAAATGGAAGTTTTATCGTTTTTTAAAACATTTAGAAACAAGTTGAAGATAGAGAACCCCAAAAATAGTTATTACACAAATTAATTTGAAAAATATAATGTCAATTCTATAGAATCTTAGAAGGTTTTAAAAGAGATAAGTGGTCAACAAAGAAAAGTAAATTGTACAATTGATTTAGAGGGGGATAATACGATCATATCTGAACCTCTTGCAGTTGCTAATGTATTTAATGCATATTTCTTGAACGTTACTGAAAAAGTAATAAACAGCAGTCAAAAACTAAAAATCTTGATTTGCTAGATTGCAAAGATTATTTTACTAACCAACCATTATCAAAATCAATGTTTATAGCTCCAGTATTAGAAAATGGTATAGAAAAAGCAGTAAACCTTTTGAAAAATGGAATCTCACCGGGTCTTGGTGGAGTAAACTCGACTGTAATCAAAAAACATTTTAAGGAAATTTTGTATATAGTTAATCTAAGTTTTGAGACATGCGTTTTTCCTGAAAGGCTGAAGAACGCTATGGCAATCCAATTTTTAAGAAAGGTACAAGGGAGGCTTGTAATAATTACAGGCCAATATCTATACTATCTTCTTTTGCTAAGATTATTGAAAGGATTATGAAACAGAAATTAGTTGACTCTCTGGAAAAGAATAACATACTCAGTCTGAATCAATTTGGATTTAGAGGGGATATTAATACGGAAGTGGTATAAGTAGAATTTATGGATATGTTATTAAAAGGTGTAAATGACGGAAAAAGGTTAGTGGACTATTTCTAGATATAACAAAGGCACAGTGAACCTTAGTATTTTGCTAGAAAAATTATATAGTTGTGCAGTTAGAGGCATGGTATACAATTGGTTTAAAAGTTATTTAGAGAGGATGATGCGATGTGTTAAAGTCAATGGAGTAGTAAGTGGAATGGGGGAAATTAAACATGGTGTGCCTCAGGGGTCGGTTTTAGGGGCTACTTTATTTTTAGTATATATTAAAGATTTGTGCCGTGCTAAGTTAAATGCTAGTATAACTTCTTTCGCCGATGATACCGCGTTGTCCTGTTCTGAAGATTCTTGGAACTTAATTGCTACAAAGATGAACCAGGATTTACTTTCAAATCAATGGTGGTTTTGTAAAAACGATATGGCTTTAAGCCCTGAAGAGACAAAATTTATCAATTTTTCTCTTAAAAAGGCTTATAAGCAGGAAAATAAAATTGTCTTAAAATGCATCAATTGTATAATTAATGGTAGAGAATGTAATGATGATTGCTGTGAATTAAAGAATGTACCTAATTTGAAATATTTAGGAATTATATTAGATGAAAAGATAAATTGGAAAGATCACATAACAAACATCAAAAATAAAATAAATAATACAATCTATTAGAGTCGAACTATGTGTAGTGACATAGACTGAGATCATTGTATCTTTCATTAGTTCATAGAAGGTTAGAATTCATAACGTAGGTGGTATGTTGGGGAGGTACATATTTCTCTAACTTAAGACATATATTCACAGTTCAGAAACATTTTATGAGAATAAAAACAAAAAGTAATAGCTTCAAACATTCGTTTCCAATTTTTTGTTACTTGAAAATTCTTCCAGTACGATATATTTATGTATATAAAGTTTGGATATAAGACCAAGAACCAAATTTTTTTCTTAAGAAGTAGAAATCGCAGGGAAAATGAGTATACAACAAACCTGCGTAGTACTAGAAATGTGTCCGTACCGAAGCCAATCAAAACTTATTTTACAAAATCATTCAATTTCTTAGAACCTATATTATTTAATAAATTGCCAAACAACATAAAAGATATAATTAATATAAATGTTTTTCTAAAAGAATTAAAGCTATGACTATTCATTATTCAGAATATTGAAGAATTTTTGTTTTATATATGTATTTAATTTTATTCAGTTTTGCCTCGTTACTCAATATTATATTAACTCTTATTTGCATATAATTTGTTTTATTTTGTATGATAAATGCTTTCAAAAAGTGTTATTTTGTTTTTTGAAATTTTATTGTAATGTACAATTTATTTTAATTTTAGTAGTTTGGAAGACTAATATCAATACTGATGTATGTAAGTATGTATATATATATATATATATATATATATATATATATATATATATATATATATATTGATTATATTCAATAAACATAAGGATAGTTATTTTATATTGTACTTGTAGATGCCGTTTGAAAAATATTTCAATAGCAGAATTTTAAAAAAGCCTCCAAATGTGCAAAGCCTTGGAGGAATTGAATATTTCTCACTTTACCAATGAAATATTGTAGTAAATGTATTTATATGTATGTATTTGGGAAATATATTTCTTTTTTCTTATAGTTTTATTAATTTCAGAATTTTAAATTTTCAAGGAAAAAATGTTCTTATCGATTTCTTGATACAACGTTTTTCTTGGATTCTAGAGGTCGTAAAATTAATTATTTGGTCATATTGTAATTCTTATAAAATATATAATTATGACACATTACTTTTGTATGCGTAAGTAAATGTAGTGATTTTAAATTGATTTATAAATCAATCATAAATCCTTTAAAATTCAAACATTTCAAATAACTGCATTTACTAACACATATACAAGTAATGTATTGTAATTACAAACTTTGTTAGGATTACAACGTGATCATTTAATTAATTACGAGCTCATCACGTATATCACGTCTAGAAGCCAGGAAAACGTTATTCGTCCCAAGTGAGGTTTGAGGATGAATCTTTATATTATATAGGAATGCGTAGTAATTCTCGTAGCAAAAACAGAGGCTTGAGGACGTATTTTATACTATATCGGAGTAAGTGGCCAAAAGTGAGGTTTCGGGACGAATCTTTATATTATATAGGAATGTGTAGTAAGCCTCGTAGCAAAAACAGAGGCTTGAGGACGTATTTCATATTATATCGGAGTAAGTGGCCAAAAGTGAGGTTTCGGGACGAATCTAATATCTATATAGCCGCATGTGTAACTCACTGACTCACTGACTCACGTATACAAATTCTAACCCACTTCCAGATGAGTTAGAAACTTGAAATTTGGCACACTTGTAGCTTTTGCCAAGCAACCGACGGGAAAATTCCGAAAATTAAAAATTTTTAATTTTTAACCCTCCAAAAAAATCAAAATGGCGGACGGGAAATTTGAATTGTGTGCAGAGTTTTACTAACGGCTTAATTGTGGGCAAACCGTTGGTTGTAGAACAAATCTGACAGCATAGTCCAGATTTGTAATTAAATTTCCTACAATTTTGGTCATGTAACTTTTTTTGTATTTTTGATAATAACTACGCAAAAAATCGTTAATTTTCACATTTCGTTCA
Source organism: Stictocephala bisonia (assembly GCA_035578905.1). Lineage (NCBI taxonomy): Eukaryota > Metazoa > Arthropoda > Insecta > Hemiptera > Membracidae > Stictocephala > Stictocephala bisonia. Next base: position 2,533,262 of record JAQJVL010000063.1, on the reverse strand, counting down.
AAAAATGTTATTTTTGTTTTGTTTTTCATATTTTACTGCATTATAACGATAATTTAAGAACTTAAACACCTACACACTACTTAAATTTACTAATTTGTTATCAAAACTATTATTAAATTCGATTTTGCACTGTCCGTAGCCTAGAAAAAATCCAAAATGGCTGACGTGAAAACGGGTATCTTTTTGCAGAGTTGAGGTTTTTGTTTTACTGAAACTTTAATTTTTAGTTTACTTAACACCAAATTATATATACCAATTGACAATAAAATTCTGCACAAAAAGTGTCCTGTGTGTTTTTGTGCTATATACAATAGTTTCCTGAGAAAAAGTCGGTAAACTTGAGTTCTTTCGAAAACACGTGATTTTTTTGGAATAGTTCCTCCCATTTAAGCATGATTTAAAGGAGCTAAAACCTTAAAACCCTACACGTTATTTACGTATAGAACTTTGCTATCAAACTGCTATAAACTTTGATTTTTCACTTTTTATAACCTAAAAAAAATTTCAAAATGGCTTCGTGAAATTGCTGTACTGTTTGCAGACTTGAAGTTTTTGTTTTACTGAAGCTGTAACATGTAGTTTAGATAGCATCTAATGAAATTTTCAACCTAAAAATTAGATGCTGTACAAAAAATGTAATGTACATACAAAATTCTATGTACCACAAAAGGTACATACTCTAACTTTCCTCACAAAAAGTTTATAAATTTGAATTTGTGCCTACTATCAACTTAGATAGTATCCAATAAAAAACTAAGGTAATTTCTTATGATCATCTTAGATTAGAACCCCCCCCCCCTCAGATCATATTGGAAGCCCCCTGTGATCAACGGATAATCACCCGTTATCATCTAAAATGGCGGACGGGAATTTTGAATTGCTGACCGTATACTTCAGATTTGTAATTAAATTTCCTACAATTTTGTTAAGAAGTAATTTTTTGGTATTTCTGATATTAACTATGCAAAAATCATCAAATTTCACTTCTCGTTAAAAAAATTCTACTTTTGTTAGGTTTTTCGTATTTTATTGCTGTATTACGATAATTTAAGACCCTAAAACCCGTACACACTATTTAACTTTACTACTTTGTTACGAAAACTGCTATAAAATTTGATTTGTAACTTTTCATAACCTAGAAAAAATCAAAATGGTTGACTTGAAAACGCCGACCTGTTTGCAGAGTTGAAGTTTTTTATACTGAACCTGTAATATTTAGTTTGGACAACATCTAATAGAATATTTAAATTATATACTTAAATGCTTTATATATAATACATTTCCTCACAAAAAGTAGGTAAAGTTGGGTTTTGTCAAAAATATGTTACTCACTTATTCACTTACGTATTCAAATTGTGTACAAAACTTTACGGACATTTAAACTATATATAAAAACATTTTGTATTAATTTTTGTTGCCTAAAGGCCAATCATATTTTTACGCTGTATTTTCGGAATTTGTTTGTTGGTTTAGGCACCCTCCAGCGGCTGCGATAAATGTTTTTAGAACAGTTGGTAGACCGGGCCTTTGTCCATCGAAACGAGTCGGTGGAGCGTCTGCGAGAAACGTTTTTAGAACGGTTAGTAGAATGGTCTTCAGTCAATAGAACGGTCTTCAGTCGATTGGAACAAGTTCCATCGAGGTTATATAAGGATGACGCCGCATTTGATGCCTCAGTCTGCTGACACCCTACGGCCTCTACACGCTTGAATTACCTTCAGTACTGAACTGTTCAATTGTTTGGCTTTCTGCCCTATTGAAAACTGAATCGTTTTCACTGCATGGTGAGACGAATCTTCTATCATCGCTATTTTTCAACATAAACTCTAGGTTTATTCTCTCGTTTCTTTCAATTAATACGTTTTTATTGTGATTAATAATCAATCACGAATTTCTTTTGATTGTTTTCGAGACTTTATACTATTTTTTTTTTCCAATTTCTTCTTCTCCAATTACTTTAATTGTAATTTTACATTTTAACTCTACGATGGCTTCTCATCAACAGAATTTTTTTTGTGTTGCCGAGGGGTCCTTTCATCAGGGCAACAATGAACTCTTCACATGGAGTAGAAATGCTCAGTGTGTGGCTAATTCTGCTTGTGCCCTTGCATGGAAGAGTCTTGGTGGAAATTTTACGACAACTGCAATTGATGCAATCCTTATGAGTGTTGATCGCATTTACAAAACACTGCGTAGTGAGAATTGTACTGGTTATGGGCGGTACTTGTTCCCTGAAGAATTACCATTAGTCATTCATGTTTTGAATCAGTCAGTTTCTCTGTTACAACTAGAGCACATTTACGATGCACTTTATCCCCTAACAAAAGATGATTGGCATGACACTGTTTCGTCACTTGCTGAAAAATTACAAAACATATTGGCTGCAAATCAAAAAAATATCGGATTCCTTTTCACGGGTCAAACAGTTACTGTCTCCTTTTGGAGGGTAAATGAACTGCTGTATCTGTTTGATCCACATCCAGTGAATGAAAAGCGCCATTTTGATTTGTCCAATGATGGTAATAATCTGGCCCGCCTATTTCTGTGTGACAGCTACTTTTCACTGGCCAGTTTGTTGTTGTCGAATGCAGCTCTGGATGGAGTTGCAAGACAGTTCACTATAACTCAGCTGACTTTGGGAAAAACTGCCACACAAGACCTTACTATTGTCTCTGAAGAACCGCGAATTGATGACCCTCCAAACCAATTTTATGAACCAATCTGTACATCTAATCTAGACTCGCAGGAGTCTTATGTCGATGTTAAGTTAAAATTGATGCCTGTGGTAGTGTTATCACCCTTAAAAGAAATGTCTCCTTTGACCAGGCCATTATTTAACAAAATGCCCGGCAGACCTAAAAAGGTTAAGCGAGGACGTCCAAAGAGCTTGACAAGTACTCGACAGGAACAGCTTACAGATGCAAAAAAACGATACAGTAAAAATAAACCTCAGATAAATAGAGGTGCTGTAAGACGTTACACTGACCAGCATCCCGAGATCCACCGAGAAGCTGTCCGACGTTACACCGAGCAGAATCCCGAGATCAACCGAGAAGCTGTCCGACGTTACACCGAGCAGCATCCCGAGATCCACCGAGAAGCTGTCCGACATTACACCGAGCAGAATCCCGAGATTAACCGAGAAGCTGTTCGACGTTATAACGATCAGAATCCTGGAGCTTCCTGCCAGAGAGTAGAGGCTTTTCGATTGAAGAATCCCTCATTTTCCAACATGAGACACGTTCCTGCTCTCCTTGCTCGAAAGATTGGTGAACAAGGCCCGATGGCGTACTGGAGAGACTACGATTTAAATGGCATTAATTCATTTAAACTCCGTTAAGTATGTCTTTGGGAAGATGACATTTACAAGTGTTCGTACTGTCATGCTCGGCTGTTTGAGGAAGAGAAAGACAGAAAAAAGTGGTGCTGTGGTGAGGGAGCATATAATATTCTTAATCTACCTCCTTTGGACGCGCCGTTTTATACTAATCGTCATTTCCTAGAACGAGCCAGAGCATACAACGACCTGTTTGCCTTCTGTGCACTCGAGGTGTCTGGTGGGTACCGTCATCCTAGTGGACTCTCCTTCTTCAAAATCGAAGGAAGAATGTACCACCAAGTTTACAATCTGGACGCCGCTGGTCAAAGGTTCGCGCCTAGGGGTGGGGACGTTCAGTTTGTTAACCGGTGCCGTCTTTACATCGACGATGGTGAGGAGCGCAAGAATATTGCCATGGGTAGATCTCTCAATGCCAATTTGATTGAATCTATCAATTCTTATCTCACTTCTTCAAATCCTTTCATTAATGAGTTTCGCCGTTTGAGCAATGAGCCATCTATCAACGCTCATTTACAGTTTGAAATTACAAATAGATCTACCCACGGCCCTGTTCTTGGTGATAGGCAAACAGGTGTGGAAGTGCACGCTGTTCTCAGTACTGAGGATTCCGTCAATGATCCCCGGAAGTTGACTGTTTGGAAGAAGGGTTCTGCACGGCCATTTTCTATCGATCTGTTTGATCCTCTGATGGAACCATTTCAATATCCATTGCTTTATCCGCAAGGCAATTTAGGCTGGCATATCGGCATCCTAGACAATAATGGAAACAAGCTGTCTCAGTACAATTACTCGCGTTGCCTCTTGCTTTCTGAGCCACGATTTTCTCACTATGGTCGGCTATCACAGGCTTGGCAGGTAGAAATGTTTGCGAGGTACGACGAGGAGCGGCTACGTTACATTAAGTTATGCCAATTAAAAGCTGCTGCTAAAAATTCCGTGCGGGTAGGGCCATTGGACGAATTACTCAATTTTCCACAGGCTAGGAAAACAGGAAGACAGGTGATGGATGACATAAATCGTGACGAAACTGTCCAAGGCGAAGGAGGGTTGCAAGCTGGAAAGATCTACCTCCCAAGTTCATTTACCGGTGGGCCCAGGTACATGAAGCTTCATTACGAAAATGCAATGGCCCTTGTGTCTCGTCTGGGCTCACCTACTTTCTTCTTAACCTTCACGTATAGTGCAACATGGGAGGAAAACAAGAAAGCTTGCCCCTATGGTACTGGCCGAAGTGACCCTTCTACGGCATGCAGAGTCTTCCGCATAAAACTTCTCGAGCTTCTCCGAGATCTGCGTAGTGGAGCAATGTTCGGCTGCCTAACTTATATCGTCTACGTCATCGAGATGCAAATGAGGGGATTACCTCATGCTCATATTGTGTTCAAGGTCGACGGAGGCGGTCCAGTTCAGGGATCCGACATTGATTCTGTTATTCGGGCAGATATTCCCTCGGAAGAAGAAGCCGGTGGTAGGCTCAGGAAGTTGGTGCTGAGACATATGGTTCACGGACCCTGTGGAACAGATTATCGCACCGACTTCTTGTGCTGGGACTCTGCCAAAGGTTGTTGTACAAAGTTTTTCCCAAAGCCTGCTTGCCGAAGTACACATGTAGATGAAAGGGGGTTTGTCCAGTACAGGCGAGATTACAATAATAAGGGGAACATAATATCAAGAAGAAAGACTATTGTTGTTTTAGATGGGTGGGTTGTACCGTACAATGCCACACTTTTATTAAAATATGAGGCACACATAAACTTGGAGCTTGCGTCTACTCGTCGCGTAATCAAATACCTTTTCAAATATCTCATGAAGGGTGGTTCTCTTCAGAATGTAACTGTTACACCTTTCGGTAAACAGGAAGATGAGGTAGAGCATTACGTGACGAAGAGAATGATTGGTGCTAGCGATGCATGCTGGCGTCTCTTAGACTTTCCCATTTCAAAGCTAGAGCCCAGCGTTGACTGCCTGCCTGTACACCTTGAAGGTAAACAGTTAGTCATTTTCAGGCCAGGCCAGTTGGCAGATGCAACCGCTAAACCTAGTTCCAAGCTTATCGTGTACTTCAATAGACCTCAAGATCCAATTTTCCCTAACCTTACATACCAGTCATTTTATGAACACTTTATTGTACATACAAAAAAACCAACGTCAGGGACAGTGTACAACCATCCAGATGGACAGCATTTCATCACAGCTCGCCAACGGGGACAAAAAGTATGCAGACTGTTGTGGGTCTCACCTAACCGAGGTGAACTCTATTATCTAAGACTGCTTCTTATGTCCGTTCCTTGTCACGGCTACGCTGATCTTCTGTCTCGTGGCGGATCTGATTGCTGCACTTTTCAGGAAGTCGCCAGGAGGCTGGGCTTGGTACAAGACGAAGAAGAGTACTATCACGCACTGCGAGAAGCCTCTCAATTCATGCTTGGACCAAGACTCAGATCCTTCTTTGTTCTCCTATGTAATATGGGAGCTCCAGCGGCACTGTTGTGGAACTCTTTCAAGAACTCACTTTGTGAGGATCACTTAGAACGGAACCCTTCAGATCCTGAATTGGCAGTAAAACTATCATTGATAGATATTGATCGCAGCCTCCGCAGACAGGGATCAAGTCTGACTGACCATGGCCTGCCATATGTAGAATATGACACGACTGAGTTGGGTAGAGAGTTGCTTAACTTCGGAGAAAGCTTTCAGAGGGCAATTGTTGAAGAGTGGGAGCCCAAGTTATCTGACGTCCAAAGACAAGTGTTACATTACGTGCAATTGGTACTCTCAAGACCCAATGACGCACATCTTTCCAGGACAATCTTCATTGATGGGCCTGGAGGATACGGAAAAACCTCACTCATTCGTGTCATCCTTGCATACGTGCGGAGTTGTCATCACGTCGCTCTTGCCGTGGCGAGCTCAGGTATTGCTGCCGGTAATTTGGCTGGTGGTACCACCGCACACAGCATGTTCCGGCTCCCTCTCGATCTTGGTGACGGCATGAGCGTGTGGAACATTACCAACGGGTCCCAACGAGCAGAGCTCATCCGAGCAGCACAGCTTTGATGAGGCTCCAATGGCGCACCGATTCATATTCGAGATCCTCGACCGGTCACTTCGAGATCTCATGAATACTAGTGTCCCATTTGGAAATAAGATCTTTCTCTGCTCAGGGGACTTTAGGCAAATAGCACCCGTTGTTGAAAAAGCTCGCACATTGTTTCACTTCGAGCATCATACCTTTGGCGACTTTTTAAAGTGTTCTCCCTGACGACTCCACACAGAACGACTAGCTCCCTTGACTATTCCAAATTCCTCCTTGGAGTAGGCAACGGAGCTATTCCATCCAAGATGTTTGGAGAAGGCCGTGATTGTGAGGACCTTATTCCTCTTCTTGGGCTAAGATATCTCACGACCATAACAGACTTGATCGGTGAGGTTTTTCCACCCCAAATTCTCTGTGACCCCGATCAATGTGCGAGAAGAGCGATACTTTCAACCATGAACGTGAACGTCAAAGAGATCAATGATCAAATCTTGAACTCGTTGGATGGCCAACTTCATGAGTTGATAAGTGCTGACACTATGGACAAGGAAAACGAAGATGATATGGTCGTGGATGTACAGCTATTACATCAAGCCACTGGCAAAGGCGTACCAGATCATGTCCTGCGACTTAAGGTTGGCTCCGTATGCCTTATCATGAGGAATTTGAATATTGCCGATGGACTCGTTAACGGCACTAAAGTCATTGTGACAGCGATTACCAAACGGCTAATCACTGTCAGACTTCCCGGAGGCACGCAACCTTTCGGTATTCCTCGAATCACCTTTAGGTTTGCGTTGGCCGAAGGGTCGCCGATTCGTGTCTGTCGTCGACAATTTCCCCTCGTGTTAGCGTACTCAATGACTGGCCACAAGAGCCAAGGCCAAACAATTGAGTACGTCGGAGTCGATCTTCGCACGGACTGCTTCACACATGGCCAGCTGTACGTCCTTCTCAGCAGAGTGAGAAGCCCTACTCATATCGTAGTCCTTGTCCAACCTGGAAGAGTCGTTGAAGGGGTCGCCTACGCAAAAAACATTGTGTACGCTGACCTTCTTCTATAACGCCGATTGTGTCATTGGCAGTAAGCTAGGGGGTCTGCTTTAAAAAATTCCCCGTCGTAAGTTGACCGAACCCGAAAATGTACTTTACCAGGCAGTAGGCAAGGGGGCCTGCCTAAAATAAAACTCCCCAACATTTTAGCTATTGTAAATACTAGGCAGTAGGCAAGGGGGCCTGCCTAAAATAAAACTCCCCAACATTTTAGCTATTGTAAATACTAGGCAGTAGGCAAGGGGGCCTGCCTAAAATAAAACTCCCCAACATTTTAGCTATTGTAAATACTAGGCAGTAGGCAAGGGGGCCTGCCTAAAATAAAACTCCCCAACATTTTAGCTATTGTAAATACTAGGCAGTAGGCAAGGGGGCCTGCCTAAAAAAAAAACTCCCCAACATTTTAGCTATTGTAAATACTAGGCAGTAGGCAAGGGGGCCTGCCTAAAATAAAACTCCCCAACATTTTAGCTATTGTAAATATGGTCTCTACGTTTGCCGGCCTCCCCGCGGCGAGACTGGATATACCATTCATTCACTGAACGAATGGTTAACTAACAGGCAAACACACATACTATTAAGTTAAATTAACCTTTCAAACAATACTTTTTGAGGATTTAAATAGTTTTTAAATGGGTCTCTACGTTTGCCGGCCTCCCCATAGCGAGACTGGATGGACCATGCTTCAGTTGATCGAATGGTTAACTAACAGGCAACTGAAATCAATTAATAACTTTAGTTTTTTAACAGCTTACTTTTAAAATCACTTTTTCCGTATTTTTTTTTTATTTTATTATTTTTTTTTTTATTAATAATGCACTATCACTTTTTTTACTATCACTTTTTCCGTATAAAAACCATGATTTTTTTAAATACATTTTGTATACAGTGTATAGAAACCATGATTTTTAAAAATAAAGTTTTGTCCTGTTAAATAAATAACATTTTAACGGGAAATATTATCAGCAGTGAACTTTTTATATTCAACGAATTAGCCTGAACCCCAAGGGGGTTTGGGGGCGAAGCCCCCAACGAGCAAAGCGAGTCTTTATATTATATAGGAATGTGTAGTAAGTCTCGTAGCAAAAACAAAGGTTTGAGGACGTATTTTATATTATATCGGGGTAAGTGGCCAAAAGTGAGGTTTGGGGACGAATCTTTATATTATATAGGAATGCGTAGTAAGTCTCGTAGCAAAAACAAAGGTTTGAGGACGTATTTTATATTATATCGGGGTAAGTGGCCAAAAGTGAGGTTTGGGGACGAATCTTTATATTATATAGGAATGCGTAGTAAGTCTCGTAGCAAAAACAAAGGTTTGAGGACGTATTTTATATTATATCGGGGTAAGTGGCCAAAAGTGAGGTTTGGGGACGAATCTTTATATTATATAGGAATGTGTAGTAAGTCTCGTAGCAAAAACAAAGGTTTGAGGACGTATTTTATATTATATTGGGGTAAGTGGCCAAAAGTGAGGTTTGGGGACGAATCTTTATATTATATAGGAATGCGTAGTAAGTCTCGTAGCAAAAACAGAGGTTTGAGGACGTATTTTATATTATATCGGAGTAAGTGGCCAAAAATTACCTTTGGATACCAGCCTTGTGTCGTGGGGGGTTTAGTGATCTTTACAAAACAATTTCACTTTGAGGTAGAATTTTAGTATTGGATAAGGCTATGCAGTGATTATAAATATATATATGATAGTGTTTTGAGCGTTTTTATAAAATTCCCTGAACAAGGGTGTTAAACATGCCCCTGTCGCTTGCTGGTCAGAAAAACACCTAACCTCGGCAGCCCAAACAGCTAGTCCCAAAAATAAAATGACGTTCAAAACAATCATTATATTATATCGGGGGATTATATGGAGGTGGTTAGTGACCTTTACTGCAAAAATGGAGTTTGAATATGAATTCTCTTATGGATAAGGAAGTGTGTAGAGAGTAACAAATAATACAAAAATAAGCAACCGAAAGTACTCACAATGTTGTAAGTAAAATAATATAAGAATTCCTTTGAATACAAATTCATATCAAATAATAGATGATGAAATGTAATGAGTTTAGTAAATTGCTAATTGATGGTTTATAAATATATTCATGTACGTAATAATATATATCGTAGCAGTTTAACGTGTAAACGTCCATTTATTGTTGTTATTAATAAATGCAACACAAGTTTTTCATCACATCCAACCCAAATGAGTTATGACTGAAGCTCAGTGGAACCTAATACTCTTTAAGTCCTCGAAATGTTATAAGCCTGCATGTAGAAAGTTAATTCACAGGAAAATCGGAAGTAATTTCATAAAAACAAAAAAGTTTTACTGTTTTATAATTTTGTTCTAATTACAATATTTCGTGTAGTTCTTAATTTCCCACTTGTATTCACACTTTTTGTTTATTAATGTAACTAAAACAATATTCATTAACTATCTCAAGTTAACATTAGTAATTATAAATGGTATAATAAATTAACTCATATTATTTGTTCTTTGTTTTTATTTTTACATTTTCTGTTCATTTATTTAGTTTTACTTTTTTTAAGAGGGAAGAGGGGGCGGGGAATGTGAGAAATTTTAAGTCCTAACTAATTCCCTTCTTCTAAGAAAGCAATGTTCTTTTGCGTGTAAACAAATGGAATATCACGCCCAGTTGGCTTCTAGTTATTCACACTAAGCCGTTCAACATTTTGTGTTCATGGTTGGGTTAACAAGACGGGGCGTAGTTTACCAAACAATATTAACTGCTATTAATTCTATAGATTATTTGTCTATATCATAGGTAATTTATATAATAATTAACTTGAGAGTTGTCACTTAAATTGAACCCTCACATCAACGACTCTTTCAGAGAAAAAGGCTTTTAAGCTCTCAATAACCTTAAGTTAAGAATAGTATGAATTTCCTGTCCACTTGAAGGTAGATATGTAAAAGGACTTTTTCCATAAACGTTTACGATTATGTAGATACGATCAAGTGAACTAAAACCGACGTATTTATCCTACAGGTTCAAGGAACATTTATTTTTCAGTATAGCAAAAAGCAGCTGAGTTTGAATTCTTACATCAACGGCACATTCTGATGAATGCTTATACTTAGAGTAAGCATTCACAATAGAGTGCTTTCCACACCACCCAAGATTTAGCGTCTTGGGGTCCTTTTTATATAGTGGGTATCCTTCAGTAGGCATAATACCAATAGCTGTAATAACGACTGTTTATTGTAACTTGCCCCATCCATCGCAAGCTACGGTGATAGTGACTCCACAACAAATTTGCTAACTCCCAGTATTATTATTATTATTTTTTTTTCTTTTAACACTATAATTCTAAACACCACTTTACTCGGAGAAGCCTTTCAGTGTGAGGTAGCATACTTTGCATGGCACATAAAACTGGCAGGACGTACATGGGCTTCCTTAGAGCCGATTGCGACACTCCCAATATTAAACAGATGTACTTATAAAAATGTACCTAATATGAAATAATAACGTGAAGTGATAGACTAGAATTATTGATAACCCACAAAACCACTCTACGATCATATTACTGGACGGACCACCCACTCATGAGTCATAGTACAAATGACTAAACGGGAAGATTCATGTGAAATGCTCATTAAAGTTTGGAGAAGGAAGCTTCTTATATGATCATAGATGACTTACAACAATTAGTAAATTAAAGTAAATTTGATTAAAGTGGGTTTTCATGTGTATGAAGGTAGAATGGGAGTTTCCCGTACCTAAAGGGAGATAGCACAGACAGGCTGAGTAAACTCTAACCCATGTTGTCAAAACCTTGCACCTAAAGGGGGACACAGCACGGACAGTCTGAGTCAATTCTATCCCCTGTTGTCAAAACCTTGCACCTAAAGGGGGACACAGCACAGCCAGGCTGAGTAAACTCTATCCCCTGTTGTCAAAACCTTGCACCTAAAGGGAGACATAGCACAGACAGGCTGAGTCAATTCTATCCCCTGTTGTCAAAACCTTGCACCTAAAAGAAGATACAACACAGACAGGCTGAGTAAATTCCATCCCCTGTTGTCAAAACCTTGCACCTAAAAGAAGACACAACACAGACAGGCTGAGTAATTTCTAACCCATGTTGTCAAAACCTTGCACCTAAAGGGAGACATAGGATAGACAGGCTGAGTCAATTCTATCCCCTGTTGTCAAAACCTTGCACCTAAAGGGAGACATAGCACAGACAGGCTGAGTAAACTCTATCCCCTGTTGTCAAAACCTTGCACCTAAAGGGAGACATAGCACAGACAGGCTGAGTCAATTCTATCCCCTGTTGTCAAAACCTTGCACCTAAAAGAAGATACAACACAGACAGGCTGAGTAAATTCCATCCCCTGTTGTCAAAACCTTGCACCTAAAAGAAGATACAACACAGACAGGCTGAGTAATTTCTAACCCATGTTGTCAAAACCTTGCACCTAAAGGGGGACACAGCACAGCCAGGCTGAATCAATTCTTTCCCCTGTTGTCAAACCCTTGCTTTTCTTGGTTTAACATTTTCTTTGTCGATATTTCTTCTATCCAATGGTTCATGAAACAGTTTAATACATCGTTCTTTACTCTTGTTTACAATACATGACATAATTATGGTCTGGTAGATATAAACTTACTGGCTTAGACATATTGAGTCAGACCAAATCAAATAGTAATTGATTTTAATATAATTCAAAGTGTCAATTACTATATTATATTAATAATTGGCTTATTTTAATTCATATTTTCCTATATGCTCTGGCTGGACACCAAACATTTATATTTAAGGCTCAGCATTTCACACAACTGTCAATACAACTGTTCCACACAAGTAAATGAGTAGTTTGTGCTGTAATTCTACATAATTCAATCACTCCAACACAAATTACTGGAAGTGATTTTATCTAGACAAATAATCCGTAAATGTTGCATTATTACTCTGACAGTAGTGATTGGATAGCTGTCCTGGATTAATTTATCTCTTCCACAAGTTTCCATACTATTATAAAATATCTCTACTAATGTAAAGTGAAGTATTCAGGAGTCAGTGATTTTTTTCACAAAAACATGTTATGTATATATATGTTTTAGTAGATGGTTAACTCTAAATGGACCATATTTCTCCTGATTAACTCTCCTGGAGTGGAGAGTTAAACATTTCTGACCCAAAGAACAATATTTTTAATTTTTTAAACTAAACCGATTGTTGTACAACTTCCTAAAATGTCCTACCGACTATATTACTAGGAACTTGGTAAAATTTCCAAGTATCGTCTAAATCTCCCAGCTGTTCACCAGATGGCGTGCACTAAAATAATAGTGCACAGTGCTACTTGAGTCCTAGTAGAGAAGGGTGGAGTATTTCTCGTCCAAAGGCCAGTACAGCTTGTTATCTAGAGTACCTTGTTAGCCTTTGTACAGTAACTAAGTTGGGCATCTCCTCCACTCCGGCCACTCAGCTCCTCCCAGCCCGATAATTGTTTACATTTACTGCCTCAAATCACGGATTTGGAATTATACTTTCAGGTATTGTTTAGGCCAACAATAACGGAACACAATGATTACACTGTATGACCCTTTTCATCTACCTTCAAACATTTAAAACGTAACAGACCTTCCCACCACCCATCCGTGCACATTACACTTTGTAGACTCTCCGGATCTCCCGTCATGCATTTAACACATGACAAACCTTTTACACCAACCTTTTTACACGTTACACTATGAACTCTCCGGATTTCCCTTCACACATTTAACACATAATAAACCCTCTCCACCAACCCTTCGTACACACTACAATTTGTGGACCCTCCGGATCTCCCTTCTTACATTTAATACGTTAAAGACCTTCACCACCAATCCTTCGAACACATTTCTCTTAGTGGACCCTCCGGACCTCCCTTCACACATGTAACACGTAATAAACCTTCTCCACCAACCCTTCGTACACATTATACTTTGTGGACCCTCCGGACCTCCCTTCACACATGTAACACGTAATAAACCTTCTCCACCAACCCTTCGTACACATTATACTTTGTGGACCCTCCAGATCTCCCTTCTTACATTTGACACGTTAAAAACCTTCACCACCAACTTCCAGTATGGTGATCAGTAAGAGAGTGTACACATTTCTCTTAGGTAACATTATACCAGGTATTAGTTACAGATAAAGTGTTGGTTATAACAACATTATTTTATTAGATTGTTTTCAAAATACGAGTAACATGCTTATTTTCAAAATTCTATTTGGCTTCTAATCGGCTTGATTATTGAAGAAAGCAAAGCGCCTACTTTAATTTGTGTGCCTCACTCAGCAAGAAGACATAAGAAGATCTGGCCACTATCAAGTTGGCGGACTCGGCTTCAACTGATTCTATGTCAATGCCTACTCTATTTGTATTACTTGCTCTCTGGTTGATATTTCGCTCGTTGAATAAAGTTAACGCACAGACCTGCAGGGCCACGAAAATTCATAAGTGAAGTTTAAATAAAAAAAATTCAAGCGCAATCTAGTGTTGTAAAAGTTAGTCCCCCGTTATAATATTCTTAAATTGATAGGTTGGTAGTAGTTTTATTTTAAAGCATTCACTTGATGGCTTTCCATCCGCCCTTTATACATTTTAGTTGATAGTACTTTTTCACTATAATTTTCTTGGTGGTTTATCATCCACCCTGTACACTAATATATACACTCATTTTGATACTCCTTTTCCACTTAACCTTAACAACCACCCTACGAACATTTTAGCTGATAGGCCTTTTTATTTCATAGTTTTTTATGGCCTATCGCCCACCCTATACACACACTCAAGTTGATACTCCTAAACCACTCAATCTCAATACTCAAAACTCACCCTACACACGCTTTAGTTGATGTACTTTTTAAAAAAAGTATCTATTTTCAATAATAGCTATTACACACCCTACATATACATTTTATTTTATAGACCTTTATAACAACGTAATCCAGTTGATGGTCTTTCACTCACACAGTTCGGTGAAGCCATTTAGAGTTATACAATTTTAATGAGCAAACTAAAATAGTGGACAGCTGGTAAATTAAAAATTATTACTGGAATGCATATTGATGGTCTCCCAACTATAAGTTTGGATATTTATAACTAGTAGGATTAGCTTTGGGTCAGTAGTGGCTGTAGGTATTTTTAAATATGGGCACTTAAAAATAAGATCAGTTAAAACAGCGCAATTTTAATATTAAAATAACACAAACATGTTTTGGAATAAACACGTCCCTTTCAAAGTAATTATTGTTACTTATTATAAGTTTAATTTTCAAACTTATCTATACACACTTAAAATGAATCCATAAAATGTTTTGTTATAGTTAACCTTCGTTGTGTCTTGACAGTGGAACCTATTAGAGTAGACAAGACAAACAAGTCTTATCAGAGCTACTGAATTGAGATGCGAAACCGTAATTTATGATCACATTAATTTTGCATCTCCTAATCCATATGTGATAGAATTATACCTGATATTTACTGAGCATTAAATTATGTTTAGTATTTTTACAAAGTTATTAACGTGTAAGCATTCCCACTTTTGAAATACATTTGAACTTTCTTTTTTTTCAGGAACAGAAGTATTTTTGAAAGTGAAAATTGATGCTTTTCGCAATGGATTATGTGTTTGCTACTAACAGTACCATGCCCATACTTTAGTAAGTACGTGTCACGTAGGACAGACTATCGGTAGAACATTACTAAGACTGACTTACTGCTGACAGTCTATTGCCATAACTGACTTACTGCTGACAGCCTATTGTCATAACTGACTTACTGCTGACAGCCTATTACCATAACTGACTTACTGCTGACAGACTATTGCCATAACTGACTTACTGCTGACAGCCTATTACCATAACTGACTTACTGCTGACAGCCTATTGCCATAACTGACTTACTGCTGACAGCCTATTGCCATAACTGACTTACTGCTGACAGCCTATTGCCATAACTGATTTACTGCTGACAGACTATTGCCATAACTGACTTACTGCTGACAGCCTATTATCATAACTGACTTACTGCTGACAGCCTATTGCCATAACTGACTTACTGCTGACAGTCTATTGCCATAACTGACTTACTTCTGACAGTATATTGCCATAACTGACTTACTGCTGACAGTCTATTGCTATAACAGGATTTTAATATTAAATCCTTTACTTCTGTAATATTCTATCCAAAGTTATTTAGACCAACCATTCTATTTTGGCAGTCTTTTGACGTAAGAGTGTTTCAGAAATAACGTGTACCGTTAGTTTCGAAACACTTCTTATTTTACGTTGATGCAATAGTAATTAGAACTAACTGCGATGATCGTCCCCATTCTCTCTAAATACATTATAAACTCTGGGCAACTTCCTAACTAAACATCTTCAATGACCATCTACACTCCCTCTGAATACTTGCAAACTCTGATCAGCGCTTTAAACGGACATCTTCTGTGATCGCCCCCACACTCTCTAAAAACATTATAAACTCTTGGCAGCTTCCTAACTAAACATCTTGATTATCACTCTAAAAGGAAAATTAAAGTTCCTTTTAAAGACATGCAAACTCTCCCAGCTCTATACAGAACTTCATCGATTGTCACTATAAAGACAACACTTCATCAAAAAACTGCAAACTCTAGCCAGCCCTCTACCGGACATCTTTGATTATCCCACTAAAGGCAACACTTCCTCTAAAGGCTTGCAAACTCTTGTCAGCTCTCTAGCAAATTATCTTTTATGATTATCTGCACATCCTTTTAACAAATTCAAACTATCACCAACTCTCTACATCAACATCTTCGATGATAATTTACACTCTTGCAAGCTCTAATTGAGCTCCTTCGATGGTCATCTTAATTCACCTCATAGACACGCAAGTATTCTAAACAACTTACCTTTGTAATTCTCCACACTTACTCTATGAGCAAAGCAAAACTCTTGCTAGCTTTATTAACGAATTAACGCCGTATCTTCGATGGTTCTCCAAACTCACGCACACACTCATTTATTATGCTCTATTGACTCTAATCTGCGAACATAATGCTACTGTACTGAACAATTCTTTACTTCACATGGGCTTTTTTAAAAGTAAAACGTATTCCCGGTTACATATGTATATATTTCTTCTTATGTTAGTTTTATAAAATACTATCCATTTTGCTTTCTTTAATCGTAGATTTTGTTGGTAGTTTAAATCAAGTTACCAAAGATTGAAAATGTATATTTTTTACACGAAATTAATTACACGAAGATCTTAATGGGGTATACCATACTATTTATAGATCAAAATAGACCCTCCAAGGTTAGTTCCTTTATTTTCGGGCATAAAAAAACGTTGTACAGAGAAATGAAGACAATAATGCATTGTACCTTTTTCAAAAACTCGCCGAATCTACAAGATTAGAACTGTATTGAAGTTGGGGAAATTCCACTATTATAGTAAATAAACACTCTCTTAACTAATGTGTTGTTCCCCTCAGGAAAAATATCAGGAGAAGATTTAATACGAACCGATAAGATGAAAAAACTTGACTGAACAAAACAAATTTTTACTCTGTCTTATTGGTCTCTCCTATAATGATATTCAAAGCATAGAAAACAAAGCATCAAATTAGAATGTACTCAATTAAAACAAAGAACTAGATTTTACAAAGTTGAGCCGTTAAGAGTGGCCAACTTGAGTAAGTAAGAAATATGCCCGGTTAGGAGGGCCTGAAAATTATTAGTAAGTATTATGACCGGTCAGTTAGGCCTCGCAAGTGTAAGTAAGTAATATGACCGGTCAGTTAGGCCTCGCAAGTGTAACTAAGTATTATGACCGGTCAGTTAGGCCTCGCAAGTGTAACTAAGTAGGCTATTATGACCGGTCGGTTAGGCCTCGCAAGTGTAACTAAGTAGGCTAATATGACCGGTCAGTTAGGCCTCGCAAGTGTAACTAAGTAGGCTATTATGGCCGGTCAGTTAGGCCTCGCAAGTGTAACTACGTAGGCTATTATGACCGGTCACTTAGGCCTCGCAAGTGTAACTAAGTAGGCTATTATGACCGGTCAGTTAGGCCTCGCATGTGTAAGTAAGTAATATTACCGGTCAGTTAGGCCTCGCAAGTGTAACTAAGTATTATGACCGGTCAGTCAGGCCTCGCAAGTGTAACTAAGTAGGCTATTATGACCGGTCAGTTAGGCCTCGCAAGTGTAAGTAAGTAATATGACCGGTCAGTTAGGCCTCGCAAGTGTAACTAAGTAGGCTATTATGACCGGTCAGTTAGGCCTCGCAAGTGTAACTAAGTAGGCTATTATGACCGGTCAGTTAGGCCTCGCAAGTGTAAGTAAGTAATATGACCGGTCAGTCAGGCCTCGCAAGTGTAACTAAGTATTATGACCGGTCAGTTAGGCCTCGCAAGTGTAAGTAAGTAATATGACCGGTCAGTTAGGCCTCGCAAGTGTAACTAAGTATTATGACCGGTCAGTCAGGCCTCGCAAGTGTAACTAAGTATTATGACCGGTCAGTTAGGCCTCGCAAGTGTAACTAAGTATTATGACCGGTCAGTTAGTCATCGCAAGTGTATATAAGTATTATACCCGGTTAGGAGGACCCGACGAGTGTTAGTAAGTATTATGACCGCTCAGTTAGGCCTCGCAAGTGTAAGTAAGTATTATGACCGGTATGTTAGGCCTCTCAAGTGTATGTAAGTATTATACCCGGTTAGGAGGGACCGACAAGTGTTAGTAAGTATTATGACCGGTATGTTAGGCCTCGCAAGTGTAAGTAAGTATTATGACCGGTATGTTAGGCCTCTCAAGTGTATGTAAGTATTATACCCGGTTAGGAGGGACCGACAAGTGTTAGTAAGTATTATGACCACTCAGTTAGGCCTCGCAAGTGTAAGTAAGTATTATGAGCGGTATGTTAGGCCTCTCAAGTGTATGTAAGTATTATACCCGGTTAGGAGGGACCGACAAGTGTTAGTAAGTATTATGACCGGTATGTTAGGCCTCGCAAGTGTAAGTAAGTATTATGACCGGTCAATTAGGCCTCGCAAGTGTAAGTAAGTATTATGACCGGTCAATTAGGCCTCTCAAGTGTATGTAAGTATTATACCCGGTTAGGAGGGCCCGACAAGTGTTAGTAAGTATTATTACCGGTATATTAGGCCTTGCAAGTGTAAGTAAGTAATATACCCGGTTAGGAGGACCCGAAAAGTGCTAGAAAGTATTATGGCTGGTCAGTTAGGCCTCGCAAGTGTAAGTAAGTAATATACCCGGTTAAGAGGACACGACAAGTGTTTGAAAGTATTATGACTGGTCAGTTCGGCCTTGCAAGTGTAAGTAAGTAATATACCTAATTAGGAGGGCCCAACAAGTCAAGTGTTACTAAGTATTATTAGCGGTCAGTTGGGCCTCGCAAGTGTAAGGAAGTATTATGACTGTTCAGTTAGGCCTCGCAAGTGTAAGGAAGTATTATGACTGTTCAGTTGGGCCTCGCAAGTGTAAGGAAGTATTATGACTGTTCAGTTAGGCCTCGCAATTGTAACTAAGTATTATGACCAGTTAGTCAGGCCTCGCAAGTGTATTTAAGTAATATGACCGGTCAGTTAGGCCTCGCAAGTGTAAGTAAGTAATATGACCGGTCAGTCAGGCCTCGCAAGTGTAAGGAATTATTATGACTGTTCAGTTAGGCCTCGCAAGTGTAAGTAAGTATTATACCTGGTCAGTCAGGCCTCGCAATTGTAAGTAAGTATTATGGCCGGTCAGTTAGGCCCCGCAAGTGTAATTAAGTATTATGACCAGTCAGTCAGGCCTCGCAAGTGTATTTAAGTAATATGACCGGTCAGTTAGGCCTCGCAAGTGTAAGTAAGTAATATGACCGGTCAGTTAGGCCTCGCAAGTGTAAGTAATATGACCGGTCATTAGGCCTCGCAAGTGTAACTAAGTATTATGACCGGTCAGTTAGGCCTCGCAAGTGTAACTAAGTATTATGACCGGTCAGTCAGGCCTCGCAAGTGTGAGTAAGTAATATGACTGGTCAGTTAGGCCTCGCAAGTGTAACTAGATTAGATTAGATACACCGGGTTTTGGTCCTGTCGCCAAGCCCACCGCGCCTAGACTCCATGGCCCTTTGCGCCCCGAGACTGGCGACAGTGTCACAAGAGACCAGTCCCCCGTATGAAGGTCATGATCTCCCCGAGTGTAGCCCTTCTAATATCCTCTGGTTCCAGAAAAGCGGCACCCAGAGTCCTATACCTACGAGATGAGAGAGCTCCACGATGACAAAAGATGTGTATGGAGCTCTCCTCGTCCTCCTCACAGAGCCTACATGTGCAGTCCTCTGTTAGGCCCATAATCTTCATATGTTTATTAAGATGATTGTGTCCGGTCAGCATACCCGTAACCGCCCTCACCTTGGCCCGGTTACAGCTCAGCAGATCTCCGCTGTACCTGCGACCCGGTCCTTGGATAAGAGCACGAGACTGCCTGAGCCCGGACTCGGTCCTCCATCTACTATCGTGTTCCTCAGAGGTCCACCTGTCAATTCTTCTTTTTACCTTTTGAAGAGGAATACCAAGAGCCGGCTCCGGCCCCAGCAGTGGGCACTTTGCCCCTCTCCTAGCCAGTGCATCGGCTGTCTCATTCCCATCAATACCAGCATGCCCAGGGACCCATATGAGTCTCACCTGTTTACGCTGGCAGAGAGTCTCCAGGATCCTCTGGCAATCCCATACCAGCTTAGAGCTGGTACGTGGTGCCATGATCGCCTTTATCGCCGCGTGGCTGTCCGAGCAGATTGAGACAACTTCTCCGAAGCCACCTAGACGCATTTCTTCTTGTGTGGCTATCATGATAGCCATCACCTCCGCCTGGAAGACGGTTGCATGGGCCCCTAGAGGTACATACAGAACTTTCCGTGCTCTCCTCCCGTACACCCCCGCACCCGCACTTTCTTCTATAAGTGAGCCGTCTGTATACCAGACGCTTCCTTTTACTTGTGCGGGCTCGGTACTCCCCATCCACTCATCTCTGCTTGGAAGGAAGGCCCTAACCCGCCTGTCAATTCTGTACTTAGGTACCATTAAGTCTGTTCCCATCGAAATCAACGGGTCCAGACCAATGTCCCCAGATAGTATACTCCCGTGGAGTCCTGGTTGGCCAGACAGCCAGCCACCAGTCGTCCTTATTCTGAAGGCCGCTTTACAGGCCTCCCCTTTTACAAACAGGTCCATTGGGTGGAGCCCAGTGAGGACCTCCATCGCCGCCAATGGGGTTGTTCTAATTGCGCCTGTAATTCCCAGGCACGCCATTCTCTGACATCTGTCTAGTGTTAGCCTTGCACTATTCTGTGCCATGGCCGGCCACCAGACAACAGCCGCATAACATAATGAGGGCCGAAGTACACTCGTGTATAGCCAGTAAACCATCTTTGGTTTTAGACCCCACGTTGTCCCGATGGCCCTCCGAAAAGCCCAGAAAGCCATTCTGAGCTTCCTGGCTTTCTCCTGAAGGTGCTTGAGCCAGTTCAGTTTAGCATCCAGGATAACCCCCAGATACTTAACCGACCCTGTAGCTCTTAGCTCCATATTTCCCATGGTGGGCATGTATAGGCCATCCAGCCTCTTCTTCCTAGTGAAAAGTACAAGTTCTGTCTTGTTAGGATTAACAGAGAGCCCCTTGTCCCTACACCACCTTTCTAGGTATCTCAAGGCAGCCTGGACGATGTCCGACACCGTGCTGGCAAACTTACCAACGCCCAGTATACACACATCGTCCGCGTATGCCTGAGCATATACCCCCATCCCGTTCAGCGCCCTTAGTAGGTCATCAACCACCAAGGACCACAGGAGAGGGGAAAGGACGCCCCCTTGGGGGCAGCCGCTGCCGACTACAACCTGAACTGACGCTTCGTTCGATGTTGCCTTAACCATTCTGCTGCGTAGGTAGGCTTCAATCCATCTGATAATGATGCCATTGACGCCCGTCCTAACGACAGCATCGATCATAGACTGTAGGGAGACATTATTGAACGCCCCCTCTATGTCCGTGAAGACACCCATGGCTAGCTCCTTCTGCCGAATCGTCCCCTCAACCCTCGTGATTAGTCTATGAAGAGCCGACTCCGCCGATCTCCCAGCCATGTATGCGTGTTGGTTTTTATGGAGTGGGTTATCTCTCAATACCCCGTCTCTCATATGCCTGTCGACCAGCCTCTCCAATGTCTTTAAAAGAAAAGACATGAGGCTGATCGGTCTGAAGTCTTTAGGTCTGGAATGTGTACCCCTTCCAGATTTGGGGATATACACTACTTTTGCGGTCCTCCACAGCCTTAGGATGTAACCCAAGGCCAGGGAGGCCCTACAAATTGCGGTCATGTGGGGTAGGAGTGGCTCCAGACCCCTCTGCAAGTGCACAGGTAGGATGCCATCCGGCCCAGCGCTCTTGAAGGGGGCGAAGCACTCAACAGCCCACCTAATCCTTTGCTCTGTGACAACCTTCTTTGCCTCACTCCAGTCCCCGTGCGAGGCCCCAGTGCAATCCCACCCCACCAAAGTGGGGGGCCCGCCGCCGGTTCCTCGACGGATCCCGGGAAGTGAGTCTCAAATAAAAGTTGCAAGGTCTCTTCTTCTGAACTGGTCCACTCCCCATCCTATCTAATGAGGGGTCCCAGTCCTCCCCCAGGGTCCTTAGCCAGCACTTTGTGTAGCCTAGACATCGCTGAGGTTGTCTCTATAGAGGAACAAATGTCTCTCCAGGATTTCCTGGAGAATCTGCGAACCTCTCACCTGTAGTTTCTTTGGGACTCCCGGTAGGCCAGCCAGTCGGCATCAATACCGGACCTGTTGGCCTTGCCGAGGAGCCTTCTGGTTCTCCTTCGATGGTCCTCTAATTCTCGGGTCCATCTCCGGCTTCGAGCATCCCTTTGTGTCAAAGGGCAGTTATTCTCATAAGAGGTGATTACAGCCTCCGTAAGGAGTTCCGCCCTCTCCTCTAGATCCTGCCCAGATCGAATCTGGCCTTTAGGAATTAGATCCAGTCTGTCAGACAGTTCCTCCGAATAGGAGGCCCAGTCTGTCTGTCTGGGATTCCTGTACTCCCTCTTTGTTGTCTGGCCCTCAAGCACAAAGCAGATGTGTCTGTGGTCCGACAACGAGGGTTCCTGCGAAACTTCCCAGTCCCCCATGTCATGAAACATTGAGGCCGAGACCATAGTTATGTCTATAACCTCCCTCCTAATGATGTTCGAAAAGGTTGGGAGATTACCCTTATTTAGTACCAAAAGATCGGTACCTCCCAGGTATTCTGCAAGAGCAAGGCCCCTCTCGTTCGTGTCACTGCTTCCCCAAACCTCATTGTGAGAGTTGGAGTCACAGCCGATCACTAGCTCAAGGTTCCCGCTCCGGCAGTAATCCACCAACGCCACCATCTCTTTTGATGGTGGGAGGGTCGTCCTATCGTATGGGAGGTATACTGATGCAACCACCAGTTTCCTCCTTACGCCATTGACCTCTTGCAGTTTAATAATCACTGCAACCACATCTCCTCCACAGAATTCCGGTATGAGCCAACTATCCACGCCTGCAACCAAAATGGCCGCCCGCGGCTTCAGCCCGCCCGATCCCCCGTAGAGCTTATATGTAGGAATGTTGAGACCCTTAATACAGTTATCCCGAATCCACGGTTCCTGAATCAGAGCAACATTAACCCCTCTATCTCTTACAGTTCTAGCTAGTATAGTAGAGGCCTCAATACTATGATTGAGGTTGGCTTGTATAAAACTTACCATTACCTCGACTCCAGCTCCTTGTCCCTTGGTCCCCCTCTTGCTTCGGGTAGCCCAAGCCTCTTCTTGTCTCTACCGTCGTGTCGGTAGCTTTCCCTGGAACTCAAACAGAGAGAGTTAGTGCCTAAAAAGTCAAGCCCTAACCCTACATCTATTAGAGTACCTATCTTATTTGGAGGAGTTTCCTACGGGCAGCGTGACTGTAGCCATGCCAACTCCGCGGTATAGCTTCCTCTGCTGATTCTTCATGACCTTCAGTGAGGCAGAGTCCACCGTGACCACAAGTCTGACACCCGTAGGTGTCTCCTTACGGTCCAGTGTCCTCCACAGCTCAGTTTGGAGGCCTGGGTTAAGGTGACATAATCTTTTTAGGTATGTCTCTGTACTCGCCGGGGGACCCGGGACCCAGAGAAATACCTTCTTGAAGCTAGGAAGTGCATCCATACCTACTACCTTCAGTACGGATCCCTCCCATATCTTCAAACCAGGAGTGATGGTCTTCACCCAGTCCACAGTGGACTGGTCTTCGCAGACCACCACGACAGCACCCTTCGACAGGTACGTGTCCCGGATTCTCGGCAGCCAGTCCCCACCAAGGAGCCTGTCCACCTCCGAGCCCACAGCAACCTGTACATCCGGGATCTGTGCCTCCTGATCTATTTTAACCAGAGGGAAACCCTCTCTCACAATAGCCACCCTCAAGCCGACCTCTGCCACTCTGGCATAGGAGGTCTTAGGGCGCTTCTCTTCTTTTGAAGATTTTGGAGTGGTTCCCTGGGGCCTAGGTTTCTTCCTAGGTTGACCCTAAGTCTCCACTCCCGTAGGGGAGGCTTTTAAGCCTGGTTGGTCCGACGAATCGTCCCTACCACGCTTAGTGCCGGTTTTCCGGGCCTCAGCAGGGTTCCCTGACGTGCACTGTAGGTTGCCCCCAGCGTCCGTCTGGTTCCCTGTTGCCTCCTGCCCCAGACCTCCGGCTTTCGCCTTCCTCCTCCTCTTTCTTGCCGCCCCACTGGGCCTCCTCCTCTTACCCGGAGGATCTACCGGTGTGCCAGGTCCAGGTTTCCCCGGACCCTGAGCCACCGACCTCCCCTCCTCCTCCTCCCCCAGATTCAGTGAGTCCACGCATTCCTGCAGGGCTTGCACCTCTAGGGAGGGAGGGTGTGAAGAGGATGAGAGAGACTCTTCATCCTCATCCATCCGGGCCTGAGACTCACGCGCGAAGGCCTCAAATGCCTCCTGCGTGGTCCTGATATTGCCAGACTGGGCAGGGTCCGAAGACTTGCCGCCCTTGCCTGCCTTCACATCTTAGCTGGGCTGCTCCCTTACCTCTGGCACGTTCAGACTTGTTTCTTTTTGATCTTTGTTCATGTTTAATGTTTGTTGTGTATGTGTATGTATATGTGTGTATCGGTGTTCAAGTCCCAAGGGCCATCCATATTTCTTTTGCCACCTCCCCTCGAGCGCACCCACGCCTCCAGGAACCCCTGTGGCCTCGGAAGTGCCCCCCTAACCCATTTACACGGTCCCATCCAGTCACCAACTGGCAGTGTAAACAGGATCGGGATTTTCGCCAGCTGATAGGGCAGCCACCACATGCTGGTGAGGCCAGGTCGGGCCCCTGTACTATCTGGCAGCCCGGTGTGCCATCCTGGTTTTAACAACTGTACCCTCAAGAGCCCTAGGGTCATAGTACCCGCGGTTTGGCGGCTCCATTCCTACTTCTAGCCCCTGAGACAGTGTCATGTAATTATATGAGTTGGGTGTGGTGCTGAGTTCAGGATCCGCGGGATCACTGCTCCCGTCAGCTGCACACCTCAGCTGCCCCTGCGGGCCTCGATCCAGGACTGCTTATTGGGGGTACCCCTTATTCACAGTTGTCCACCCTGTCAAAGACAGGATGGAACGTTCACTATCCGCCACCTGCGACCCGCCCAGTAGCTGAGGCTCGCCATGGGAAGTGTAACTAAGTATTATGACCGGTCAGTTAGGCCTCGCAAGTGTAGTAATATGACCGGTCAGTTAGGCCTCGCAAGTGTAACTAAGTATTATGACCGGTCAGTTAGGTCTCGCAATTTTAAGTAAGTATTATGACCGGTCAGTCAGGCCTCGCAATTGTAAGTAAGTATTATGACCGGCCAGTCAGGCCTCGCAAGTGTAATTAAGTATTATGACCGGTCAGTCAGGCCTCGCAATTGTAAGTAAGTATTATGACCGGTCAGTTAGGCCCCGCAAGTGTAACTAAGTATTATGACTGGTCAGTCAGGCCTCGCAAGTGTAACTAAGTATTATGTCCGGTCAGTCAGGCCTCGCAAGTGTAATTAAGTAATATGACCGGTCAGTTAGGCCTCGTAAGTGTAACTAAGTATTATGACCGGTCAGTCAGGCCTCGCAATTGTAAGTAAGTATTATGACCGGTCAGTCAGGCCTCGCAATTGTAAGTATTATGACCGGTCAGTTAGGCCCCACAAGTGTAACTAAGTATTATGACCGGTCAGTCAGGCCTCGCAATTGTAAGTAAGTATTATGACCGGTCAGTCAGGTCTCGCAATTGTAAGTAAGTATTATGACCGGTCAGTCAGGCCTCGCAATTGTAAGTATATATTATGACCGGTCAGTCAGGCCTCGCAAGTGTAATTAAGTAATATGACCGGTCAGTTAGGCCTCGCAAGTGTAATTAAGTAATATGACCGGTCAGTTAGGCCTCGTAAGTGTAAGTAAGTAATATGACCGGTCAGTTAGGCCTCGTAAGTGTAAGTATTAAGTTTTACTTGATGCCAATCCTTTTCAACAATGATCCTATTCAAATCGAATTAACGCTTAAATACTCATGCCATGCTCTTTCCAGCCAGATTAAATTCACGAAAGCATGAAATGTGCTTGTATTTCAATATGTAAGCATGCACAGTTTTTAAATACATATCGTATGGTTTGTTGTCAGCTACTATTTATAAAGATCCAAAAGTCATGTTGAGAAGTAATAAGAATAAAGATCAATTGTTTGGATAGACTCCTCACAATCATATGACTGATCTAGTGTCCATCCCTATGTATACATCTGCCCACGCCTGTTCGGAACCGATTCAACAAAGACCATTCCCTACGAGGGAGGGTCAACCCACCTAAAAGTATTGACTGTTCGTTAATAAGGAACTTATTTCGTCCATCAAATCCGCTCAACTTGAAAGCAGTATGTAGAGGTGGGTTTCGAGATTTTAAGCGACCGTTGTGACGTGGGAGATCCTGAGTAATGGGGAGGTGCGGGGCATTAAAGATTTTATTGAATTCCTTAAGTAGTGCCTCCTGATGTCTTATTCATTTATTTATTCATAAGACGCCGATCGTCAAGATATGGGCGAATATGGATTTCGAATGAGTGTGATGAGTGTAGATGAGCGAATGTAGTCATTGTTACAAACTAAGGCCGACTATTCCTTAGAAAGTGTCATTAATTAATAGCCCAATGACAAATGAACAGCCGGTGGTTATCAGCTGATCCTTCTCAAAATGTATTATGACTCTGATTGGGATCGAACTGAGAACCTTTAGCACATGAAGCTGGGATTGAACCAACTACGCTACCGACCAATTTATCTTATCTCTGGGGGAGCTATATTGCACAGTACTGGAAGCCAAGGAAGTGAAGTTGCCATGAGAGTGCCACTAATAGCTCTCATGACCCTATTAAGTTGGACATCAATCGCTTTAGTGTCCACTGTTTAGCCATAGGGGAGCAATGTATTCAGCAGCTGAATAGACCAGAGACAAAGCAGTTTTAAGCAGGACTTGTGCGTTGGGTCTACAAGTTATTCTAGCAATATGATTTAGGAAATGTATGACTTGGTTTTGTTTTTAAATGCTTTTTTATATGACTTTTTTCAACATGAGTGATCAATCTAACGTTACTCCGAGGTACTGTGGCTGATCATTATGATAGAGTTTTACCCATTTTTAGAAAGATGTTCAATATTCGATTAGCCAGTTTGTTTTTAAGTGGGAGCAACGTCAAGAACTTTCCTCCATATTTGGTTTGGTCTTAATGATCGTTCACATGAGTAGAAAATTAAGTCCGGGGAGTAACTAAATTAAAAAATGGCTTTAATTTTAGCATCAAGATCAGGAAAAGTAATGCATTTAAGCACAATGATGTCACATCAGAGCTCTTGTGGTTAACTGACACATTGTCTATGTCATGCTTCACGTAGGTTGCAGTTCTTAAATAATCTTCAGCAGTAAAATATATTTATATTTAATTCTGAAAGCTAATAAACTGTGGGAAAAATCATTTCATATTTTATAATTAATTAAAGTCACATTACAAATCTTTGGTTTAGATGCATTTTGTATAGTTCATTGATGATGAACAGGTTGGTAAACATTCTTTCTTCCTTAATATTTTTAATTTTCAAATAACTTTAGTTTCTTTATTAAAACTTCGACTTTTCACACACAAACACACACACACTGGTACGTACAGTGGTATTGACCCACCCGGGTCCCACCCATAAACACGTACAGTGGTATTGACTCACCCTACCGCCCATGCACACGTACAGTGGTATTGACCCACCCTACCGCCCATACAAACGTACAGTGGTATTGACCCACCCTACCACCCATGGACACAAACAGTGGAATTGACCCACCCTACCGCCCATACACAATTACAGCGGATACCACCCCAGAAATACCACCATACGTGTATGGATGGGCGGGTGGGTCAATATCACTGTATGTGTATGGGTGGACGGGTGGGTTAATACCAGTGTACGTGTACGGGTGGGTTAGTACCACTATACGTGTACGGGTGGGCGAAGAGTGTTAGAAGCACTGACTACATATTGAGTGCAATTATCACCACGTACGTGCTAATACCAATGTACGTGAATGGGCGGGTGGGTGGGCCAATACCACTGTACGTGTATGGGTGGGCGGGTTGGTTGAAATGAAATAAATGAAATGAATAAAATAAAATAAACAGTACATTTATGTATGTATATATATATATATATATATATATATATATATATATATATATATATATATATACTAGAAATTTCGATATTTGACAGTATATAAACGGATACCCAGTGACTTCGTCAGTTTCAGTGTGTTTTGAGTCGAGAAACTAATTTTTATGTGTTACTGCTTTTCTGTACATTTGCACAATGCCAAAACGTAAAAAAGTATTTAGAAACATCAAGTCGTTTCAAAAAAACAAAAAGAAGCACGGCAAAATGAATTAGAAGAACAAAGAAAAAACGGCTGGACAGTCAGTTCACAACGACTGTCAAAGAAAAAGAAAAAACAAACAAAACGACAGTCAGTTCACTTATTTATGAATAAAACATCTACTTCGTACATTTCCTTTATGTTTGCTCTTGGCTATGAACCCAGGTCAGCTTAACTACTCATTTATCCATGATAACATTTATGAATATTTCCAAATAGTGATTTCATACGCACTCAGGTCATCTGATAGCCTACCTTGCTAATTTAAGCAATTAGTAAGTTGATTAAAACCAAACATTACACAAACAACACCCGAGTTCATATTAAATAGCCAAAATAACTAAAAACTTAGTGTTATATCTATATCTGCAACTAATGTTATAGAAGCAACAGAAAAATATGATGTGTAAGTTTTGAGAAAAAAGGTACTTGAAAAATCGTTTAATGTCCAACTGTGCTATTGTAAACTAAAATTAGTTTTTCATTTCATCGAAGTAACGGAAGTACGGCTTAACTTCTTTCTTTCAGTTCCTCTATCTGTAAATAGTATTTTTCCATAGAAAGAAATGTTCTATTCTATCGATACACTTACCTTACATTCCCATTATTATAAAACACTACCACTCAAAGTCAGATGTCGCCATTACTTTATAAATTTTGGTCGTAAATTAACATAGTGAACGATAAGAAGTCCATTTCTGCATTGGTTGTAAACGTGGGTTGAGTGGCTAGGCACCAAGCGTAGTGTCTGTTTTTTTGTATCTATACAATGCGATAAAATTCTGCACTGGTGTTTCAACTTTCATCAGTGATAGACCCTAAACGTGTTCTAACAGTCCGCAGTTGGTCTTCACATGTAAAGAGACATTGTCTCTACACTCCTCCAATATTTTTCCTAATTTGTGTTTTTCGTGGTTACGTTCTAAAGATAATCCAGAGAAAGACCAATAGCATGTTCTTTAATTGTTTTTCTTATCGAGTCGTTTGTCTCCTACTCATCAACTTTGACAAGTAACAATCAAATCACTAGGTTTCTCCAGATCTTCTCCAGAAATTGTTACACTGGGTTATAATCAGCATTGCTGGTTGCATTAAAAATTATAATGAGTTTAACTGCCATAAAACAATTGGAATACACTGCGTAGAAAGTATAAAACAACGCATTAATCAAAATTACAAAATGTCACCTCCACTACATTCAGTTACAGTTGCAGACCATAGTTATTCTGCACCTCACAGTTCTCTCAAAGGAAACAAATGGGGGCTTTAATCCCACGGTTTTCAAACTCATCTTGAACAAAAATGCACCCCCCATAGACGAAGAAGAGCTTAAAGTGACTTGTCTTAATTAATTTTCCCTACCTTCTAATAACTCCACAGTCTAACAGTGTAAAATTATATTAACATCATGTGGTTAAAATTATTACCTATTATTTAAAATTACGAGAACCGTTGGCCAAGTGACTCTTAACTCAGGTACCACTGTACAGTGTTATTGACCCACCCACACACCCTTTTATGCACGGTGGTATTAACCCACCCATTTTTAATTTAGTAACATGGTAAACTAAACTAAACCCACCCTTACACATGCTGTTGTATTGATTATACGACCCCCATCATCCGTACACGTATGGTGATAGTGACCCACTCGCCCACCTTAACACCAATCGATAAGACAACAAGGCATTAACGTCCCCATGTTTCCTACATAACACAATTTTGGTGAATTTTAAATAATAACATTCTAAAAACACAGTCAAGTTTTGTAGCAAAGACTTCACATTTACCTATCCTCACTTATATCCATTAACGTCCCATTGTTTCTTACATGACACAAGTTTGGTGAGTTTTAAATAATGACATTCTAAAAACACAGTCTAATTTTGTAGCAAAGACTTAACATTTACCCTCGAACAGATTTTGAATCAAAAGAACTGGGCCTGGTTGATAGTTGGGTGTACCACGTAATTACAGAGGAACTGATAAAAAGATGTGGTCATTGGATATAATCTTTCCATAGTGATTGATAGTGGGGGGCACCACGTAATTACAGAGGAGCTGATAAGAGATGTGATTATTCAATAATCTTTCTAGAGTGATTGATAGTGGAGGGAATTAGGTAATTACAGAGGGCCTGATAAAGATATGTGGTTATTGGATAATCTTGCTAGAGTGATTGGATGTAGAATTTGTTCCATCATGTCTGACCTAGAGAATAACAGCTTTTTTGTTTTGGAACTGGCAAGTTATCATAGTTAAGAAGATGGTTTTTCTGCTTAGATATATTGGTAGGGCTAGTGTTCACTTCAATATCCTGCTTTAACCTAATTGTTGGCGTTTTATTGACTTCCATGATTGATTCTCATAACCCATTAAAATTAAATTTTCCTTATCTGTTGATACAGAAATGAATATGATATTATAATTTAGCTGTTGACCGAGTCAACGTTTCCACCTTTGGTCTAATTAAGATTGGGAAAACTGTTTTATCTAGTTGATCCTTTAAACAACGCTTCAACTGTTTTAGTATTAGTATCTCCATGTTTTGTTTATTCCCAAACATCACCAAAACTGCTATGAGTGTTGAACAAAGGAGGAAGATAAACGAGATTTACGCTGGGGATTACACGAGGCAGCTTCCATCAATCACCTTCAATAGTATCAGAGGTTCTAGCCTACTTTCCTCAATATTTAGTCAATTAGTCACATTTCCGTTCTTAATTCGAGAAGAACAAAAGTCCTAAAACAAATAACAGCTGTTTAAATTGATTTTGAACTCACCTTTTTTCACATTATTAATTTTGAAATGTCTTCTTAAACCCTCTGAGGTCCGTTTTCCCTTCAATGATCGGTTTTATCTCGTTAGCTACCATTAGTAAGTACTCAGTCTCATTATTAAGCCTCTTAGTAAACTAGTGTTTGCAATTTGCAAGTTCTACAAATTTATTACCCCTTTGTGTATTAAGGGAAATGTTCACTTTAGAATTAGACTGACAAAAAATTTTGAATTGTATGTATCAGTGTTTTTTTGTATGTTAACTGAGTTAATACTATGTTAACATTACAACGGCTTTCGAAAGTCATACATAATTATGGTTGCCATACGTCAGTATTTTGTACGGACGGTTTGTATTTTACGTTCTGTGTCCGTATCGTACAAAGCAAACACCTGGTAGATGTCCGATTTTTTCTTTTTATAGTATTAAAAATATATTTTAGCTATATAATATTGTAGAAAAGACAAACTTAACACGTTGAGTGCCATGAGGACCACCGGTGGCTCTCAAGGGGTGTGCTACAGCTTCTCATTGAGGACCACCGGTGGTCCTCACAGTTTTGTTTCTATAGTAACAAGGCTAAAATCACGAGGTCAGACATTTTTTCCCCTGAGTTTTTTTTTTTTTGGTTCAGAGGGCTTCAAAACATGTTACCAACCCAAGGAAACCAGATTTCCCTGCTCCCTCTAGTTTTATATGGAGAAAATAGCCGAGGACCACCGGTGGTCCTCATGGCACTGAAGATGCATTTTACTTGGTTACACTTTGTTTACAATTTTAAATGAAATAAAACACTTCAGTAAAATGAACAGCCAAGGATAAATAAAGTATAGCTGAGGTGCTGAGGACCACTGGTGGTCCTCATGGCACTGTAGATGCATTTCTTTTTGATATTCTTTGTAATAATTGAAGAAGAAGAAGAAGAAAACTTCAGTAAACAAACTCACTCAAACATTTTACTGGTGTTGAAGTGTTACTTGTTCATGGTTGTAATTTGAGCTTATGAAATTGTAATTATAGTAAGTAGAAGTGTGTGTTCGTGGTAAAATGAGTGACAGAATTATAAATGACAAAAATTTAGCAGAATTCGTCAATGACATATTAGAAGAACCTGGAAGTAGTGTAAGTGATAGACCTAGGTTAGATGACGAAATGGATGAAGATGATAATATCTCTGATGCAGAATCCGAGGGACTATTTGGGTACGATTCGGATGCCGACCCAGAGTATATACCTTCAGACGACAGTGACTTAGAGGATGATCATGAAATCTCAGGAGACGAAGATGAGGTAGGCCAACCTAACGCTCAAGGTAACCAGGGACAGAATATACCCAATGACATGCTAGGACTATCTTGGGGACCTGTAGATGATAGCAAGCTGTTTTCATTTCAAGTAAACAGTGTACCCGTGTTGTCTGATGAAATTTTGGAAAAGATTCAAGGGGCTTCACCATTTGAAGTATTTCAGCTTTTTGTTGATGATGATCTTTTTGTTGAAATAGCAAACCAAACAAATCTGTATGCTGAGCAGTGCATTTCAGCGGGTGAACCTTCAAATCACTCGAGACTTAAATCTTGGTTGCCCACCAATACAGAGGAAATAAAACGGTTCTTTGGAATTATAATATGGATGGGGCTGGTCCCTTTGCCTAGTATCAGCAGATATTGGAGTAAAAGCAAGCTTTATCAAAATGAGATTTCAAAACTGATGTCACGCAATCGTTTCCAAATCTTGCTAAGTATGTTACATTTATGTGACAATGAGACAGCCGACCATTCCAACAAGCTATACAAAGTTCAGGGAATACTTGATACTTTCTTTACAAGAAAAATTCATGGGAGCACTCAATCCACAGGAAGAAGTGTGTATTGACGAGAGCCTCATTCCCTTCCGAGGCAGAGTTGGCTTCAGACAATATGTACCAAATAAAACACACAGATACGGAATTAAATTATTCAAACTGTGCGTGGAGAAGGGCTACACTTGGAAGTTTCAAGTGTACCAGGGCAAGGTCGAAAATAGAGGCACTTTGAATATTTCACAAGTTGTAGTAATGAAACTGATGGAACCTCTCCTTGATCAAGGAAAAACTTTGTACACAGACAACTGGTACACCAGTTTGTCCCTGGCTCATGCTCTTAACGCTAGGCAAACCCATTTGGTTGGAACTTTGCGAAAGAAACGTAAAGGCAATCCCATTGAAATCGAAAAAGCAAAACTCACGAGAAATGAGGTTGTGGCAAAACAAAGCTCAACAAATGTCGTAGTCTTAAAATGGAAAGACAAGAGAGATGTAATGATGTTGTCCACTAAGCACACTGATTCTACAGTCATGATTCCCCAGAGAGCTGGCCGGGAACCGAAACCAAAACCGACTTCGGTTTTAGATTACAACAATGCGAAGTCATATATTGATTTATCGGACCAGATGGCATCATATTCCAGCCCACTCAGAAGAAATGTGAAGTGGTATAAGAAGTTAATTTTTGAACTACTATTCAATACAGCTTTGGTAAACTCTTTAGTTCTGTACAAGAAAGTGAATGGAAATATACAGATAACAGAGTTTAGGGAAAAAATAGCTCTTGCTCTAATCGAAACTGAAGATGTCGACAGTCAAGAGGATGGAGGACAGAGAACCCCTAAGCATTCTTTAGTTGAGGTTCAAGGGCCGAAGAGCAGCAGCCGACGTCGGTGCAATCTGTGCTACAAAACTCTGGCCAAGTCAGATGGACGAGCCCATGCACAGAAGTTTGTAAAAAAAGTTGTTACCAAATGTGATAAGTGTAATTTGTTTTTTTGTTTGGACTGCTTTAACAAAGCACACAAGAGCCCATTTTCTGGATAGTAAATGGAAATAATGTTGTATGACATTATAGACTATTGTATTATTACCCTTTTTTTGAACAATTTGGCATTTATTTTTTAATTTTCATTATGTAGCTACTATAATGTAAAATAAATTAAACTATCTTTACAGTATTAACTCATTATTTAGTAGTTGTCCTACAACCTAACTTATTATTTACCGTTTACAGTTCTCTACTACCAACAAACATCACTTTACAGTTTTCTCAGCTGTAACTCAGTAAAAGGTTCAGAAAAATAGAAACCATGACACAGTATTTTTATTTACCTATTAAAAGTTGATACTAAATCACTAAACTAAAAAAAAGATGTGTCTGGAATTTTTTATTAATTTTTGCAAATTGTTTGTATTGAGGACCACCGGTGGTCCTCACGGCCTTTAGTGGCAGAGTAGGTGAGGACCACTGGTGGTCCTCATGGGTTTTACCGTCAGTTCGTGAAAACAAACTGTGGCACCAGGATACAGAAATAAAAAAAATACTGGTGGCACTCAACGTGTTAAATTACTATTACTTTGGGCATTCGACAATCGAGAGAGGTTGTGTGTTGTATGACGACTCATATACTATGCACTATCACACATCTCCCTGTCCTTAAAAAATGATTTTTTCAAATCTTGAACTTGGCCGAATATAAGCATGAAAATTTTGTAAGAGTGTTTGAGCTTGCTCTTTCTCTACGGTACACTGGCACCAGTTGAATGAGTTTTTTTTTTCACTTGCGAAAAATGTCTGGACACCCGATTGGAATAGATTTTTATTGAAGAATAAATAAATAAATAAATAAATAAAAATGCCTTTATTTCCAAGCGTTTCTCAGATACATCTGCTTTTCAGAACAACTTTGGTCAATTAAAATGTAGAGCTTACGTTAAATAAATAAATACAAAATATTAAATAATAACTTAACACTAAATAACAATATAAGAACAATAACCACATTGCTTGTCAGTTTCTACAACCTACAGACCTAAATATTCTAAAGACCTACAACCTAAAGACAAAAGCAATCTAATTTTTCTTTTAAAGGTATTACTTGCATAAATTTTTAGGTTGTCAGGGAGGTCGTTATACAACTTAGGGCCAAAGTAAGTAAAGCTCTTTTTACCAAATTCTAATTTAACTTTCGGGAAGTGAAGATTCCTACCATGGCGGGTGCCCCGTTGAGAAACCTCTTCTCGGAAGAAGGTCGAAGTTATCAAAGTTAACAGTGACATGTCATGTACTGAATATCTTGAAACTATTAAAAACAATGGTTCCTTACTTATAAAATTAATCTCTTTAGAAAAATATGACTGCTTTCAGCCTTCAGTCAGTACAACTAATACAAGTGATGCCTAAACATTTTTAATTTTATAACAATGAGATTTATTTCAATTCATTGAGTTCGGCCAACTTAATTTAAACTTTAAGAACTATTTTTATAAGTATACAAAAAATGTTTGTTGTTATTTTATTACTCTGAAATCTTAAAATAAATTATAATTGTAATGTTAAATATCACAATGCCATTAGTATAATTTTCCCAATTTAACAAGCCAAATCGCACATCATTAAAGATAGTTTACAAAATCCCCGTTCGACACTGACGTTCATCCACCCTAAACAGACACGTACGACACTGACGTCCACTCACCCTTAAACAGACACGTACGACACTGATGTCCACCCACCCTTAAACAGACACGTACGACACTGATTTCCACCCACCCTTAAACAGACACGTACGACATTGATAACCCATCCAATCCCTCACAGACACACCCAATTGATGATTCACCTGTCCTTAAAAAGACACGTACTACAATAATGACCCAACCGCCCTTGCACAGATACATACGACGTTGATGGTCCACCCGCCTTTACACAGAAACTCACGACGTTGATGGTTGATCCGCCCTCTCACAGGAACATGCATCATTAATTATCTATCTGCCCTTAATCAGGCCCTAAAACAGACACATACGACACTGAAGTAAGTCATCAGTGGTTAGTGTTCCGGAACACTGATGAACCATCCACCCTTTCACAAACACCTATGACGATGATGATCCACCCGCCCTTACTCATACACGCACGACATTGATAACTCATCCACCCTCTCGCAGACACGATGATGATCCACCCGCCCTTACTCATACACGCACGACATTGATAACCCATCCACCCTCTCGCAGACACGTTGATGATCCACCCGCCCTTACTCATACACGCACGACATTGATAACCCATCCACCCTCTCGCAGACAAGTTGATGATCCACCCGCCCTTACTCATACACGCACGACATTGATAACCCATCCACCCTCTCGCAGACACGTTGATAATCCATCCGCTTTTAATCCGTCACGTACGGCACTGACAAATCACTCACACATCTATTCGACTTTCATGATTTAGGATTTCTGCGTTGTTTAATCTTTAGCAGCTCTTTACAATAATTAGTTGTTGATGTCTAAATAAATGAATTCAATTGAAGGCTGAAATGGGACAAAAGCTTCCAAATAGGCCATCAGCTACATCGCCTGGACCGCCTCCAGCTCTCTCACTCATCATTCCCTGGCAGCCTTATCTGTTTGTTTTCGTATAGTTTACAGGTCTACTATGGGCTGGACTCCGCTTCTTGATAAGGTTAGGCAACTGTCTCCCTCCCCCAACAAGGCTGGCTATTCTTTACTCACTAACTACCAAGTGTCCGTCGACTAATCGTCTATTTGTGAATCAATTAATTATTGTTAACTCTTCAAACATTTGTTATGAAACTATTTCAGATGTTTAAACGTTCTTTAATTTAAAAAAATATGTTCGGCTAGATGGGCCGGCTCTATGATCTTAAGTTCGGCTAGATCTTGATCTTAATATAGCTTATTAATAAAGGTTTTTCCTAGAATATATCAACACCAAAACATATATATGAGTTATAATCTGTTTTATTACATTTTGCATTAGTTATCAATTCAAACACAATACTTATAGATCTCAATTTAGTTAAATACTGAATTTGGGGTTCTGTAAATACCTTTTTACACACAAATTTCATTTTAAACTGTATATTTATAAGGTTTAGAACAACAAGTGGCTTGGTTTCAAACAACAGAACTAAGTCTTTTTATAGGAGTTTTACATGGTAATGTATTTAAATTGAAGGTCCATTTTTATTTGCGAATCCGTTAATTATGTGGCGGTAACTGGTGGAAGGCAATCTGCACTGCTTCACATGAGTGATGTATCCCCGACACGAGGTCGTGTTCAGTGATAAGGCTGTCTAAAATACAACAATGTGTCAGTGAACAATGTGGTTGGATTGTGGACATTTGACGGTTGTAGAAACAATCATCGATTGGCAAATGCGCAAAATGTATCTGCCTTGAAACACTGGTCTAGGGTTACTACCCCTCTATAAATCTCCCAGGTCAGGTACATCAAAATTAAATTTTACTTGCTCTGGAGTCGATATGTTGAAATAAAGACAGGTAGTGGGAGGGTCACAAAAGTAATTATTGTTGTCACGTATGCTGATCCTATATTAAATATAGGAAAATTTATACTTACTGAATTACATGTACATCAGTATGAAGAAAACGAATCTCAAAACGAAAAAGACCTTAAGCCAACCGCACTCCCAGACCCCAAAGAACAGACCTCTAGGGCAAGAAAAACTGTCTAGAAGCACCAGAATCTTTTCTATCTTTACCATGAGCAAATAAACCCCGGATGAAAATGCAATAATTACATGTAAAACTTTTGATTATTGGTCATAAAATGAACCAAGTCATGCTTAACAAAGAAATACACCTGGATAGCTATTACAACCACAGTGCCTTAGTGGTAAATATCCTGAAGATACGTCCACCCTAAAACTAAAGTCACGAGAAATAAACAATCACACCTGAATACACACCTTAGTATCTATGAGGTAAATATCCTGAGGGTACACCAACTCCTAACACTGAAGTAATACTAAACAGAGAATCACACCAGGACAGCTATTACAACTTTCGTGCCTTTGTGATAAATATTCTGAACGTAGACCCACTCCTAACACTGAAGTAATACTAAACAGAGAATCACAGCAGGACAGCTATTACACTTTTAGTGCATTTGTGGTAAATATTCTGAACGTAAACCCACTCCTAACACTGAAGTAATACTAAACAGAGAATCACAGCAGGACAGCTATTACACTTTTAGTGCATTTGTGGTAAATATTCTGAACGTAAACCCACTCCTAACACTGAAGTAATACTAAACAGAGAATCACAGCAGGACAGCTATTACACTTTTAGTGCATTTATGGTAAATATTCTGAACGTAAACCCACTCCTAACACTGAAGTAATACTAAACAGAGAATCACAGCAGGACAGCTATTACAACATTAGTGCATTTGTGGTAAATATCCTGGACGTAGACTCACTCCTAACACTGACGTAATACTAAACAGAGAATCACACCAGGATAGCTATTACAACTTTAGTGCATTTTTGGTAAATATTCTGAACGTAGACCCACTCCTAACACTAAAGTAATACTAAACAGAGAATCACGCCAGGACAGCTATTACAACTTTAGTGCCTTTGTGATAAATATTCTGAACGTAGACCCACTCCTAACACTAAAGTATTACTAAACAGAGAATCACGCCAGGACAGCTATTACAACTTTAGTGCATTTGTAGTAAATATTCTGAACGTAGACCCACTCCTAAGACTGAAGTAATACTAAACAGAGAATCACACCAGGATAGCTATTACAACTTTAGTGCATTTGTGGTAAATATTCTGAACGTAGACCCACTCCTAACACTGAAGTAATACTAAACAGAGAATCACAGCAGGGCAGCTATTACAACTTTAGTGCATTTGTGGTAAATATTCTGAACGTTGACCCACTCCTAACACTGAAGTAATACTAAACAGAGAATCACACCAGGACAGCTATTACAACTTTCGTGCATTTTTGATAAATATTCTGAACGTAGACCCACTCCTAACACTGAATTAATACTAAACAGAGAATCACAGCAGGACAGCTATTACAACTTTAGTTCATTTGTGGTAAATATCCTGAACGTAGACCCACTCCTAACACTGAAGTAATACTAAACAGAGAATCACAGCAGGACAGCTATTACAACTTTAGTGCATTTGTGGTAAATATCCTGAACGTAGACCCACTCATAACACTGAATTAATACTAAACAGAGAATCACACCTGGATAGCTATTACAACTTTAGTGCATTTTTGGTAAATATTCTGAACGTAGACCCACTCCTAACACTGAAGTAATACTAAAAAGAGAATCACAGCAGGACAGCTATTACAACTTTAGTGCATTTGTAGTAAATATCCTGAACGTAGACCCACTCCTAACACTGAAGTAATACTAAACAGAGAATCACAACAGGACAGCTACTACAACTTTAGTGCATTTGTGGTAAATATTCTGAACGTTGACCCACTCCTAACACTGAAGTAATACGAAACAGAGAATCACACCAGGACAGCTATTACAACTTTAGTTCATTTGTGGTAAATATCCTGAACGTAGACCCACTCCTAACACTGAAGTAATACTAAACAGAGAATCACACCAGGACAGCTATTACAACTTTAGTGCATTTTTGATAAATATTCTGAACATAGACCCACTCCTAACACTGAAGTAATACTAAACAGAGAATCACACCAGGACAGCTATTACAACTTTAGTGCATTTTTGGTAAATATTCTGAACGTAGACCCACTCCTAACACTAAAGTAATACTAAACAGAGAATCACACCAGGACAGCTATTACAACTTTAGTGCATTTTTGGTAAATATTCTGAACGTAGACCCACTCCTAACACTGAAGTAATTCTAAACAGAGAATCACACCAGGACAGCTATTACAACTTTAGTGCATTTGTGGTAAATATCCTGAACGTAGACCCACTCCTAACACTGAAGTAATACTAAACAGAGAATCACAACAGGATAGCTATTACAACTTTAGTGCATTTTTGGTAAATATTCTGAACGTAGACCCACTCCTAACACTGAAGTAATACTAAACAGAGAATCACGCCAGGAAAGCTATTACAACTTTATTGCCTTTGTGATAAATATCCTGAACGTAGACCCACTCCTAACACTAAAGTATTACTAAACAGAGAATCACAGCAGGACAGCTATTACAACTTTAGTGCATTTGTGGTAAATATTCTAAACGTAGACCCACTCCTATAACTGAAGTAATACTAAACAGAGAATCATGCCAGGACAGCTATTACAACTTTAGTGCATTTGTAGTAAATATCCTGAACGTAGACCCACTCCTAACACTGAAGTAATACTAAACAGACAATCACGCCAGGACAGCTATTACAACTTTAGTGCATTTGTGGTAAATATTCTGAACGTAGACCCACTCCTAACACTGAAGTAATACTAAACAGAGAATCACGCCAGGACAGCTATTACAACATTAGTGCATTTGTAGTAAATAGCCTGAAGGTAGACCACTCCTAACACTGAATTAATACTAAACAGAGAATCACACCAGGATAGCTAGTACAAATTTAGTGCCTTTGTGGTAAATATTCTGAACGTAGACCCACTCCTAACACTGAAGTAATACTAAACAGAGAATCACGCCACGACAGCTATTACAACTTTAGTTCATTTGTGGTAAATATCCTGAACGTAGACCCACTCCTAACACTGAAGTAATACTAAACAGAGAATCACGCCAGGACAGCTATTACAACTTTAGTGCCTTTGTGATAAATATTCTGAACGTAGACCCACTCCTAACACTAAAGTATTACTAAAAAGAGAATCACAGCAGGACAGCTATGACAACTTTAGTGCATTTGTGGTAAATATTCTGAACGTAGACCCACTCCTAACACTGAAGTAATACTAAACAGAGAATCACAGCAGGACAGCTATTACAACTTTAGTGCATTTGTAGTAAATATCCTGAACGTTGACCCACTCCTAACACTGAAGTAATACTAAACAGAGAATCACACCAGGACAGCTATTACAACTTTAGTGCATTTGTGGTAAATATTCTGAACGTAGACCCACTCCTAACACTGAAGTAATACTAAACAGAGAATCATGCCAGGACAGCTATTACAACTTTAGTGCATTTGTAGTAAATATCCTGAACGTAGACCCACTCCTAACACTGAAGTAATACTAAACAGAGAATCACACCAGGATAGCTATTACAACTTTAGTGCCTTTGTGGTAAATAGCCTGAAGGTAGACCACTCCTAACACTGAAGTAATACTAAACAGAGAATCACACCAGGATAGCTATTACAACTTTAGTGCCTTTGTGGTAAATAGCCTGAAGGTAGACCCACGCTAACAATAGCTATTACAACTTTAGTGCCTTTGTGGTAAATATCCTGAAGGTAGACCCACGCTAACAATAGCTATTACAACTTTAGTGCCTTTGTGGTAAATAGCCTGAAGGTAGACCACTCCTAACACTGAAGTAATACTAAACAGAGAATCACACCAGAATAGCTATTACAACTTTAGTGTATTTGTGGTAAATAGCCTGAAGGTAGACCACTCCTAACACTGAAGTAATACTAAACAGAGAATCACACTAGGATAGCTATTACAACTTTATTGCCTTTGTGGTAAATAGCCTGAAGGTAGACCACTCCTAACACTGAAGTAATACTAAACAGAGAATCACACCAGGATAGATATTACAACTTTAGTGCCTTTGTGGTAAATAGCCTGAAGGTAGACCCACGCTAACAATAGCTATTACAACTTTAGTGCCTTTGTGGTAAATATCCTGAAGGTAAACCCACGCTAACAATTAGGTCACATTTAACAGAGAATCACACCAGTATAGCTATTACAACTTTACTGCTTTTGTGGTAAATAGCCTGAAGGTAGACCCACGCTAACAATTAGGTCACATTTAACAGAGAATCACACCAGTATAGCTATTACAACTTTATATAATAGCTATTATATAAAGCTATTATATAAAGCTACAACCAGGATAGCTATTATATATTAATATAATATATTGTCATCATTACTATTTGTATTTATTTTTCTTTTACTGTATATTGCGTGTTCAATACTCAAACTAATAGGATATGAGA
This sequence comes from Stictocephala bisonia, assembly GCA_035578905.1. Lineage (NCBI taxonomy): Eukaryota > Metazoa > Arthropoda > Insecta > Hemiptera > Membracidae > Stictocephala > Stictocephala bisonia. The sequence continues at coordinate 2,491,037 of JAQJVL010000063.1, read as the reverse complement.
TAACTGTTTATGAAGTAATATGTTCCAAATTATATCGTTGTTATTGAAGGTTCAAGGATGTGATGTTACATAATGATCCACTTGTAGGCCTATATCCTGCACAATGAAACATGCGGATGTGTGGTATTAACTGTGAATCATAAATTCCATGAATAAAGCAAATACTCCATTTTTAGGTTTAAATATTTTATAATTTTATACCTAGAAAAAATTTAGAATAAAATTGTATAGCTTACTACCAAACTAAAAAACTAATTAGCTATTGAATTTTATTTTAGCAAATGGTGTGTGTAGAGATCATTTCTTTAAGACTTTATTTATGTCACTATCTTACGGTACACTCGGAGGCCCAGTTTCCCAGGATAGGTTTTGTGTGTCGCCTCGTGAAAGTTCCACCTTCAGATATCATCGATATCAGGACCTATAGAATTAAAACCTATTGAAAACAACTTCCAGACTACGTGACTGTTTAACAGTGAGGCCGATAACAGAGGTGTAATCCGTTGAATTGATGAATACCCTCTACAACACAATACACTCCCATGCCAACCTAGTAGCCCCACAGTAAGAGAGTTGGGTAGGCTCTAAGAAGTGAGACGCCTACGTAGGGCGAGTAACTGGGTACTGATGGGTATTATTGACGTCCATCTGTGAATAATCTATGAAGTGGATGGGTTGGTTTGAATTAGAAGTGATACCTCTCTGAGAGAAATCTGTGTGAGTGGGTGGAATCTAAAGTAATGGTGTTAGATTACTAACGCACAGGTGTATTAGTGGGTGGACCTCTAAATAACAGTGTCGTTTCTCTGTCTCGGGTGGATTCTTAGACTTCGTGTTAGCACTCTGGTTTTAGTTATTTGTTTACAAATTTATCTAGTTTAAAATTCGACCCTCTGTAACAATCTACGTTGGAGTGTTTTAGTAACGCTTTACTTATGTTAAATGAAAGTGCGCATCGTCATAATTTTTAGAAACTGTAGGATAGTGCTGAGAGTCCCAAGACTAATGAGGGACTGGAATGCTCTCTCCATCAAGTTTTCGATCTTAGATGGAGATTGGCTGATGTTAACAAGAGGCAATACTAAACGCCGTTGTATCGTACATTTTCAACTTGTGATTAGCCTTTGCGAATCGCTTCTGATTAATTAACATACTGAAGTTGATTTTTGAGTATTATGAAGTTATCCTCGTTTGCCTCAATGAGTTATTTAAACTAATTTAAAATCATGTGACTATATGAAATTTAAATAATTTGGCTGTGAATTCTTATTTACCTTATTTAGTAAATGGATAATTCATTGTGATATGTCTCCAAATGAAACAACTGACATATTTTTAAAACTACCTGTATTTTCAAAACACATACAGTCCATCCATATTTTCTCTATACTCATGGATACCAGAAAAAAATACTCTTAAGTATCAGAGTTTAGCCATCCAAGTTAAGGTATGTGATTGTAGTCATATTATTAATATAATTGTAGATAACTAATTTAGGTCATGGGGATAATAGGTTTCTTGAAATATCCCTACGTACAGTCCTTCAAATTCTTAATCACAGCATCACTGTTTCATCTCACCATATACTACCAAGCTCTTACATCGAGTTATTTACAATCATGGGTTGCAATTATGGAATACATTACGAATTTACACACGAATCTCAAGAAGCCAAGTAGTCACGATGTACACTCACAAATCATTGGAAACAACACTCTCTGTTGCACACGAATGTTAAGAAGCCAAGTAGTCACGATGTATACTAACAAATCATTGGAAACAACACTCTCTGTTGCACACGAATGTCAAGAAGCCAAGTAAGTAGTCACGATGTATACTCACAAATCATTGGAAACAACACTCTCTGTTGCACACGAATGTCAAGAAGCCAAGTAGTCACGATGTACACTCACAAATCATTGGAAACAACACTCTCTGTTGCACACGAATGTCAAGTAGTCACGATGTACATTCACAAATCATTGGAAACAACACTCTCTGTTGCACACGAATCTCAAGAAGCCAAGTAGTCACGATGTACACTCACAAATCATTGGAAACAACACTCTCTGTTGCACACGAATGTCAAGAAGCCAAGTAGTCACGATGTACATTCACAAATCATTGTAAACAACACTCTCTGTTGCACACGAATCTCAAGAAGCCAAGTAGTCACGATGTACACTCACAAATCATTGGAAACAACACTCTCTGTTGCACACGAATCTCAAGAAGCCAAGTAGTCACGATGTACACTCACAAATCATTGGAAAAAACACTCTCTGTTGCACACGAATATCAAGAAGCCAAGTAGTCACGATGTATACTCACAAATCATTGGAAACAACACTCTCTGTTGCACACGAATGTCAAGAAGCCAAGTAGTCACGATGTACACTCACAAATCATTGGAAACAACAGTCTCAGTTGCACACGAATGTCAAGAAGCCAAGTAGTCATGATGTACACTCACAAATCATTGGAAACAACACTCTCTGTTGCACACGAATGTCAAGTAGTCACGATGTACATTCACAAATCATTGGAAACAACACTCTCTGTTGCACACGAATCTCAAGAAGCCAAGTAGTCACGATGTACACTCACAAATCATTGGAAACAACACTCTCTGTTGCACACGAATGTCAAGAAGCCAAGTAGTCACGATGTACATTCACAAATCATTGTAAACAACACTCTCTGTTGCACACGAATCTCAAGAAGCCAAGTAGTCACGATGTACACTCACAAATCATTGGAAACAACACTCTCTGTTGCACACGAATGTCAAGAAGCCAAGTAGTCACGATGTACACTCACAAATCATTGGAAAAAAAACTCTCTGTTGCACACGAATATCAAGAAGCCAAGTAGTCACGATGTATACTCACAAATCATTGGAAACAACACTCTCTGTTGCACACGAATGTCAAGAAGCCAAGTAGTCACGATGTACACTCACAAATCATTGGAAACAATACTCTCTGTTGCACACGAATGTCAAGAAGCCAAGTAGTCACGATGTACACTCACAAATCATTTGAAACAACACTCTCTGTTGCACACGAATATCAAGAAGCCAAGTAGTCACGATGTATACTCTCAAATCATTGGAAACAACACTATCTGTTGCACACGAATCTCAAGAAGCCAAGTAGTCACGATGTACACTCACAAATCATTGGAAACAACACTCTCTGTTGGACACGAATGTCAAGAAGCCAAGTAGTCACGATGTACACTCACAAATCATTGGAAACAACACTCTCTGTTGCACACGAATCTCAAGAAGCCAAGTAGTCACTATGTACACTCACAAATCATTGGAAACAACACTCTCTGTTGCACACGAATGTCAAGAAGCCAAGTAGTCACGATGTACACTCACAAATCATTGGAAAAAACACTCTCTGTTGCACACGAATATCAAGAAGCCAAGTAGTCACGATGTATACTCACAAATCATTGGAAACAACACTCTCTGTTGCACACGAATGTCAAGAAGCCAAGTAGTCACGATGTACACTCACAAATCATTGGAAACAACAGTCTCAGTTGCACACGAATGTCAAGAAGCCAAGTAGTCACGATGTACACTCACAAATCATTTGAAACAACACTCTCTGTTGCACACGAATATCAAGAAGCCAAGTAGTCACGATGTATACTCTCAAATCATTGGAAACAACACTATCTGTTGCACACGAATGTCAAGAAGCCAAGTAGTCACGATGTACACTCACAAATCATTGGAAACAACACTCTCTGTTGGACACGAATGTCAAGAAGCCAAGTAGTCACGATGTACACTCACAAATCATTGGAAACAACACTCTCTGTTGCACACGAATCTCAAGAAGCCAAGTAGTCACTATGTACACTCACAAATCATTGGAAACAACACTCTCTGTTGCACACGAATGTCAAGAAGCCAAGTAGTCACGATGTACACTCACAAATCATTGGAAAAAACACTCTCTGTTGCACACGAATATCAAGAAGCCAAGTAGTCACGATGTATACTCACAAATCATTGGAAACAACACTCTCTGTTGCACACGAATGTCAAGAAGCCAAGTAGTCACGATGTACACTCACAAATCATTGGAAACAACAGTCTCAGTTGCACACGAATGTCAAGAAGCCAAGTAGTCACGATGTACACTCACAAATCATTGGAAACAACACTCTCTGTTGCACATGAATCTCAGGAAGCCAAGTAGTCATGATGTACACTCACAAATCATTGGAAGCAACACTCTCTGTTGCACACGAATGTCAAGAAGCCAAGTAGTCACGATGTATACTCACAAATCATTTGAAACAACACTCTCTGTTGCACACGAATATCAAGAAGCCAAGTAGTCACGATGTATACTCTCAAATCATTGGAAACAACACTATCTGTTGCACACGAATCTCAAGAAGCCAAGTAGTCACGATGTATACTCACAAATCATTGGAAACAACACTCTCTGTTGCACACGAATGTCAAGAAGCCAAGTAGTCACGATATACACTCATAAATCATTGAAAACAACACTATCTGTTGCACACGAATGTCAAGAAGCCAAGTAGTCACGATGTACACTCACAAATCATTGGAAACAACACTCTCTGTTGCACACGAATCTCAAGAAGCCAAGTAGTCACGATGTATACTCACAAATCATTGGAAACAACACTCTCTGTTGCACACGAATGTCAAGAAGCCAAGTAAGTAGTCATGATATACACTCACAAATCATTGGAAACAACACTCTCTGTTGGACACGAATGTCAAGAAGCCAAGTAGTCACGATGTATACTCACAAATCATTGGAAACAACACTCTCTGTTGCACACGAATGTCAAGAAGCCAAGTAAGTAGTCACGATGTATACTTACAAATCTTTCGAAACAACACTCTCTGTTGCACACGAATCTCATGAAGCCAAGTAGTCACGATATACACTCACAAATCATTGGAAACAACACTCTCTGTTGCACAAGAAGCCAAGTAGTCACGATGTACACTCACATATCATTGGAAAAAACACTCTGTTGCACACGAATATCAAGAAGCCAAGTAGTCACGATGTATACTCTCAAATCATTGGAAACAACACTATCTGTTGCACACTAATCTCAAGAAATAAATTTAATAAGGTGCATTCTTATTAATCATTGTAAATAGCTTTCTCCTTTACATACGAATCTCAATAAATCAAGCCTCACGATGGATACACATAAATATATGGAAACAACCCTTGTTTAACTGACAAATCTCAATATCATGCAGCCACGATGGATAAACAAAATTCATTGGAAACCCCCTCTTTTTACTTACAAATCTCAATAAATCAGGCCGCCACGATAGATAGACACAAATCATTGGAAACAACCCTCTTTTAACTTACAAAACTCAATCAAGCAAGCCGCCACGATGGATACCCACAAATTATTGGAAACAACACTCTCTGTTGGACACGACTGTCAAGATGCCTCTTTTAACTTACAAATCTCAATAAATCAGGCAGCATCGGTGGATACACACAAATCGTTGGAATGAACCCTCTTTTAACTTACAAATCTCAATAAATCAGGCAGCCACGGTGGATACACATACAGCATTGGAAATAATCCACTCTTTTACACACAAATATTAATAAATTAAGCAGCCTCAATGCATACAAATAGATCGTCAGGAACGATTATCTCTTAAACACATACCTCAGGATACAAGCAGGCATTTGCATGCACATCAATTTTAGTAAATCACTATATATTTTTATAAGGATAGATAGTGAAATCTATTAGCCATTATGCATAAACGACACTGTAGTGCCCATCTATCCACTAATAAATAACAGATTTTAATTGATCTACTTATTTACCATACGTACTAAATGGGATCCAAAAGTGTCAAAACCCACTTAATTAGTGTATTTAGAGACTGTCTTTCAATACTATTATACATTGTTAATTAGAATAGAATAGAAAGAAAGTTTATTGATCTTGATTGTAAAGTTTATTACAAATATTTCGAGTTGTACAATTTACATTGTGTGAAAAACGTAGCATACTAATATTACTTAATACATTGAAAAAAATAGTTAATGCCACTCATTACATATTTAAAATTACAATCTTATTTCCTTATAAATATTAAAATATTAACAACTCAAAAAAATAAATAAATAAAACAAAATAACAATGTATAGGGTAGCGCACGAAATGATCCAACATTTGGTTTTGTTAAAGAAAATTTATTGTGAAGCAATACAGTAAAGTTTGATATAAATTATTATTGACCCATATACGTCAATACCACTGTACGTATATGGGTGGGCAGGTGGGTCAATACCACTGTACGTGTATGGGTGGGCGGGTGGGTCATTACCACGGGCGGGTGGATCATTACCACTGTACGTGTATGGGTGGGCGGGTGGGTCATTACCACTGTACGTGTATGGGTGGGCGGGTGGGTCAATACCACTGTACGTGTATGGGTGGGTGGGTGGGTCAATACCACTGTACGTGTATGGGTGCACACCATCTACTGCTACTATCTACTGCATAGCTGGACATTAGTTTGAGGCCATTACATGTTCAATGTGGCCACCTTCTTGTCTGACAACTGCTTCAACACGAACATCTATGTTATTGATGACACTGCGACACATATCCTTGGTTATCTCGTTACATGCCTTAATGATTAGCACTCACAGATCCATCAGTGTGTTAGGATGTTTAGGGAAGATCTTCTCCTTCAGAAGTCCCCAAAGAAAATAATCACACGAATTAAAATCAGGACTGTTTGGGGGCCAGTTATAGCCACACGCAAAACGATTAGGAAATCGGTTTGAAATGACATTTTGGTTGACATTTTCATGCAGAACATTAGCCGTGTGTGGTCTGGCTCCATACTGCATGAACCACTGGTTCTCTAATTGAAACCCTTTTGTGACAAGTTGAGATACAAAATAATTACGTACAGTAGCATGTTTAGGTAACGCTCACTATTTACAGTGTGTTAAAAAAAGAATGTACCTATTAGCTCATGGCTCGAGATGGCTGCCCATAGCGTAATTCTTGGAGCATAATACGTGAAGCCCAAATATGCACATTTTGTTTATTAAAATTACCGTCTAAGTGAAATTGTGCCTCATCTGAGACCCAAACATTGTTAATCAATAATTAACAGCCCATTCTGTGAAAACCTTTCGTTGATGTTTGTTGTCAATCGTTAGTTTAGGTTCCTCTATAATTTTGTATAGATACAAATGCAAATCTTTTTTAAAAATTCGCTGCACAGATCGCCTAGAAATGTAAAGATCTGCTGTCGCTTTTTCAATTGACTTGCCTTGACTCCTCGCCAACGATGCTCTCACCAGACAGCTTCAACATTCTGTGGAGTACGGACAGTGGAATAATTAATTAATAATTAATTAATTAATTACGGCCGCTGACTTTTCCTTTCTAATACTGAGCCATCACTAAGGTTTTTCCTTAAGTCTACGAATAGTTTTAAATGATAGTGACCAGCGAGTTTGAAAATGAGCACGAAACCGTCTTTGTGTATGCACCGCACTTTTTGTCTCATTAAAAAACAACATAGTCTTTATGCGTTGATCCACAGACAATCTTCCTTTGTCAGCCATCTTGCAACAATAATAATAACGGAAGCGGAAACAGAAGGAACTAATCTCCATAAACAGCGGATAGTTTTGCCAACTTACAACACAGTAATAGTAGGTAACTGGAATAAATAGGCCTACTACCAAAACAAATGTTGGATCATTTCGTGCGCCACCCTGTATATTTTTTTTATGGAACAATACCCCTAGGTTATACATGTAGGGGAAAACTACGATTTTGCTCGTTTTAAAAATTCGAAGAAAAAGAATAGATGGCCAGCCAGGCCTACAAATTGAATATTCAAGATACAAAAGGTTACAATAATAATAATAAATAATTGAGCTTTATAATCGTAGTTTTAAATTACGCATACAGAATATATTTAAAAAGTTCAAAACACAAATAAATGTCCAGTAGTGATGACTAGATAAAGGAAACGACTATATATAAAAAAATTACAATAATGTAACAATAATAAAAAAGAACAAGACAGTACAAATAATATAAAGAGCAGATTTGTAAAACTCACTCTGAAACATTTTATGGTTTCACACGCACTACAAAATCATCACACGCACAAATAGATTGTAAAATGGTTCTGAGTTGCAGTCATTTATCAAAAAATCTCTTAACAATCTTTTTAATTTATTCTTTAGAGTACATGACTTTATATTATGAGGGAATACATTTTAAAAATGAGGTAGGAGAAATCAATAATATTTCTGAAATACTGATAGCTTCGGTCTTGGCATAATTGCATACTTTTTATTTCGTAAGTTTGTTATTCTAAATCCAAACGGGTCAGCATTACTTACTGTATGTCAAAGAAAATCTGTAGGACTTTAAATTTTATAAACTTCTGAGGGGTAAGATATTGAAAAATTTAAAAAGTGGGACTGAATATTCTATTCTAGGTTGTGATGGCCTATAACACAACCTAGAATAGAAATGTTCAACCTTGGTTAAATTTTCTAGTAAACAGTTGCGAGGGTTAGAATATACATAAAACTCTACCAGGAAATATTACTTTGACTTTATCTCCCAACCAGATGCGTCAATTTATTCACAAAATGTTCATATCGCTTTAAACATTATAATCACTGTAGCATGCCTAACTATAGTCACCAGCTAACCCAAACGTGTCTATAGTTTACCTGTCTACTAACTTGTTCACCTGTTTCACAGAGGTGAAAGACACATTGGTCGCTTTCTTATGGCCGCAGTGAACGCTTAAGAGGCAGTTATAAATTGAGTTCAATTAAGATACATCTTTATACATATGTACTAATAATTACTACGTTTCTCCTTGTGGATTTGGTGGCGGTCAGAGAAGGACTGACAAGGTACTAACTCTGCCATCCACATGGCATACTGGAGAAATAGCTAATCGACAAATATTCAGCGCACTTTTGGATGCGACCTCTGTTTCTTTCTTCTCGGTAGCCTTTTCAATCTCAGTCCACAATTAGTGCAAGACACTTATTACAAATTTCAAATTTTGACATAACTTACAAATTATTAAAAGAACTTCAAATTAGATGTTGACTACTTATCGTCTTTTAAGTGAATGTCAAGCTTGTTTTCCTGTCTAGAACAAGTCAGTGTAAAAGTAGTTCTTTGGATTATTTAGTCTGTATGATTCATAGAGCCTGCGGTACTTGGATAATATTAGTGAACATGACATTGGGAAGTGTTTGTTAATTGTTATTTATACAGATAATTATAAGTTTCTTACTAACCCATTTCCTGTGAATTGGTTATTACTAACTCATTCCACTGTCTTGACCATACTCTTTACGAACTACATCACTACGGTATACGAGGCGTACCCCTCGTAGGCCAAACCATACTTTATATTGCAAATTTCAAATCAAATGTAAAAATCTAATAAAATGAGCTTTGGGGTCCCCCAGGGATCAATACTCAGCTCAGCTTTTTTTAATATAGGCTCAACATATATGATATTATATCAGCACCATTATGACACGAAAGACTAGTCTAATACTCTGATGATACGTATCTCTGCTTTAGCAACAAATCAAAACCAGACTCGGAAATTAATGTATATTTGTGAAACTGAATGATTTAGTTCGACATTTAAATAGTACAAATTTAAAAACGAATCCAACAAAGTCAAATTACGTAGATTTTAATTTACGCCAAAAGAAGGGAAAGAATCTCCAACTGTAATGCCGGAAGAAACAGAACTTGAAGAACTCTCCACTAAATTTCTACGAATACGATATACCTTGATCGAGGTTTACTATGGAGTGATCAAACCAATGATGTTTCATCTAAATTATTCTCAACAATCTATAGTATGTTTTGAGAACACTGTCCAAATGCTGCTCAAATCAGGTACTAATGACGGCGTACTACGAGTTTATCTACCCTCATCTGTCCTATGGGTGCTCCTTTGGGGTATGTGTCCAAATAATAAATTCAGACTGCAGAAATAGATCAGTCTAGACTATATCAAAATTAAAAAGCAGATAATCGTGTAGAAACGTCTCAAAGCCTTGAACCTGTTAACACTGGCCTGCGTCTACATATTAGAAACCATTTTCTTTTCTTATTCATTAACAATATAAGAAAAGGGGCCTTGTCAATTTGTTTGCTGAATTTTTCTTTTTTTCATAGTAGAAAAATAACTAAAAAACAAGAATATGATAGTTTTCAGGGAAAATGTCGGAAAAATTACGAAAATTAAAAAAACGGAAACAACACTTTTTTTATTCTAGCGATGTGGATACTCAAATTGTGCGGAATTGTATCGTGATCACGAATATTGTAAGAGTTTTACAATCGAAGCATTACTAATCGTTAGCGCTGGAAATGTGCTGACATCAGTAGATTACGTTCTGTTAGGATACAGCTAGGCTGGGTATTGACAGGTTAGGTTTTGTCAGGTTTGGTTAAGTTATGTTAGGTTTGTTTAGGTTATGTTAGGTTTAGTCATGTCAGGTTACGTTACGTTAGGTTTGGTTAGGTTATGTTAGGTTGACCTACCTAACCTCACAATCCCAAACTTAACTTAACCTTGCCAAACCTAACCTATCAATACCCAACCTAGCCTTATCTTAACAAAACACAACCTTACTGAAACCAAAACATTTCTGACACTTACGTTCTTACGGTGGTTTGGGCGGCTTTAGGGACAACTGAATTCCGCTCAAAGTGCTGACTGTACGTCTGACCGCGATCTACTCAAACACAAACACTCGACCCCTCCCCCTCCCCTTCCCCTGAGAAGGGTGGGGTATAATTGGAGGAAGTCATTTATAGTGCGATCCTGCGGGTGCAAGTGCTGTGTCTCGCTGTACGTTTGCGTAGCGATTGGATTGTAATATAACATCCGGGTAAATACGGCATTGTATTTCTCGTCGTATTAAAATAAAAGCAAACATATTTCATTAATTATTTAAACTCAAATTTACTAATTTGCAGTAAAATTACGTGATTTAAAATAACTGATGAGCAAGACCAGTCCTGTGAGGGTCTGTTTTTAAAATTTGGGAATAATCGAGAAAATAGTTTTTTAATTATCTATGTACCAAGAAAGCTCAAATTCGCATCTTTGAGGTGATAAATTTATAACTAAAACATAATTTTAATGAAGGAAGTATTTGGGAGGTTTTTATAGCTGATATAAAGTCATTGTCATTTTTTTACCAAACAGCCGTAATAACAGTTCGACCGCAACGATCTTGTCATATTCGTAATCAAGACAACATTCCGCAAAATTTTAGAACCCACATAGCTATATTTACGGTGAAAAAAGATCATGTTCTTGTTTCTTAACTATGTATCTACTATGAAACAAATGTCAGCCAAAATATCGACAAGACCCCTGTACTATATAATTACTGTACATAAATATACGCACAAATACATGTTATACTTGATATAGGGAAAACTGCCGAACTGAGCAACACAGAACGGTGTTTTAGAACATCTTCCCTTTCAGGCAGATGTTCGTTTAATCAACAGTATGCAGTACGAATTCAAATGTGCTCAGATGTCAAAGGTATAAGGCATATGAGGCTCTCTCAAAAATGTGTTGACAATAAAGATTTTTTAGTGTGGATGAATTTGTACATGACTTGGAGACCATCAAATTGACATAACTCATACCGGAAGTGGAATGACTAATTACTTAAGCCCCCCACACACTATCCAACATGTCACCGGACCTGACTTGACCGACCGGACACCCGACCTGACATGTCGGGTGTTTCCCACACACAGTCGAACCGTGTATTAAACAAATTGGATATACATACACTATTCAGTTTTGCAATAGATTTTGAAACTTCGGTAGCTATTTATGTGGTACTAGTTTGCTTAGATAAAAAAGAAGAAAAAAGACGTTGTTGGTCTAAACAGTTGTGTTTGGAGCATGGAAAGTTTAGCCATATGACGCTACTAAATGAACTCGCCGTCTGTGAGCCTCAAGACTTTCAAAATTATCTGAAGATGAACCAGAATAATGTTGAAGAACTTTTAAAACGCGTTTATAAATACATAGATAAATAGGTTAGTCCTCTTTGGGACCCTATACCTGCAAAAGAACTTCTTGTAGCTACTCTTCAGTTCCTAGCAAATGGAAGTAGCTACGAGAATTTGAAATTTAGTTGCGCAATTTCTCCTCAAGCACTGGGAATAATTATTCCAGAGACAAGTCAAGCTATTTTTTTTTTCTCAAAGAAGATTTTTTTTGTATACGCCCTCTTGACTACTTCCTGTTTTCTTGGAGCTTTGTATCTTTTTGAATTCTCTGTAAAACGAGGATCTTAAATTTTCAATTTTTTTTATTGTATCGTGTCAGTCCGGATTACACTTTACATTACATTACACTTTTCCAAAAGGATGGCGCACTTCTCATTGTAAAGGAAAGCTCTTTACAAATAACTCACCAATACACGACTGTGGTTAGTCGGGCGAACCGTCGGACAGTTTTCCACACACGATCAAACATGTCTGGCTGACGGTTGGAGTTGGGTCGCACTACCCGATCGAACACCCGACCTGATATATCCGTCCAATATGTCGGACTGGAACCCACACACGATCAAACATGTCTGGCTGACGATTGGAGGTGGGTCGCACTACCCGATCGAACACCCGACCTGATATATCCGTCCAATATGTCGGACTGGAACCCACACACGATCAAACATATCTGGCTGACGATTGGAGTTGGGTTGCACTACCCGATCAAACACTCGACCTGATATATCCGTCCAATATGTCGGACTGGAACCCACACACGATCAAACATGTCTGGCTGACGATTGGAGTTGGGTCGCACTACCCGATCAAACACCCGACCTGATATATCCGTCCAATATGTCGGACTGGAACCCACACACGATCAAACATGTCTGGCTGAAGATTGGAGTTGGGTCGTACTACCCAACCGAACACCCGACCTGATATATCCGTCCAATATGTCTGATTGGAACCCACACACGATCAAACATGCCTGGCTGATGGTTGGAGTTGGGTCGTACTACCCGACCGAACACGACCGCAGGAGGACATAAATCGTTTATTTGTTTGGAGTCAACATAATTTACGTTTTCATGTGGACAAATGCGCTGTTATGTCTGTCACACGAAAGTTGGAATCAAATGTTGTGCATTATAACTATTTAATGGGAAATGAAGTGTTAGATATAAAGTCTTCAGTAAAAGATCTCGGTGTGCACTTTGATTCAAGATTTTACTTTAATGAGCATGTTACTTCTATCTGTAAATCTGCATTTTCCGTTATAGGGTTTATTCGTAGATCTGGAAATTTTTTAAGTAGTGTGAATACTTTGAAGTTGTTGTATTGTTCTCTTGTTAGATCTAAGCTTGAGTATGCGTCTGTTGTCTGGTATCCGCATGTTGCATATTTGGTAGACGTAATTGAAAGTGTTCAGAAAAGGTTTTTAAGATATTTGTATTTTAAAGCTTTTGGTTACTATACAACTTTAGTTCCATATTCTGAGCTAATTCAAATGTTTAATCTTGATTCACTATACAGAAGGCGAAAAATAGCAATGCTAATCTATTTGCATCAATTGGTGAACGGCGTGATCGACGATATGACGTTACTGACTAGATTAAATATATCTGTGCCTCGTTTAAACTCCCGTAATCGGCAGCTGTTCTCCACTCATTTTGCCCGCTCCAATATTGGGTCTAATTCGTCCATCAATACTATGGTGAGACTTTACAATTCTCTTTTAATCACAGATACTGATATTTTTCTAGACTCTCAGTCTAAATTTAGTAAATCATTAAGTAAAATAAATTTTTAATTATTTATATTCATTGTATTTATTGGTTGTATTTATAAGTTATATTTCTATGTATTGTTGTTATTTCGTCTGAATTTTTGCATCCTTTATTGTTATTTGTTATCCTATTGTTGATCACTGTTGTTTATTGTTAATTATAGTGCTTGATTATTGTCTTTTGAAGATGTTTATTGATAATTTATTTTGTCCATGATTGTGAACTTATTTATTACTTGGATATTGTTTTACGCTTAGATTTTTTCAATTTATCTTTATTGTAGTGCTCTTGGAAAAACAAAATAAATAAAAAATAAAATAAAAACCTTATAGACCTATTGTATTATATTCTGTAGTAAATTAATGTAAGCATGCTGTTCATTATTTAGATATATATTTAATGCTATAATGTAATTGGGCTTTGCCTGTTTTGTAGCATTTTTGTAAAATTAAATAAATAAATAAATAAACACCCGGCCTGATATATCCGTCCAATATGTCGGATTGGAACCCACACACGATCAAACATGTCTGGCTGATGGTTGGAGTTGGGTCGTACTACCCGACCGAACACCCGACCTGATATATTATAATGTCACTAATATATCACATCGGTATATATTATACTGGTGATGTAGAGTCACACTGATATAGAGTCACTAATGCGACCGGTGTGCTGCCATTAGTGACCCTGCAATGAGCGGAAACCCGGATTACGAGTATTTCTGCCATTTGCGGCCCGACTTAAACTGACCCCCTAATTATTGGATATTAATTTATGTATGACTTTGGGATCAGAGGAAGACGGACGGACAGCCCCTTGCGGCCCAGACTTAATTTTTCAGAGTTACTATGATCTATTTGTCACGTTACTTGAATCACTGGCAAATGTTTAATTGTATAATATGATTATACAATTAAACATTTTTTTTATTTTAAAAATTAAGTATCGTTATTTTTTGTACAGGCATGGAGGTCTTAATCATTAATATTTTTTTCATGCGGCCCTCATAATTGGGCCCTTGGTTTGTTGGGGTTGCAGTCGTTTCTCACATGTTTCTGTATGTATGGTTTCTTTTGTTTGTTTTGGTTTTTGAATATATCTGTTTGAATATAAATTAATCTTATGTTTAATAATTTAGCCTATATCTAGTTGTATTTAAACTGTATTATAACCAAGAATGTGTTATATAATTTGGAGTACTTTATTTAGATGCTTAAGTTATAATTGTGTTTCTTCAGTTATTTAAGTTTTTTTTTAATTTTTCGTAAAATGTGCCTTTTTATTTTGATTAATAATTTTGTCTGTGAAACTTAACTATACCTGTGAAAACAATCAATACATTTATTATTATTATTACTATCCTGTATTTCTTAAGACTATTTGTATGTAATCTATTACAGTGCTTGTAATTATCTAAATTGGAATTCTTAAACGTCATAATAATCTATATATGTATGTAGTGTCGGTTATAGTTAAAATACCTCTTGAGTTCATGGAAGGGAATCTCTCTGACGTTAACCAAACAGTTACTACCGACTGATGTATTACAGTACAACTAAATGTGTTTGTGACTTCATAATTCACTTTGCTATATGGTGATTTAGGAACTATTGATAGTTGTTAAGATAAAAAAGGGAATCTAAATGGACTTCAAATTAATTTTTTTTAGTAATATTATATTTACTAAGATAATTATGATCATCTTATAAGGCTCGAAACTTATCCAACGTCGGTTGTGAGTCACTAGATGTTCAAATACAAACAAACTTGTCCAACATCGGTTATGAGTCACTAGATGTTCAAATACAAACAAACTTGTCCAACATCGGTTATGAGTCACTAGATTTTCAAATACAAACAACCTCGTCCAACATAGGTTATGAGTCTCTAGATGTTCAAATAAAAACAAACTTGTCCAAATCGTCGTATTATAATGGCAGTGATTGGATAACTTTTAATATACAGAAAGATTAAGAGTTGGCAAGAATTTAATCATTGAATTAATAAGTAGGTTGTTTAATGGTTGTGTTACAAGCTGTTTACCATCGTTTTCCATGGGATAAATGTATAAACAGTAATATTCATATTCTAATATCCAGGTAATTAAATATTTAATTTCAATAACAATTAGCGTACAGCTGACCAACAATGCCACGTTCTAGACACGTAAACCTTTATTTGATTACAGCTGATTCTTAATAGTACACATGAAATAACTAAGGTTATTATTTAGCCTATTTCAAAACGTAATTTGTTTTTATTCAACAGCTAACAACTAACTAAATAAAACAACGCCATAGTAATACAATTGAAACTTTGAGGAATGCGGCATGGAGTCCCACAATCGGATGCGAATAAAACTATGCCTACAGCCGTCCTCAAAAATACACAACTGTTTTCAATGTGAAAAACTTCAACTGTTTTCAATGTTCACGTTATTCCATGTCGTGGTTTAGGCGTGATGCAAAGATATTCAGATATATAGCTGTGACTAATATTAATGTTTTTGAACACAAAACATGTAAATCGTGTAGATGAGGCAATCAAACATATTTTTAAAAGGTAAATTTGCTCACTGCATAATAAAAGAAGGTTACAGATTCGTGTGTTATCGTTTTGTCATTATAAAATATTTTATTCATTTATGCCTTTGGTGTACCAGTAAAACTGCTATCTACTGGAAGGAAAAGCTGCATAAAATTATTAGGTTGACTGTTTTGATGGCCCACAGTTTGGTGAACCACCCACCTACTCAAAAACGTACAGTGGTATTGACTCATCCACCCAGCTACATACGTATGGTGGTGTTTCCCCACCCACCCATATACGTACAGTGGTGTTAACCCACACACTGGTATATACAATCAAGATGATATTGACTCACCTTCCCACACATTCTCGTACGGTGGTGTAAACATCCATAAAAAACAGATTTATGGGTGGGTACCTATACTCGTACGATGGTGTTGACCCACCCACTCACACATACATGCAAGGTGATGTTGACCCACCAACCCACCCATAGTCGTACGGTGGTGTTGACCCACCTACTCACCCATATAAGTAAAGTGGTGTTGACCCACCCACTCGCACATACACGCACGGAGGTGTTGACCCACCTACCCACCCATACTCGTACGGTGGTGTTGTTTGTGCAGACTGTTTGTGGCACATACATTTTGCAAGTAACATATTTTACCAATACAACAATAATCCTGGTTTAATTTATTGGGAGCGCCACTCATGGCAGGACACCACATATGGATCATTTTGTATTTTAACTCCAATGAATAACAAAGTAAATGTTTCCATTCAACATCATTTAACATTTGATGTGTCAGATACCATGAAGAGTTTGATAAATATCTGTTATCTAAACAAAATTCTAATGATTACCCTATATGTGTGCTAGCTAACCAAAGGGAAAGATTAGTAATGTTTTCTATCTCATTGTTAAGGAATTAGCCTTAAAAAATTGTAAACTTATAGTTATTTCCGGAATTAAATCTGGTAGTTTTTAACTAAATAAAAACAGTTTGATAAATTAGCTTTTTTTAATATAGTAAAGGAAAAACGTTCATGTTGTTGGCACGTTCATGGCAAGCCAGTTTAGTATGTCAGTAAAGTAGGCCTACTTATTTTTTTTAAAGAAAACGTAGATTTTTAAACAAATTACAATATGTCAAATTAAGAAAACAAATTTTTTTTCTTTAGACGTAGACAACTTTACTTTTGTATTACAAGTAGTACTGAAACAGTTGTACTTCACAAGATGTAAGAGTAATATCTCTTCCGATGCTAAAATGCTTCTAAGCATCAAATATTGAGCTGAATTCTATTTTAATGCATATCAGTCTTTTTTTAGTCAATAGCTGGTGTTGTCTTTTATTTTAAGAACAATCCTCCATATCAATGTTCAACAAGTTTTTTACTAAACGTAATATTTTTAAAAACTTTTTTAACGCATATTTCAAACACACTTGTTATTATTCTGAACATTACTGAGAGATGGTCGGTCCCTAAGGTTTATGTGTATGCATTGTGGCTGCTTGAACTTTTTTTAGATTTATGTGTATCCATCATAGCCACTCGATTTCTTTAGGTTTGTGTGTATGCATCGTAGCAACTTGATTTCTTGAGATTCATGTAAATGCATTGTGGCTGCTTGACTTTTTTTAGATTTATGTGTATCCATCATAGCCACTCGATTTCTTTAGGTTTGTGTGTATGCATCGTAGCAACTTGATTTCTTGAGATTCATGTAAATGCATTGTGGCTGCTTGACTTTTTTTAGATTTATGTGTATCCATCATAGCCACTCGATTTCTTTAGGTTTGTGTGTATGCATCGTAGCAACTTGATTTCTTGAGATTCATGTAAATGCATTGCGGCTGCTTGATTTCTTGAGACTTATCTGTATCCATCATAGCCACTCGATTACTTTAGGTTTGTGTGTATGCATCGTGGCTGCTTGATTTCTTGAGATTCATGTAAATGCATCGCGGCTGCTTGATTTCTTGAGATTTATCTGTATCCATCATAGCCACTCGATTACTTTAGGTTTGTGTGTATGCATCGTGGCTGCTTAATTTCTTGAGATTTATGTGTATCCATCATAGCCACTCGATTTCTTTAGGTTTGTGTGTGTACATCGTGGCTGCTTGATTTCTTGAGATTTGTGTGTATACATTGTGGCTGCTTGATTTCTCTAGATTTATGTGTATGCATCGAGGCTGCTTGATTTCTTGAGATTTATGTGTATGCATCGAGGCTGCTTGATTTCTTAAGATTTATGTGTATGCATCGTGGCCACTTGATTTCTTTAGAATTATTTCATTTTGTTTGCTGTAATAGTTTACTTTTGTATGAGAGAAGACTATTTAATTTTATAATCAATTGGCATGTTTTTAGAGATGTCAGCTTATAGGCGGGGTTAGATCAGAACTGTAAACACTCCCCTCTCCCCTTCCCTTCGGCGACACCTTATAAACCGGGTTCACTTGTCAGTCGTCAGTTGTGTGTGACAGTGAAGTGTAGCTGGACATCAGGTCAGTTCATTAACACCAGTTAATTTAAATACTTAATTAAAATTTATTTTAATTTTTAATTTTTAATTTTCTATTTACAATATAAAATGATATCGGGTATTTAACCTGATATTTACTGTTTTAGTACACATTTATAACTTTTAGTGTCTCTAGAATTAAATAAATTTAAGCCAATAATCCTCCAAGAAAAAAATTTTTATTTGTAAAAATGTTAAATTAATTTTACTGATAAATTCTAATTACACAAATAATTTACGGCGAACTATGACAGGAGCATATTCAAAGGTAAGTTAATATTTGTATTATTATTTTTTCTGATTCTTGTTATTTTTTGGCAACGCTAATATAAAATATAGTCGAACACTTCAAAACCATCTAACAAGCTAGGGGCATTTTTACACCGTACGACGTTTTTCAACCTGATTATTGTTTCTGGGTACAATAGATGGGAAACGTGAACCAGTGATTCCTATGTATATATTAATACTTTTTTTGTTTGTTTTTTAAGCTGTTTTTTTATGTGTGTATATCCAAGAGTAATCTGCAAAATAATTGTTATAATGTTGAATGCTTATAAATTGTTTAATTTTATAAACATTAACTGTCTTTACTTTAATTTTTCAATAGTCTTAAGATGATCGTTGCTACCGATTAGTTGAACTCCTAATTTAATAATAAAATTCCAGTTAAATTTAGTAAAATCCGCATGTTTTATGGTTATTTTAATGATTGGAAAAAGACAACATTGTTATTTTATTTTACATGTAAAAATGCCTTCACAAGTGTAGGTATAAATACTATTAAAGTAATTGATTAGTTCCCTTTTAGTGAAAAAGAATGTTCACTTTAGATCCTTGATGGGTCACTGTGGAAAAATAATGTGATTTTACAAAAACCGGGTTTTATTATCTTTTGCCATCATTACGTGAAAATTACCAATCACGACGTTTCGATTTGGTAAAACCCAAACCTTTTTCAAGTGCTAAAAACTAAATTACATCTACACAAACATGTTATAAAACTACGTTTTTAAACTAATAAACTTATCTACTTTAATAATTATCTACATTTTTACCTAGATCCTAGAATGGGGAACAACAAAATCAACTTATACTAAATATAAAATGTTAACAGGGTTAAATTAATATAACCAATTAGGCGCTGTCAAGGTCACGATATCAACGAAAAAATGTTAAAAGACAATTAAAATTAATATTCAAATCAGACTGAAATAAGATTACATTAACTAATTATAAAATAATGGCAAATGTCCAACTACCTTTGTCTCGCTCATATGATACTCTATCATTAACAAATTTCAAAAACAAAGTGTTATTATCTTATTTGGAATAAATTCATACAATTATAATGTTTATAACAAGCAACTGCATTTTAATATCTGGGCTTTTTAGTAAATTCAATTTGTAAAATTACAGCATTTATAAAAACGAAGGTACTCCACTGCTAATTCATATTTTGCTATATCATTATTATAATAATTATTTCGCATAAATATATGCAATCAGTTATCCCAATTACTTCTATAAAACATGTGTATTTGGAATAACATTTTACCATGGAAATATGACTTTTCATGGGCAGATGTCTGAGCGAGAGGAAAGGGTCTTATCATTAGAATCATGTATATGATAGCAAAATTACTAAGAACTATACTAGTAATATAGAAGTAAAAAATTTTAAAAATATAGTGAATTATGAAATATACTTCAAACAAAATAGTTAAGCAAAAAGAAAAACAGTAACAAAATGGTTAATTTTATTTAAAGAACTACAGCAAAGTAATAAATTGTTTTATTCCAACAAATGAAAAACATTTGTGTGGACAAGGCACAAACATATATATGTTCCAAAAACATATACAGTATATTTGTGCGAAGTAATGCAATCGGCATTTCACAGTGGCAAAGTGATCCACGTTTGCCAAGCCCTCCAACACTCAGACTCCATCATGATTACAACACGTAGGAATTATGCCAGTTTATTTTCAATTACATATCATGCGATTCTGAATATGCAGTACATGCATGAACATTTTCAAGTAATGTTAAATTACCAAAAAAATGCAGAATAAGAATACTTCTGTTCATTTTCAACCCAAAAAGATAACGAATTATACAGGCTTATTATATTTATAAATATTTCCAAAAAGTAACAATCAGTCACTAGCTATGAACATACATAAGGAACAGCAAAGCTTCATTATAAATAATAAAAATATCAAAGGATTGATGAGAATACGTAACAGAAGTAAATAATGTAAATCAGCTTTGGTATAATTTTCAGCATGCCAACAAATGAACATTTAGATTAATTATTATTATTAATTACCAAAATAAAACTAGCAACAACAAAAACACAATATTAATCATTTATAACAATTGCCTACTAAATAATAATATTAAAATAAAAATTTTACAATTTTTAAAACATTTAAAGGATATTAATAGTATTCCACCAATCGCGTGATTTAGTAGCAATACTGTCAATATCTTTAGGAAATACAGTATAAAAGATTTTGCTATTGACTCAAGAGTGTATCTCTAATGAAGTAAAAGTGGGATAGGCTTGATGTACCTGAGTACAGTTCTTTATACGTGGTGGAAATTGTTAGAGTATTAGACCGTCAGGTAAATACAGGTACTGGAAACTTTAGTGCGAAAGTGATGCATTGAGAGGTGGAAGAGAGACAGAGAATCACTACCCCTCCCCCCCAATTGTGCTACTACATACTGTTGTCATGGATACTAGAGTAGACGGTAGGGGCTATGAGATGCTGCGTAGTTACAAGCTCCAACCAAACATCACCAATAATCACAATAATTAATAACAATAACTCAACAAATAATAATATAAACAAAACATAAGACCAATAACACAATTACGGTAAGTGGGAGAGTTAGTGAGTGCTTTCTCTTTAATATATAGAGATAAGATTTAACATAATAAAACGTAACCAACAGTATATACATTGATGATAATCGTTGAGGAATCGTCATTAAGTCACCGACACAGAAATGTAATGTACCACGTATTGAGAAGTTTAAGTAGTGCAGTTTTCACATAGTAAGTCGTATCCAACAGTATCTAAATTGATGATAATTATTTAGGATTCGTCATAAAGTCAGCGTCGTAACAATCTAATGTCACGTATTGAGAAGCCTACATATCTAGGACATGTTATTCAGTCAATGTCGTAAAGTCAGCGTCGTAACAATCTAATGTCACGTATTGAGAAGTCTACATATCTAGGACATGCCATTCAGTCAATTTCGTAAAGTCAGCGTCGTAACAATCTAATGTCACGTATTGAGAAGTCTACATATCTAGGACATGCCATTCAGTCAATTTCGTAAAGTCAGCGTCGTAACAATCTAATGTCACGTATCGAGAAGTCTACATATCTAGGACATGCCATTCAGTCAATTTCGTAAAGTCAGCGTCGTAACAATCTAATGTCACGTATCGAGAAGTCTACATATCTAGGACATGCCATTCAGTCAATTTCGTAAAGTCAGCGTCGTAACAATCTAATGTCACGTATTGAGAAGTCTACATATCTAGGACATGCCATTCAGTCAATTTCGTAAAGTCAGCGTCGTAACAATCTAATGTCTTGAATTGAGAAGTCTACATATCTAGGACCTGCCATTCAGTCAATTTCGTAAAGTCAGCGTCGTAACAATCTAATGTCACGTATTTAGAAGTCTACATATCTAGGACATGCCATTCAGTCAATCTCGTAAAGTCAGCGTCGTAACAATCTAATGTCTCGTATTAGAAGTCTACATATCTAGGACATGCCATTCAGTCAATCTCGTAAAGTCAGCGTCGTAACAATCTAATGTCTCGTATTGAGAAGTCTACATATCTAGGACATGCCATTCAGTCAATCTCGTAAAGTCAGCGTCGTAACAATCTAACGTCACGTATCGAGAAGTCTACATATCTAGGACATGCCATTCAGTCAATCTCGTAAAGTCAGCGTCGTAACAATCTAATGTCTCGTATTTAGAAGTCTACATATCTAGGACATGCCATTCAGTCAATCTCGTAAAGTCAGCGTCGTAACAATCTAATGTCTCGTATTTAGAAGTCTACATATCTAGGACATGCCATTCAGTCAATCTCGTAAAGTCAGCGTCGTAACAATCTAACGTCACGTATCGAGAAGTCTACATATCTAGGACATGCCATTCAGTCAATCTCGTAAAGTCAGCGTCGTAACAATCTAATGTCTCGTATTTAGAAGTCTACATATCTAGGACATGCCATTCAGTCAATCTCGTAAAGTCAGCGTCGTAACAATCTAATGTCTCGTATTTAGAAGTCTACATATCTAGGACATGCCATTCAGTCAATCTCGTAAAGTCAGCGTCGTAACAATCTAACGTCACGTATCGAGAAGTCTACATATCTAGGACATGCCATTCAGTCAATCTCGTAAAGTCAGCGTCGTAACAATCTAATGTCTCGTATTTAGAAGTCTACATATCTAGTACATGCCATTCAGTCAATGTCGTAAAGTTAATTAATCACGTTAAGAATTTTTGTAGTTTTGTTTTTTATGTTTCAGTCTTAAATTTACACAGAAGAGTTTTTCAAATGAGAAAAGTAACTAAACAAATGGCATTCCTTGCTGTTCATCAAATTAGCATAATCACTTAATTTTCAATATGGCATAATTAATCATACAAACTGCACCCCAAATTATTGCATTCACTCGTAATCACTAATATTAACGGGTTTTTTATTATTTTTTGAATTTGCTATATGTTCCCTATCACAACTATGTCTCTTTTAGACAGATCTTATACGGGCTACTGTTTTAAATTCTGCACTAATGCAGCTCTCTCTATAGTTTTGGTTACTTTAACAACAGTCCGAAGTTGGTGCTTTCTAACAATTACAATTACTCACTTGCATCAGTCAATCCGTCCAACATGTGAGTAGTGATCCCGTGTAATGAATGTGTTGTTAAATCGTATTACTGCCATGTGTATTTAACTTAATAGAGGCGAAACAGAAGGCTTGATGGTGGGTCACTCAATCTGATGACACCTAAGAAATAGTTGATCATCAGGGCTAAAATAACTGATTATAACAAACAAATCTAGACATCCTTTTGGGTTTTCTGTTCGAAAGCTTTACTTGTTTTTTTTTTTTTCTTCTTTTTTTGTTTCTTCCATGAAAAGATAACTTACTATATAGTAATTATAATTCCGGTATAAAAGAATAAATTACTGGTAACGTATATAACTTTTTGGCCGGGGATTTCATTCTAGTTATAAACTAAGCAATTTTGTTCATAGATTTAAGGTATTTAATAGCTTCTGAATGATACCTTTTAGGTTATAAATACTGAAAACCGTCCTTCCATCCTGATAAAGCGTCGTGCAAAGTTCAGCATTGTTGCCAAGTAGAGCACCTTTCAGAGTTAACGTTGTACGTTTAGCGTATGGTTTCTTGTCAGCTACCATTTATTAATTAAAAAAATAAACAGTATATATATTTGAAAGAAGATCCAAAAGTCATATTATTAGTTAGTATAAATAATAAAGTATCAAAAAGTTAAATCCAATTCATCAAGCCATTTAAAACCTGCCTCATTGATTTTATGTATGTTAGCTCATCCTTCCGTATAGCAGTGCAAGGGACAATCTGTAACCATGTGATCCATTGTTTGGATATACTTCCCACAGTCACGTGACTGATCTACTGTCAATCCTCATTTATACTTCCAGTAGTTAAATCTGCCCAGGCCAGTTCGGAACTGATTCAATAATGTCCACTCCCCTACGAGGGAGGTTCACCCCCACCTTCAGATGAAACGTGCTATTATTCACAGTTACAGTCGAAACGGTCCAGAAAAAGTAATTCTTTCTTACTGAATTCAGTAACTAGTAAATATTAATTTTATATTTGGTCAAAATCCTTTCGACACCCCCCCAAAATCAAACTATTTTCTATAGTAATAGGTACCAAAATAACGTAGGTGTTCAGGTATTTGGAAGCAAAGAAAGGCTTCTATCAGTATCAGCAGTGTCTTACATGATTGAGATAACTACATGCCATACCTATCTGCTTCCTTTACTACACGCACACTGATATGTGCTCAAGAGTATGTTAGGTTATGTTAGGTCAGGTCACGTTAGGTTAGGTTAGATATTTTTTTACTTTCCAGTAATACATTTCCACAGTTTGGGGAGCAGCTAAAGGATTATGACCTTTATATTTCATGATAGAATTTTGAACACTATTATCCATGTTAAAAGGTCGATTATCATGTACAAAAGTAGTATAAGCATGTTTAAGTTTTGGACTTTACCAATAGTGTAAAAAAACGCATTAAATATATACATGGACGCCTTAACACTGTCACTGTTAAACAGGTTACCATATCACACTGAGCATGTAATTACGTATAATTGATGCTCACGTTGTTGATTCATGCACACCACGTACTTGTCTTCCATAAAGTGTGAAGCTTCATTACACATGTGTTATAAGTGTCAAGGTGTGTTCGCATCGAGAACATTATGGCCATGTTCCTGTTAGCGCTGGCGACGTGCACATTCCGTGCATACCAATTAGGCAGGTCATACCTGGAATACGTTACAGTACGAAATTTTACCTTAAATCTTTGTCTACAGTGAATTGTACATATATTTAGTACCAAACTTAGTTATAATCTTGCAAATAAAGCTAAGAAATGTTGATACAGATATTTCAACCAATTTTTCAATCATTAATTATATTGCTTAGCTATTTAAGAGTTGTTATATTTTCCTTGATCTGTAGTTGTAAGAAACGTGCGTGATATGCACGTTTAGCAATGAATTTAGAAAATGTAGGTACATTAAAAATATGTTCAAAGTGCACATTTGTTTCATGTCTTTTAAAGACAGTCCACTATGGTTAAACACTTTTTGGGGAAATATTCAACTGCTTAAGAGACTAATTTAAATATATAACAAATAACATAACCAATGTAAACCAGCCTATGGAGGAGAATATGTAGGCTCTCATTAGTAATGAAAACCAAGTACATACTTTACCGGCGTCAAGCAGCTTGAAGCGTGGCTAACGCATGCGCAGACAATCCTAACCTCCAATCATTATCACACGTAGGCCTACAGCCACTGATATATATACTCGTAATTTGTTTACACTGAAACAATTTGACTCACTGAATTATATTTATTTACTTTTATACTATTTATTTTGTTCTTGTGTCTTATAATGTGGTTAATTAAGAATATTTCAAGAAAAGAACGCATTTATAATGAACTTATTTTTAAACATTTGTTTCACTTCAGCAAGTATAAAGTTATAGAATTTATTTTGCATGTACATTTCCAAATACTTCGCTCAATTTGTACTCTGTGTTTTTATATAATCTACATTTATTTGAAACAAGAAACAATGGACGTTAATAAATTAATTAACTGCAATGTACAATCATTCAGTAGTTAATAATGTTCTTCCAGCCTTGGTGTAGGCTACAGTGACAGTTACATTATAAAAACATATTTTTAACAATTAACTATAAAGAAAATGTTACATATCAAAATATTTACATTTGTATACACATTTTCATTTTGCAATATATAAAATAATGGAAGACATGGAAATTAAACCCATCTACATGATGTCCAATTTCAACTGTCACATACTTTTTGGGATTGTTTGTCAGGTAATCAATAATCAAATAACTCAATACAAGATATGTCCTGTCTATATCTATTTGTATGTATTTGATCATTATAAAAATTAAATTGAGATCAAGTATCGGTTTGATATAAAATACTGAAATTCAATATAAAAGTTTAACCATTGATTTTATACACAAATAGATTTTCCATCCAATGTTAATTTTTGAGTCTCAAAATATCAGCTGTTTTGTGGTCCATTATGGAGCGATAGTGTAGTTCCATATAAATGTAATGCAGTTTAAACCAGCTGTGGTTGCGGGCCTTACTAACTAACAAAATTACTGCCACAAATATTCCTATGAGATGGTTTATCTATTGAAGGTTTATACAATCAATGGTTTAACTTAAAAAGGAAAATTGTACTGAAAAGGCTGTATTTTTAGGATTATCTGTTTTAAAATTGTGGTTGTCTAAAAGTTTCAAACTTAAATACACACAATTCCATTATTTTTACCAAAATATCTAAAGTTACAACATATCTGGACTATTTTATACAAAATCTAACGATGTATCGTTATTATCGAATGATAAATAACAGGAATCCAAAGTATGCTAAATAGATTTTATAAATAAATAATGATTTAAAAATTTTAATGGAAGATTGTTTGGGATAGCTATACTTTCGGTAAAAAAAATGTTGGTTACTGTGATATTTATCATTCGATCTTTAAAAATGATCTATAGTTGAATGTTGCACATAATATACCAACATTTTGTATTTTTAGGATTTTTTGTAAAGTGTATGGGATTTTAGATATTTTAAATTTAAATGTTTAGATAGTCATTATTTTGAAACAGATAATCCTGGGCATTCAACCTTTTTCATTACACTATGCCTTTTTGACATAAAAGTTCACATCAAATTTCCCTTTAGGTCTCACACCTTTTTTGAGGTATTAAGTTGTTTGTAAAAGTCATATTCAGACAGAAAGGCAGATAACGGACCGAAATAGGACAATTATATTGCATTACAGTATTTTCTTTTTTTATCTGACCAACAATCCCATAAACTATGGGACAGTCGAAGCAGGACACACCCTATTTAATCTAAAATAAGAGTGAAAATACAATGAAAAAGTATTTTAAAGTGTAAGTACGTTATCAATAAATCAATCAAGTATAATAATGACGAAAGAAGAAAGTTTTTAATTACCTTTTTAAAAGTTTGCATTAAATATAGTTTTATAGCAACAATGTCCATCTAAGGTGTTACAGAGAGTTTGTCACTTTTCATTTTTCATTCTGTACAAGATTTATCAGGGCGCATTCTAAGAAATTAGACAAGATTGTTTTTATTTTGTGATTAAATAGTAGTTATTAAGTTATATGATCACTACCATCATAGTTGTGACTTACAATCTGTGTTATTACAATGTTTACTTTTACTAAAAATATGTTCATACTAAAAATATGTAAACCTTCTGTTCACAAAGTAAGAACTTTGAAGTTAGTGAACACAGTTTCATTAAATGTATTCTTATTTTCTGTTGGCCACCATTTATAGACATGAACATATACTGCATTTAGAGTTTTATATACCTAAGTTGTACCGTAAACCTAACCTAATTTAACCAAGTTGATCAACGGGTACTACCAATGCTGATCACGTATGCTACACTACCTGATCACGGATGCTACCCAAATTGATCAACGGGTACTACCAATGCTGATCACGTATGCTACACTACCTGATCACGTATGCTACACTACCTGATCACGGATGCTACCCAAGTTGATCACGGATGCTACCCAAGTTGATCACGGTTGCTACCCAAGTTGATCAACGGGTACTACCAAAGCTCATCACGTATGCTACACTAGCTGATCACAGATGCTACACTAGCTGATCACGGATGCTACCCAAGTTGATCAACGGGTACTACCAATGCTGATCACGTGTGTTACACTAGCTGATCACGGATGCTACCAAAATTGATCAATGGGTACTACCAAAGCTGATCACGTATGCTACACTGGCTGATCACGGATGCTACCAAAGCTTATCACGGTTGCTACCCAAGTTGATCACGGGTGCTACCAAAATTGATCACGTATGTTACTCCAGCTGATCATGGATTCTACCGAAGGTGATCACGGTTGCTACTCAAATTGATCACGGATGCTACCCAAGCTTGTCACGGTTGTTACCCAAGCTGGTCACGGGTGCTACCAAGTTGACCACGTATGCTACCCTAGTTAATCATGGATTCTACTCCAGCTGATCACGGATTCTACTCCAGCTGATCACAGTTGCTACCCAAGTTGATCACGATTAACACCTACAATACGTATCTCTTCATTATTTAACATTTTTGTGGACAAATACGGTTGGGGGGCATAACACGGATTTTGACCTATATAAGTATTTCAGGTGGGCTCTTGAGTCACATGCGTTTGTCACTAAGTTCGAGCTCATCGATGTACAGTATAAACAAATGGATCGGATCGCGCGTTGTGTGGTAGGACAACGGTCCGGTTGTCGACCGCTACCCCCACCACCATCCAGTCAACCCAGGTGCTCTGTCATATGGCAATCCATGAGTTTTGTGAGCTTTTCAATCTTATCATAGTATGTTTTAGGACAATTGTAGATTATTTATAACTTTTTATTACCTGTCTCTATAGTGAGTTTTATAGCCAGCACTAATTACACTGAATACGATTTTATTACGCTTTTAATTTTATGGTACAATTAAATTGTACGCAGTTGAAAGCATTTACAAAATAAACGAAATATCACAACTTCCACACAATAGAAGTACCTTTATTTCCCTGAAACGTACGTGTAAGTTTGTAACAAATACATGCGAATAACAGCAGATCACGTCCAAACATTATTGATCAAGACTAAATTAGTAGCCTTTTTATCATTTCCACTTTTGACTGTCCAATTTTTGAAGGCCGTTAAGACTTTTGATCTATTAAAAGTCCGTAACACAACATTTACTCTTTAGAATACCCTATTTCCTAAAATGTCGCAAGCCTGTTTTAACATATGGCATCTAAGAAAACACAAACTTTAAATTTTTTATTATTTACTGTCCCAAACAAGGGCTTTTCAGGCCAAGTTTATTTACTTTTGTCAAATGTGTACTATTTCTAACTAATGTAACGTTATGGACATAAATATTTTATTCTAATAACTGTACAATATACGCTCTGATTATTTAGACAACGATTCTGAAATAAATTTTATCATCTTAAAAAAAGCCTTAAATACGGTACTGAACGTAAATTGACTTTTTAGAAAGACTATTTGGAAAACTAGATCCTCACAAGCTAATGTGTCATATTACTCCAGGTTAAGATCATTACCCACATTAACATAACCAACAATCTAAGATATATATAGTGAATTGTACTATTTTTACTTGTTTTACACGATTAAATTGCATCGATGATTCCTAAGCTTGCATTTTTTTTTTTTTTTTTTACTATGATTTGTTTGCAGAATTAAGCTTTAAATATCTAAAAAAAAAAAGTCCCCCAAAAAACCTGGAGAATAATAGAAGGTAGACAATGTTGACTAAGTGAAAGCCACGTTCACACTGGAGTTACTAACAGTTATTAAAAAAAATTTCTAAACAACAGAAGTTAATAACATTTCTGTTTAGCTTCCAGTTTGCTAGCAAATAAAGTTATTCGCAAATTCAAAAACATTCTATTTTGAATAGTAACCTTTCTTATCAACATCTTACCACCTTTTCACAAGATATGGTTTGGGGGATATGTTACTAACATGTTTCAAAAACGCATGGTAACATTTGTTAGTAACAATCACTCTCAGATGAAAGGATGTTTGTGAATTTACTGACTCTTGGTGGATAACATAAATTGTGTTATTAACACGGGATTTTTGTTGGTAATCTGACATTTTACTAACAAATTTAGAGTTGTTTTATAGAATGGTACCAACAAATGTTAATAAATCCCCTGTAAACGCGGATTATCTAGATGGGTTGGGGAGCAAAACGTTAACAAATATTAGGAATTTAAAGCTTTTGGACTAAAATTTAACTGTATTTTTTTTTTTTTAGTCATAATTTAAATCATACATAATAAAAAACCTGTATGATTTAAATTATGTACATGTAAGTTTGGTGTGAAACCGGAATATTTATCTTCTGAAGGTTATAACTGAAGGTTATCTTCTGTCGGCACTGGTGGCGCAGTGCTGTAACCCAGCTACTAGGGGATAAAGTGTTTGAGAGATTGTAGGCGATAGGTTCCATACTCGCTTCTCTTAATACCGACAAGGCGTCCGCTCAATGGTTGTCATCGACGTAGACACTACTAGAGAAGTCTGGAGTGTCCGTGTTGAATGATAGTCGAGGTTCAGATGTTGTTTAGGGGAGAGAACTGAGTGTCAGACTTGTCAGTTAGCTGAAAATCAGACCAACACTACGTGGTTCGGATTCCACGTAAAGCTGTAGGTCCCATAGTTTCCCTGGCTATTGGGCTATTAATAAATAGTCCTTTCTGATAGTACTCAGATAGTAACAATGACTACACTCGTTCATCTACACTCATCACACTCATTCACTCCTCATATTCGCCCATATCTCTACGATCGGCGTCTTAGAGATGAATAATGAATAATAATAATAATAACAATAACAATAACTATCTTTCAGAGGCGTTTAATTTGTTATTTAAAACTAAAACCATGTTTTGCATTAACTCAATCATTTATCTATTATATTTAGGCGTTCCTGGAGAATTTTTACTTTTTACCCATACGCATTGCTTTGTAGGTGACCATACAGAAAAAGACTAGAAATAACGAAAAAAACTATTGTTACACCACAATCTTAATGTTTTATGCATCAATGGTTACATGTTGGTGGAAGAATATTAAATTTGTTCCGTTTGTTTTTTTTGAGTGACAAAAAATTGGCGAACGTTAAAACTCAACGTTAAGAGCCTGCAGAAGCTGTCGGCAATGATAATTTTATCCCATAAGAACAATGCTATTTCCGAACCCGTACGCAAATCTAAAGAGTTATTGGATCTTTTCCGTTAATTCACTACCACTTGATAAATATTCTATTGCTCTAAAACTGTTCCCCAATCATTTTTACTTCCAATGTGGGATTCCTTATCCACTAGGAATCCGATTTCTATTATTTTTGTTTTTATTTTAGACAGTTTGTTTAACGATTACTTTATACTATTTTTCAATGAATTTTTGTATTATTTTGTATTATTATGTTGAAGAATATAATTTAACTTACTGATGTATACATTTGAATGTTTGGGGAATAAATATACTTTCATTTCATTTCGATATCGCTGGCTTTATCTTATCGCTTTCCAAGAATTTACACACGGAGAGCGCATTCGATGGTAAGTCAAACATTGGATTTACCAGTATGTGACCAACTTTAGTAGCCACCTAACCTAATCTGACCTAACCTAACCTAACCATAATTGTGGAAAACAAATAGTGGTAGTGAAGTAATTGAAAAGTAGTGATAGTGAATTTACGGAAAAGGTCCGAGTTTATTTTTTAAAGGATTTTTTTTTCAAACAAATTGCATTTGATCAAGAATGAAATTGCGTTTTGGAATTGCTTTGCGAGTTCCTAATTAGATTTATAGAAAAAAAATATTTAAAAATATTTACTTTGAAATTTTTTATTTTCACCTATTTTTTTTTTAAACTAGACGTATGTATTCAAAATATCAATAGCAAAATAACTCATAATATGATAACGTTTAAAATGACACCTCATACACAACTTTTAGAAAAAATATGGATTCGCAAATAACATTGTTGTTATGAGATTAAACGGTGGCACTCGAGGTGCGACATGGACTACCTGTGTTAATCCCAGCGATCCAAAGGGCCATAAAACTGGCACTCGAGGTGCGACATGCCACCTCAGGTAGCCCGGCGAAGGGTTGCGGGGTTGTAGACGCGCTCTCTCTCTGTGTCCATAAATATATATATATATATATATATATATATATATATATATATATATATATATATATATATATATTTTTTTTTTTTTTTTTTTTTTTTTTTTTTTGAATATATATGTTTGGAACTAAGCAACATTTTCTGTGAGGCTTTGAAACAACAAAATTGTTCAACTGTTGATTGATTTATTACGTGTATATTTTCAACCTAACCTAACCCACCCGCCCACCCATACACGTACGGTGGTATTAACCCACCCGCCCACCTATACACGTACGGTGGTACTAACCCACCCGCCCACCTATGCACGTACGGTGGTACTAACCCACCCACCCACCTATACACGTACGGTGGTACTAACTCGCCATGTCGCACCTCGAGTGTTAGTTTTGGGTTCTCTTTCGCTGCATGTCGCACCTCGAGTGTCCAATTATGACCCTCAGGTAGTCCATGTCGCACCTCGGGTGCCCCCGATTAAACAGGGCATCAACATGGTTGACAGACTTTGCAGGTGCTTAAGTTTGTTGTGAATACGGAATTTTTATCTTCTAAAAGCTATAAATATCTTTCAGTTTTAATTTTTTATTTAAGCTATAACTAGTTTTAAATTTTTATTTAAAACTAAAATCATGTTTTCCGTTAGCTCGATCTTTTTATCTCTTACATTTAGGTGTTTCTGTAGAATTTTTACTTTTCGCCTATATCCATTGCTTTGTAGGTAACCATGCAGAAAAAGACTGGAAATAACGAAAAAGTTGTTATACCACAACGGTAATTGTATATAAATGGTTACATGTGGTGGAAAACAATTTAATTTCTTCCCTGTTTTGTTTATTTTGTGTGACAAAAATTTGGTGTACGTTAAAACTCTACGTTAAGATAAAAATGTTATTTTGCTACAAAACGTATTTTATTAATGTTAGTGTGCCTTATTTTGTATGACGTCTTATATTTAAACAGTTGTATGCAGAATATACGTCCAGCGTAGTTGTTGTTGTTTTATTCAATTCAGTGAATAAAACAAGAAAACGGTACAAACAT
Source organism: Stictocephala bisonia (assembly GCA_035578905.1). Classification (NCBI taxonomy): domain Eukaryota; kingdom Metazoa; phylum Arthropoda; class Insecta; order Hemiptera; family Membracidae; genus Stictocephala; species Stictocephala bisonia. Next base: position 2,457,383 of record JAQJVL010000063.1, on the reverse strand, counting down.
AAATTGTTTGTGTTTGCGCTATACGGTCATACCACGCCACTGACTGGATGGTGGTGGGGGTAGCCACTCGGTGCCAACAATGAATACACATCTTTTACCTATAAATGTGTATTCTTTGTTGCCGGACCACATGTTTACTTGTTACCAGCGTTCAGCGAGCAATCCATTTGTTTATACATCGATTTTCGAACTAGGAAGGTATAAGCCATGTGGTCTTAAAGGAAAATACATAATAAGAGAGAAAGAGGCAACAATTTTAATAATTTAACAGAAAAAATGTATTGAATTGTTCTTATTCTCTACCTTTCTTAATCATGTATTGTAACATAATGTGACCTGAGCAGTTAGTAACGAAATATTCTATGTTAAAATATAACATACTAAATGTCTATCCTAGAGCCGTACAATTTTAATGTTTCCTTTGTAGTTAAATAAAGTAAAATAACACTTTAAAATCCATTTATACATAGGGCATTTTTTAAGAACTCGCTAAAAGGAACTATCTGAAAATATCAGATTTTTTACATTAAAAGTAACATAATATTACGCAAAAAACAGTTTCTCAAATATTTTATTCTTGCAGGTATTTTATAAAATTCCTCCTTAAACTCTACTAAAGTAAAAATATTTAGACATTTTAAACGCGCGGAAGATATATTTTTTTTTAAATAGGCCTACTTAAATGATCAGGATGATGGGTTCTTTAAAATAAGGATTCCTGATAGCCCCACTTGCCATACGATTTCGCATATTTTATGTTACTTATAAGAAAGAATAGATTATGCTGTTATAATCATTACAGAATTACCATGCTGAATTTCTTTACTAAACAAATCTTACATAGTTGTAATTATACCGTTTTAATCTTACATAAAACTTAAATAACAGCTCAAATAACATTCAATAAATGTTTTATATATTAAACATACGTATAAATTTATATAATTAATTTTAATTTAGTCATAATATGGTCGTTATTAAAAATTTGTGGCAGATAATTAACTAAGTGTAAAATTGAAAAGCTTAAGCAAGTTAATTCATATTTCATATTTAAAACTTGTAAATATAGTAAGTTTGTTCCCAAAGATGGCATCTGAATAAATTTCTTGAGGAATAAGCCTCTTTGACATTTTTAACTGATAAACCATTCCTTTCCCCAACTTAAAAACAGATTATGTCTCTCAGATGTGAAGTAACATGTAACTTGACCTGGTCAAATGCTGTATCACGATATTTAGTCAAATACACTATAATTATTTTTTATAATTTTATAAATATAACATATAATTTCATAGTGGTTCGGATCCCACGTAAAGCTGTAGGTCCCTTAGTTTCCCTAGCTGTTGGTACAAAATAAATAGCTCTTTTTGAGGAACCGTCAACCTTAGTACTAACCTTATCAAAAACCTTACTAAACAATGACAACGCTCGATCATCCACACTCATCGCACTCATTCGCCCCTCATATTCGCCCATATCTTGACGATCGGTGTCTTAATAATGAGTAATGATTAGTAAAAATATGTATTAATTAATTGTCAGAAAACAGCATATTTAGTAAAAGCTATAATACTCTGCGCACGGATAACCGTAATTTGTGTAATGTTATACAATGAGACGCAAGAAGCATGAGTAAATTAATGATTTGTGAATACTTCGGTCATGAAAACAAAGTTGCGAAAATGTTTTTAGTTTGAATTAATAACGAGATAGATTGAAAATTATCAATTTCGATTTGTTACTATATTTTTCATATATAAATAGATTTTGAATTGTTTTTGTTGTGTCGTCTTTTAATTAACTAAAAGGACTCCGATTAGATCTACAGTTACTTTCGTTGGGTTTCCAAATGACTCAGTATTTCCCGTCTTTCCACTTCCTTGAGTATCATCCACAGCTCACTATTATAGGGTATTTATAAAATGTTTGTTGGGTATTTATTTTTCCTCACTAATCGTCTCAAATTATATAATTCGACTCAAACATGTAATTATTTTCTTATTTAAACCAATTATCCAAATGGTACAAATGCTACACAATTATTCTAGCCTTAATTTGTACCTGATATACTATCCACGTCCAAAAATGCTCATAACAATGAGTCTCGCCCCAGATATGAGCTCCGTTTGTTTCTTTTCTTAAGTTTCTATTGTTGCAAAGTAACCTTTAATCTGATACCACACTTAGTTCAATGTGTTTGGAAACCTAATTTAAGTGGTTTATCAAAATATTGAACCATTTTGGTTACTGGGGTTCATTGGGGCTCGTAATGGTTCGGTTTTTTTTCGTCTTAAGTATATTTCAGATAGGAGAAGACTTAAGAAACGTGATATTTCTACTTGAGTGAGCTTAGTAGTAGACCTATTACATAGCATTTTATTGTTAGGGCAGTGGGCCCAAATTCATGTATATATATATATGTATTTTTAACTTCACTCGCCAGTTCACATGGGTCTTCAGGCCTGTGCGTGAACTTTATTTAAAGAGTGAAGTACTGTACAAACCGTTGTCTCGTGAGGATTCGACGCTTGTACCTTGCCCTCCGCACTTAGCTACTGTGCCACCACGCCGGCTCAAAAAACTTTTGTTAATAAACTTTACGCGCAAGTTCACACGGGCCTACAAGCCTGTTCGTGAACTTTATTCAACGAGTGAAGTACCAACCGTTGGTTCAATGGGGACTCGAAATTTGGACATAGCCCTACGCAGTCCAAAGCCATGCCCACTAAGCCACCACACCGGTAAATTCGTTTTTTGTTTTTTTTTGTCAAATTAAAATTGGCAAATGTTGTCCAAACCCTTAAAGTACATTTAAATTCTGAGAAGAAGGCGTTTAATTAAATATCACATAAGGATTTCGACCAATATGTGAGTCCTATACATTTATATATTTTCAAAAGTGTAACTTGTTTGACCCGAGTAATCCTTTTTAGGAACATCAAATATGAAGGGTGCATTTATGATATCTGCACAACGTTTTGAGAGCCTTACTCGTCTAGTTATAAATCTAGGTCTCGTGCTGCTAAGGGGGGTAAAAAAATTAAAATCTGCTTGTAACACATGATAATTTTCAACTTTCATACGTCTTGGAACATGCCTTAAAAAATATGTCTGCAAGAAATGCCCTTTCTTCCCCAAAAAGTGGCCTTCAAATAAAAAAGGAGGATTTTTTTATTTTTATTTGTGGTTAGTGCTAAAATTTGATCTACCAAATTTCAGATTTCTATCTTCTAGGTAAGTACATATGTCAGTAAGTGAGTAACCAGGCTTAACTTAATTGTAGATCGTCCACGTCACCTTGGATAGCTTACAATTATTCCATGGTTTGTTCTATAAAAACTTGGAAATGTTTTTTAAGCCCAAGTTAAATGATTCAATAAAGTGTATACTAAATGTTATTTTAGCTAGATAACTGCTTGCTTTCAAACTAAGCGTTGCATGAAAAGTCAGCTTGAGTTATAAGGTTCAGAAACTAAAACATTGATAAAAATAGGAATTTTCAGAAAACTAGCTCTCAGAATTAGTTATTAGTTTTTTAAGTAACGTAGAATTGTGTATTTACTAATTGAAGTTTCTATTAACTTAATAATTAATTGTTTAGATTTAAGTTAGTGAAAAACAAAAACTATATGTCCTTGAAAAATTACATTGCTAATAAATACCACTTGCTAAAAACAGTTACAGAAAAAATATAAAATTGAATAACTGTGAAGATATACAAATTAATATAATAAATCATTTGTTTTATCCCCATCTAGTACTTCCAGTTTTATCATTAATCACCACTCAAAAACAAGATAACACATTAGTTCCTATCAAGAAAACATTAATAAAGGATTAATTATTATGATGCTGTTTTGTCTGTCCGAGGAAGCACACTGAATCGTATTTCCGGTTTGTCACAATGAATATATCTTAACACCTCCAGACTCAAGATTTTCTAAAACTAAAACTACCTTCAACACAAAAAGGCAATAACTGTTTGCTGTACCAAAATCTGTAATTACATAAACCAAAATTTATAAGGTTATTCGTGAGATGTTAAAAATCAAAAGCTTTTGTTAAATTTAAAATTGTTCCCGGAGACTAAAAAGCAAAACGGAGAGGATAAGGATGCCCTTTAGTTTCCTCTGACAATGTTGGAACATAGAGGATAAGTATGCCTTTTAATTTGCTCTGACAATGTTGGAACGTAGAGGATAAGGATGCCCTTTAGTTTGCTCTGACAATGTTGGAACGTAGAGGATAAGGATGCCCTTTAGTTTGCTCTGACAATGTTGGAACATAGAGGATAAGTATGCCTTTTAGTTTGCTCTGACAATGTTGGAACGTAGAGGATAAGGATGCCCTTTAGTTTGCTCTGACAATGTTGGAACGTAGAGGATAACGATGCCCTTTAGTTTGCTCTGACAATGTTGGAACGTTGAGGATAAGGATGCCCTTTAGTTTGCTCTGACAATGTTGGAACGTGGAGGATAACGATGCCCTTTGGTTTGCTCTGACAATGTTGGAACGTAGAGGATAGCGATGCCCTTTAGTTTGTTCTGACAATGTTGAAACGTAGAGGATAACGATGCCCTTTAGTTTGCTCTGACAATGTTGGAACGTTGAGGATAACAATGCCCTTTAGTTTGCTCTGACAATGTTGGAACATAGAGGATAAGTATGCCCTTTAGTTTGCTCTGACAATGTTGGAACGTGGAGGATAACGATGTCCTTAAGTTTGCTCTGACAATGTTGGAACGTTGAGGATAAGGATGCCCTTTGGTTTGCTCTGACAATGTTGGAACGTAGAGGATAACGATGTCCTTAAGTTTGCTCTGACAATGTTGGAACGTGGAGGATAACGATGTCCTTAAGTTTGCTCTGACAATGTTGGAACGTTGAGGATAAGTTTGCTCTGGCAATGTTGGAACGTGGAGGATAACGATGTCCTTAAGTTTGCTCTGACAATGTTGGAACGTTGAGGATAAGGATGCCCTTTGGTTTGCTCTGACAATGTTGGAACGTAGAGGATAACGATGTCCTTTAGTTTGCTCTGACAATGTTGGAACGTGGAGGATAACGATGTCCTTAAGTTTGCTCTGACAATGTTGGAACGTTGAGGATAAGGATGCCCTTTAGTTTGCTCTGACAATGTTGGAACGTAGAGGATAACGATGCCCTTAAGTTTGCTCTGACAATGTTGGAACGTTGAGGATAAGTATGCCCTTTAGTTTGCTCTGACAATGTTGGAACGTGGAGGATAACGATGTCCTTAAGTTTGCTCTGACAATGTTGGAACGTTGAGGATAAGGATGCCCTTTGGTTTGCTCTGACAATGTTGGAACGTAGAGGATAACGATGCCCTTTAGTTTGCCCCGACAGTGTAAAAACGCATTAGCATTAAATTTTAACTTTGAAGGAATTAGAGGATTAGAAACTTTTAAAACGTTAGGTTACTTTGGAGGATAATTCTACACACAATGGCATTGTCTTTTATACGTATTATGAATATAGATTGTGCATTTAATGATCTTTAAAAGTGCTAAGCAGTCCTTGGCTCTCTCTTGAATGCAATCTTCAAGACGTAACAAACGTTCAACAAAATTTTAAAAATGTAGATTTAGAACAAAAACTTGAAATTAGTGAAAACTTAACAGAGACTAATCATCAAAAATATTGTGTTCTAAAGCAAAAGGTATTCGATGGGAATAGATTTTTCTTTGGTATAAAGTTAGGACACGTAGGTTCCAGGAAGCAGCTCTGTAAATAGTCAAGTATTTTGCTAAAAACATATTTGAAATTTTCAATTAAAAGTTTGCTCTCAGAGAAATGGTGAAGAATAACAAAACATATAAATTTTTGTATGTTGTGCTGTTACAAAAGCTAATCAGAATATCTTTCACAGGCATTTGATTTAGTTTGCTAACTTCCTTCAGTATATCACTAATAAAAATTAAAATTCATTAGAAAAATCGTGAGAAAACTACTGTAATTCTTTAAGAGGTAGAAGAGATTGTATAAGAAAGGACCAGGACATTAGAGGGGGCAACGACCGACTAGCCAAGGTCGTCAGTACCGGTCTGGACTAGTCGTATTCCTTCCTTATTGATTCATAATACTCTTCAGCAGGACTCGGCGGAGTTAGTAATTTTCCAAATTATGTTTTTCCAAACTGGCCAATCGCTTAAGTATGGTCTCAGGGACACTGTTGTTATTACGATTTGTTTTGGCATTTTACTGAATGAAAACCCATGTTAAATGGCTTGGTGTGGCGGCAATCTGATTAGGACTTCAGACTGCTCTCTTAGGTCTAAGGTCCTAGACTCGAATCCCCATCTGAGCTTACTTTCACTAACTCAATAAAGCTCAAGACCATTTCTGCTGCAGCCCATGTAATTAAGTTAAAAAAATGTTTAACAAGTGTTAATACAAAAGCCATAAGGTTTTATTCATAATTTCACTAACTATAAGATTTAACATATTATAATAATAACACCTTTACTTGGTCAAATCTTTATTTTTTAATTAATTTAATTTGATTCTATATTATATTATATTCTTATTTTTACAATAGAATAGAAAATTAAATTCTCCATATCAGAAGTTCTTGTATCTTGAAATTAAGGTCATGATCTCGATCGAAGGCCATAAATATCATTAGAAGGCATCAGTTAAATGATCCGGCTGAACAACGATGAATATCTCTCGAGAAACCCCTCAGTATATCCAGGCCCGGCTGAACAATGATGAATACCCCACGCGCAACCCCTCAGTGTACCCAGGCTCGGCTGAACAATGATGAATATCCCACGCGCAACCCCTCGGTGTACCCAGGCCCGGCTGAACAATGATGAATACCCCACGCGCAACCTCTCGGTGTACCCAGGCCCGGCTGAACAATGATGAATATCCCACGCGCAACCCCTCAGTGTACCCAGGCTCGGCTGAACAATGATGAATATCTCTCGCGCATCCCCTCAGTGTATCTACAGTAATTAGACACGCTTGTCCGAACTTCCCAATTAACATAACCGTTACAATTTACGTTTTGTTTACGTGACTAGTTGTTTCAGATGATATACGAACTTCAATAATAAAATACGGGTCAAGAAATTGTCTTTAATGAGTAAATCTTCTTTCCTATTTAAACGTTTAATGAGAAGCTAATTAGTATTGTTATATTTCATCATATGATTAACTAATTTCTTCGGAAGAAAATTTCCTTTCAATGTGACATAGACTATTTATTATTATGCTTGATGAAAAATTACAAAAATATGATTTTTAACAACAATTACAATTAGTCTAGAACAATTATCCAAAAACATATAAAATAATTAAATATAAGCTAATGCAAAGGGCATTATTCATTAGTGTGGTCCTACACTAATGAAACAGTTCACATTGAAAAGTAAACACTATTAATTATTGTGGGTCGTTTATGTTTGTTTATGTCAGTTGATTTTGATATTTTTATGAGACAGAAAAATATACAACTAGTTAAAACCCATACAAATAAAAACTATCATCCAAAGAAAATATTTTAGTTATAACCATAATATAATGTAAGGACAATAAAAACAGGCTTACTATCTTCGCATAATACTGTAAAAAATAGAACACCTACCCATAACGAGATTATTTATTGACTGGTTAGCTTAGATCAACCGCGGGGGTTCTTCATGCATTTGATTTGAGCCTAATATATTTTTATCGACGTTAACCGAATCCCTGTGATGTCCGGATGTGCGTGTCTGACAGGATGCACCAAGAAATTGAGAATTTAATATTGATAGAAAGAAACCCAGCAGAGCATATTTCTCCGCAATCGACCCCAGCAACCCTTCAATAACACCTTTCCAATCGTAAGAATTCCAACCGATCCTCCCTGAAAAAATATATTTGGGAATCGTTAACTATATAATTCATATTTCGAGTGTCAACCCCTCAATCAAATGATTATTCGCGAATCACCACTTACATTTTCAATAGTTTCATCTTCCCAGAACTGTGCGTAATTGACTCTACATAATTCATTGTGTTATCTTATTTATGGCAGTAATTATAAATGGTACAACAAACTTGTACCAACGATTAAAAATGCGCCGGGTTGACAGCTTTTGCTGACGACACGTCACTATTTTACGGATATTTTACAGATCAAACTCAGTCCAGGAACTAAAAAACACTATGCAGAGTGACATAAATTTGCTTATGACTTGGTTTACCAATAACTGTTTAGTTATGAGTCCCAAAACGCAAGCTTTAGTGTTTAATGTGGGTGCAAGACATAACATGGACTTTTCCCTAAAATACCATGAAATAACGTGTTTGTTACATCATTGTAATTGTGTAGATATAGAAATAGTGGATTGTATTAAGTATTTAGGATTATTTGTGGACAGCAAACTGAGCTGGAAAGCTCATATTAATTATGTAAAAAACAAAATCTTAAAATAGACTAGGGGTTTTTACCTAGTCAAACCTTTTTGCGACGCCGATCTACTAAGGAAATTGTATTTTGCCTTCATTAATTCTAAAATAGAATATGCTTTAACCTTATGGGGTGGAACTTTTACATCTAAACTGAAAACAATCATAATTCAACAAAAAAGATTTGTGCGAATAATAAACAATAGCAAAAAAAGAGATCATTCTTTGCCCATATTTCAAAATCTTAATATACTGCCGTTAAAAAATTTATACATCTATAAAGTTTTAAAAGTCTATAACAATAAGAGTAATAAACAACGTGACGATATCCGAATCACTACCATGGGTCTGAGAAGTAGATTAGATACTTACGTACCAAGACCTAAGCTTACGTTGTATAAGAAATTCTTTACATATCTTGCACCAAAATTTTTCAACTGTTTACCCTATAGTATAAGGCTCATCGAGAAAGAAACAATTTTTTTTAAACACCTTAAATCATATCTTCTTTACCACGAAAATCTCAGTGTGTTTTATGACTGTTTGGTTTAGTTGTACAAAACCTTGTACAAGTTGTTAATTATGTTATGTAAGTACTGTTTAGTTATAAACAAGATTCCTTTAATTATTGTAAACAGCAGTATATTCAGTGTATCGTTGTGAGTCCCTATAATGGTACATTTTTCAATGCAGGTTCTATCTCTTGTATTACTAAGTATTTCACTTTTTAAGGCGGCCGTCAGCACTTCTAAAATGTTTCTTTAGTTGTAAGTTTCATGTGTACCACCCGACACAGGTTAATAACCTCAAAGTGCAGACTTTGTTAGTCATAAGTTCTCATTTCATGTATGTGAAGTATGTATGTATATTCTTTTTGACTAATAAAGATTTTCATTCATTCATTCATTCATTCTTTAGCGCGCATTGTATTGAAATCAGCTGGAAATCTGCAGTCTGTAATTTAGTAACTTGCCGTCTTTTAGCGTTTTTTATTAAGTTCATTTGTCATGTACTTACAAGACAAAATTTTCTTTTTCGAACAAATTCAACTATTGCCAACAAAGATATCAATTGAGTATGTTTCTTTACACCTTCGGTTTCAAAATAAATCAGTTTTAATAGTCCATTGTACAATGCCCACAGTTTATATATAATTTACCAGACACTGTAAGGAACTGCGGTCTCGAAGTTTAGTACAGAAAATGGTACATTGGCTAGTATCTATTGGCATAGAAGGTACAAAGAACATAATTGATTCGGTCTACACAACTTAAATTTTATGAAGTTCTGGTCTACAGTTTGTTTTCATACCTTATTTTCTAGATCATGCAGTCACGCCAGCGAGTGTTAAGCGCAAGTCTTTTCAATTTAGTTCGTGCTATCTCCCATGAATGTGCTGTTTTCATCTGTTATCAACTCAAATAATAATTTAATTACTTCATCTAAACATTTTTACTGTAATAGTTATTTATGTCATAGTATATACTCATAAAATTGTGCAGTGGTCATGTATTAAATTCAAAACATCCAACAGCCTATTATTCTAATTTCTTTAATTTCAAATACTTGTACATATGTACATTTAACTTGTCTGTAATACACGCCCAAGGGACTGCTAAATCTGTCCCTCACAGCCATTTGCCTATCTATAAACAATGTCTTATTTTTCACAGTTATTTTATGTATGTTATGTTACTGAGATAGTAAATTGATTATTATTACTATTGAACTAAATTTTATGTTAATAACTTTCACATCTTAGCCTGTAAAATAAATTGTATAGAATAATCTGTATTTGGCTTTAAAATGCGTTTATTTGAGGATCAATTTCATGATAATAATAATAATAAATGTTTTATTGCATATTTTTACATTTGTATAATGCATCGCAATCGTCATTTCTATGAAATATTCAAACTAAGCTAAAATTATTCATCCACGCTTACATCCAGATCCACATTCATACGTACAATAAACATGCATTCACACACCCATTCTTTCAAAAAAAAAAAATGTTTCCCACTCAGCCAGCCTACTCTTGCAATTTTACTAGATCTCCCAGTTATGTGCCAAAAACTCGTCCGAACTGTAGAATGCCTCTGCAATCAACACTTGCTTCAGACGAGATTTGAACGCCGCGTAGGAGCACATTTGATTGAATTTAGCAGCTTGTTGACAAATTGAACACCTGCCTGTGCGGGCAATCGTTCGTAAGCTACCGTCCTGTGTCTCCCAATTCGGTAGTTACCCCTGCCTCTAGTCTCATAAGAGTGTATGTCACAACCTCTTATGGACTCGCATTTTGATTTAAAAAAGAGACATGTTTCAAGAATGTAGAGGCAGGGTAATGTCAACAAGTTCAGGTTTTTGAATGCTGCTCTGCACGACTCTCTCTGCCTAAGTTTTGCGATTATTAGAACCGCTCTTTTTTGAAAAACAAAAATTCTTGAGAGGTTCGCGCTGGAGCGAACCTCTAAAGAATGATGCCATTCTAATGCCATTGAATGATATCATCAGTGGTATATCATTCAATGGCAGGATGTTAATTTACATTTACACTTCAACGATGTGTATTGTATCAAGCTAGATCTCAGGCCCATTATTTGGAACGTTTGAAGTACTTCAAACGTCAATGGGGTAGAGGAGTTGCAATGAGGCAATAGAAGACATCACAGAGAAGAAGGAAACGGAGTTCGCATTCAATAGTGCGCTAAACGCGTTTGGAGTAGTTCATTCTCCATTTTGCCAGGCATATGGAAGTGCCAGTTTATTGTTAGTCCCTCCCCCCCCCCCCCAAATACTCAAGGATAAATATGGTAATTATTATTTCGGTTACCAAAGATGTACATCGGTTGAAATCTATTTATAAATGCAACTGAGGCGTCGCTGCGGCCATAAGGAAGTGACCTCCATTTATTTTTCTCTGCGCATAAGAATATTCAGCCACATACAAGCACAATATTTAGTATTGAGAGCAACAGTAACAATACTTTTAATTTTTCAACAAATAAGTTTAAAAAAATGTTTCACTTATTGATTCAAATATGGTTTCAAGCAATTTTGTTCATACTTTTTCAATATTATGTATTAGTACTATTCCCGTATACTAAATGCAATTTTGTTTATAATTTTTCAATATTTTTTATTAGTACTATTCTCGAATGTTAAGTGCAATTTTGTTTGTAAATCGAAGTGTTTAGGGACGGGTTTCTTCATCAACTCATTCTCCTTTGTTATCTTCCCATATTTTCTCAAAACAGGTTATTTATAAGAAGGTTAGGTTTGTTTGTTTGTTGACAAAACGATGAACTTTTAATCGGCGAGATAAGTGTTACAATCTTTTAATGGTGAAGTTTTTAAACTTTAACTAATGTCCACAAAGCGTCCTAATTTTTCTATAAATTAAAACTTAACATTTCATAAAACTGAACATGTTTAACACATTGACACAAATTTATTAATTTTTTTTAAGGTGGAACTTGTAATTCGTCCTTAATGAAATACAGTTATTATGAAGAAAAAACTGTTAGTATATATTTTTTAATTTGTTATGAATTTTTAAACATAAGGTTGTTAGATAATGTTTTTCTCCAGATCTGCAAGTTCAAGGCAAGTAACCAATATGCTTGTTTGAACATGATTACACTTTCATTGAACAAGCAAGAAACGCCAGTCAGGTAAATTATGCTTTAATTGCAGATTTACATTAAACCCAACAAGTTGTGCGTTTCAAGTTTAATTTCCTGATTTTGTACTTTAAACTTAAATTTAATTAAAATGTTAATTAAATTCAAGTTTAAATGCCCACAGTCAAGCACACTGATACGGGTAATTTTAGAAGGATCGCAAAAATTGTTGCCAAACTTTTTCCCCTATTCCTTCCATCCCCCCCCCCCCCATTTTCGTTAATTCGGAATATTTTCTGTAACTGGTCCTGTAATTTATAGAAAACTTATCTACGGGGACTGTTTAAACTAATACTAATTCAAAATTTTAGTATAATTGAAAACTTGTAAACTACATCAAACATATATGTTTCGTTTATTATGCTTTATATGTTATACGTTAACTAACATATATTTATATGTTAATATGCTTTATTATTAGTACAACTATAGTAACTGATAGTAATTTTAATTTAAATTGTGCTAGAAGTGGGTAATAAAACAACCAAAATAACTATTCACTACTTGGAATTCCAAATTTACTTTTCAAAATATTTATATACATTTCTCCGTTCATTTTGCCATAAGTACACAGCCCAGATCACAAATATGGTTTAACTAATGTTAAATACATACATATCTCAATCATTTCTTACACTTATAACAGTCCCATTTGGCACCACTGGTTGACATTTTCAAGGCTACAGTTATTCTCTTGTAGGTGAAGGTCAACTCTAAAATCAATACTTTTACAAACAGTAAAACTACATTCTGCCTCAACTCTAATCATCCTGTCCATTGAGTTTAATGAATCTGCTTAGCTCTTTAGAAATTGTATTTATTACCAAGAGAAACTACAGTTCTTTATCTTTAAATATAAATACATTTAATGAAATTAAATCAAGATATCGCTGTTAACCCAATAGATTTTAATCCGTATTATCTTATTGGCAGTGATGTTTGTTTTATTATATCCTAAAGGAGTTTTTAAAGTCCTAACCAGATCAACGCTTTTTCATAGCGATGTGTTATCGTGATAATAGTAGCGCAAATTCTTTCCTGTCAGTTATTTATCCTGGCGGGGTTCAGCGTATTCAGTCCAATAGCGTTTTTATCCTGGATAGTACTTTCCTGTACGGGTTTAGCTGAATATTAGTTAAAAATTATTTTTTTCCTGCTAGATCTTTGCCATGGGTGGTGTTGATCGCGATATTATAACCAATAGAGTTTTATCTGATTATTTATTGGTTGTTTGTGAAATTTTTAGATTTTTCTGGCTAATCGTTTGGCAGTGGGATGCGAATAATATAACCCATAGAGTTATATCGCTGCTAGTTATCTATCCCTGGTGGATTTAACACTGAATATATACACCAATAGAGTTTTAAGCACCGCTAATAGATGATTTAATTACATAATTTAAAATTTTATTTTTTTGCTAAATGATATTCCATGACAGGTTATCTATATTACTCCAGTAGAATTGCATTTTGGTATTAATAGTAAATCAAGATCGAGTTAATTTGTTTTCATAACAAAGACTATCAAAAAACTTTTAGTGAAAATACCTGCCTTTAGTTAAATTTGGTTCCTGTAACATGAATATATTTATGAAATTATTATGATAGACACAAACAAGCAAAAAATCAGTATTTTTTGGATCTTGTTGATATCATTTAGTAAACAAATCGAATTTAGATCACTGCATATTATTCCTTTCTACTGTCGCCTGTGTTTTTCAGTATGAATAATATATAACCCAAAATCTAATTCCGTTCAGATATATTCTTATTAGCATCTTGTTAACGGTGAATTAATAAATATATAAATAGGTTGTTAGCCTTGTTTCTTATATCGATGTTTGAATGGAAAAATTTTAAACCATTAGAGTTTTAGAATTGGCTAGTTACATACCATGGGTCTTTGAGTTTAATAGTTCGAAAAAAAATATAAGCCCAGTAGGTTTTATCCGCTATTCATCATTAATCAACTGCAAGACCTTAACCGAAATCTAGATTGTTAATATAGATGTTTTTATCTTATTTATTTATTTTTTTATCTGAATAATTAAATAATGGAGGTTATTTTGTGCCTAGGTTATTGATCCACTGGCAGTTGTGTTGTGCCTAATATTTAATAACCGAACGAGTTATAATCTGGCATTATGTTATCCTGCTGGTGTACGTGCAGAATAATTGTTGACCCATAGAGTTTTAAATTATGCCGAACCGCTGCAGATATTGTTTGTGCATATTATTATACCATAATTAGAGTGATTAATTGTTGGCCTAGTGTTGTAAATATCCCAGTGCGACAATGTTTTTAGCCTATAATTATTACAATAAGGAGGTTCAATAATCTTGGCTAGTTTATGATATCCCTGCGTGGTTTGTTAGTCGCTATATTTTTATCCTGGCTAGTTATCTTATCCCTGGCGTGGTGTTATCGCTGAATAATTATTACCCAATAGAGTTTTATCCTGGCTAGTTATCTTATCCCTGGCGTGGTGTTATCGCTGAATAATTATTACCCAATAGAGTTTTATCCTGGCTAGTTATCTTATCCCTGGCGATGTGTTATCGCTGAATAATTATAACCCAATAGAGTTTTATCCTGGCTAGTTATCTTATCCCTGGCGTGGTGTTATCGCTGAATAATTATAACCCAATAGAGTTTTATCCTGGCTAGTTATCTTATCCCTGGCGATGTGTTATCGCTGAATAATTATTACCCAATAGAGTTTTATCCTGGCTAGTTATCTTATCCCTGGCGTGGTGTTATCGCTGAATAATTATTACCCAATAGAGTTTTATCCTGGCTAGTTATCTTATCCCTGGCGTGGTGTTATCGCTGAATAATTATTACCCAATAGAGTTTTATCCTGGCTAGTTATCTTATCCCTGGCGTGGTGTTATCGCTGAATAATTATTACCCAATAGAGTTTTATCCTGGCTAGTTATCTTATCCCTGGCGTTGTGTTATCGCTGAATAATTATTACCCAATAGAGTTTTATCCTGGCTAGTTATCTTATCCCTGGCGTTGTGTTATCGCTGAATAATTATTACCCAATAGAGTTTTATCCTGGCTAGTTATCTTATCCCTGGCGTGGTGTTATCGCTGAATAATTATTACCCAATAGAGTTTTATCCTGGCTAGTTATCTTATCCCTGGCGATGTGTTATCGCTGAATAATTATTACCCAATAGAGTTTTATCCTGGCTAGTTATCTTATCCCTGGCGTGGTGTTATCGCTGAATAATTATTACCCAATAGAGTTTTATCCTGGCTAGTTATCTTATCCCTGGCGTTGTGTTATCGCTGAATAATTATTACCCAATAGAGTTTTATCCTGGCTAGTTATCTTATCCCTGGCGTTGTGTTATCGCTGAATAATTATTACCCAATAGAGTTTTATCCTGGCTAGTTATCTTATCCCTGGCGTGGTGTTATCGCTGAATAATTATTACCCAATAGAGTTTTATCCTGGCTAGTTATCTTATCCCTGGCGTGGTGTTATCGCTGAATAATTATTACCCAATAGAGTTTTATCCTGGCTAGTTATCTTATCCCTGGCGTTGTGTTATCGCTGAATAATTATTACCCAATAGAGTTTTATCCTGGCTAGTTATCTTATCCCCTGGCGTTGTGTTATCGCTGAATAATTATTACCCAATAGAGTTTTATCCTGGCTAGTTATCTTATCCCTGGCGTTGTGTTATCGCTGAATAATTATTACCCAATAGAGTTTTATCCTGGCTAGTTATCTTATCCCTGGCGTGGTGTTATCGCTGAATAATTATTACCCAATAGAGTTTTATCCTGGCTAGTTATCTTATCCCTGGCGTTGTGTTATCGCTGAATAATTATTACCCAATAGAGTTTTATCCTGGCTAGTTATCTTACCCCTGGCGTTGTGTTATCGCTGAATAATTATTACCCAATAGAGTTTTATCCTGGCTAGTTATCTTACCCCTGGCGTTGTGTTATCGCTGAATAATTATTACCCAATAGAGTTTTATCCTGGCTAGTTATCTTACCCCTGGCGTTGTGTTATCGCTGAATAATTATTACCCAATAGAGTTTTATCCTGGCTAGTTATCTTACCCCTGGCGTTGTGTTATCGCTGAATAATTATTACCCAATAGAGTTTTATCCTGGCTAGTTATCTTATCCCTGGCGTTGTGTTATCGCTGAATAATTATAACCCAATAGAGTTTTATCCTGGCTAGTTATCTTACCCCTGGCGTTGTGTTATCGCTGAATAATTATTACCCAATAGAGTTTTATCCTGGCTAGTTATCTTATCCCTGGCGATGTGTTATCGCTGAATAATTATTACCCAATAGAGTTTTATCCTGGCTAGTTATCTTATCCCTGGCGTGGTGTTATCGCTGAATAATTATTACCCAATAGAGTTTTATCCTGGCTAGTTATCTTACCCCTGGCGTTGTGTTATCGCTGAATAATTATTACCCAATAGAGTTTTATCCTGGCTAGTTATCTTACCCCTGGCGTTGTGTTATCGCTGAATAATTATTACCCAATAGAGTTTTATCCTGGCTAGTTATCTTATCCCTGGCGTGGTGTTATCGCTGAATAATTATTACCCAATAGAGTTTTATCCTGGCTAGTTATCTTACCCCTGGCGTTGTGTTATCGCTGAATAATTATTACCCAATAGAGTTTTATCCTGGCTAGTTATCTTACCCCTGGCGTTGTGTTATCGCTGAATAATTATTACCCAATAGAGTTTTATCCTGGCTAGTTATCTTACCCCTGGCGTTGTGTTATCGCTGAATAATTATTACCCAATAGAGTTTTATCCTGGCTAGTTATCTTATCCCTGGCGTGGTGTTATCGCTGAATAATTATTACCCAATAGAGTTTTATCCTGGCTAGTTATCTTACCCCTGGCGTTGTGTTATCGCTGAATAATTATTACCCAATAGAGTTTTATCCTGGCTAGTTATCTTACCCCTGGCGTTGTGTTATCGCTGAATAATTATTACCCAATAGAGTTTTATCCTGGCTAGTTATCTTACCCCTGGCGTTGTGTTATCGCTGAATAATTATTACCCAATAGAGTTTTATCCTGGCTAGTTATCTTACCCCTGGCGTTGTGTTATCGCTGAATAATTATTACCCAATAGAGTTTTATCCTGGCTAGTTATCTTACCCCTGGCGTTGTGTTATCGCTGAATAATTATTACCCAATAGAGTTTTATCCTGGCTAGTTATCTTATCCCTGGCGTGGTGTTATCGCTGAATAATTATTACCCAATAGAGTTTTATCCTGGCTAGTTATCTTACCCCTGGCGTTGTGTTATCGCTGAATAATTATTACCCAATAGAGTTTTATCCTGGCTAGTTATCTTATCCCTGGCGTTGTGTTATCGCTGAATAATTATTACCCAATAGAGTTTTAAACACCCTAATAGATGATTTTTATTACAATATGACTAAAAATGTTATTTTATTGCAATAAATGTATTTTATTACGACTAATTTCCACGCCCTACAATTGCCACCTTTTGTTAAGTAAACAGTAAACATCACCTCAATTAATTTGTTTTTAACATGACTTCAATTTAAAAATTTGGCTAGCGTGATTCTAAACTCATTTTGTCAATTTGTTCTGTTAAATGTTAATTATATTTAAACTGAAATTATTATGAATAGACACCAAACAAAAAAAATATTATTATTTTGAAGATCCTTACGTCTAGTTCCCTTTTAGTAACAAATCGTAATTAACGATCACGCACAATTATTCCCTTTCGTTAGAAATGTAAACGCCTGTGTATTTTCTCTAGTATTGCGGATGTCTTGAAATATGATCATAGACTTCCGGAAAATCTAATCTTCCGTTAACAGATCAATTCATATTAAAAACATCTTAAAAGTTAAGGTGATTAATAGAATATATAATTCCGTGTTAGCCTTCGTTCCTATATCGATGATTTGGAATGGGAAACAAACTTTTTGAACACGTGTCTATTTAGTTAGACATTTTTAATGAGATTGAAGCACTCAGTTACATACAAGAGATAAGTACTTTTAGAGTTTCCAGAAAACGTGAGATTAGTCGAAATAAAAACTAGCCTCGGTGCAGGGTCTCTGTATCGCATTCATCATTCAAATAGAACGAAAAACAAAGACCTAAACCGAAATTCATCTTGCAGATTGCTTGAATGATGTACGATGTTTTTTATTTATTTATTTTTTTTTCATTTAATAGATAAATGAATGCCGAACGAGTGCAGATAATTTTTGTGCACTAGTGTTGTAAATGATGCCGAACGAGTGCAGATAATTGTTGTGCACTATTATTATAAATGAAGCCGAACGAGTTCAGATAATTGTTGTGCACTAGTGTTGTAAATGATGGTGAACGAGTGCAGATAATTGTTGTGCACTAGTGTTGTAAATGATGGTGAACGAGTGCAGATAATTGTTGTGCACTAGTGTTGTAAATGATGCCGAACGAGTGCAGATAATTGTTGTGCACTAGTGTTGTAAATGATGCCGAACGAGTGCAGACAATTGTTGTGCACTATTATTATAAATGAAGCCGAACGAGTTCAAATAATTGTTGTGCACTAGTGTTGTAAATGATGCCGAACGAGTGCAGATAATTGTTGTGCACTATTATTATAAATGAATGCCGAACGAGTGCAGATAATTGTTGTGCACTAGTGTTGTAAATGATGCCGAACGAGTGCAGATAATTGTTGTGCACTATTATTATAAATGAAGCCGAACGAGTTCAGATAATTGTTGTGCACTAGCACAGAATATAGACGGATATAGACGGATATCTGTCTATATTCTGTGGCACTAGTGTTGTAAATGATGCTGAACGAGTGCAGATAATTGTTGTGCACTAGTGTTATAAATGATGGTGAACGAGTATAGATGATTGTAATGCACGATTGTTATACATGATGACAAACGAGTGCAGATAATTGTTGTGCACTATTTTTAAAAATTATGCCAAAGAGTTCAGTCTTCTTTACGAATCAAGGTCAACTGATCTGTCTATAAGCTTATTTAATTATAAACCGACTGTTCCAAAACAACTAAGATACCTACAGCTTATCATGGAATCCAAACCATTGGTTTTCGGCTAACTTACAGACTAATATTTAGTTCTATCCCTAGAAAACATTGGAATTTTGGTCACGATTCAAAATGGATGCCCTAGATTTGTCCAGTACCGGCAACCATGGAGATGTTATGAGGAATGAGAGCACTGTCATCTCATGTCTACTATCTCACTAGGTTTGAATGGTGTGCATTGTTTTCTGTGTACTATTTTTACTAACTCGAATGTCTAAACCATTGATTTATTGAAGTTTATGTTAAAATTATGTAGTTTGTAACATAGTTATAATTTTTCAAATAACTGAGTCACAAAAATGTGCATATATTTTTTATTTGTAAATCAGTTTCAGAAACAGTTATTAAGAAATACAATTTGACGTTAAATTAAAAAAAGTGGGTTCTGCTTATTTTAGTTCATAACTGCGATTTGAGACAAATTTTGACCCCAGGCACATGGTGCGTGTGGTTGTTTCTTGTTCTGTCGCTCCATATATTCCGGGGAAGCGTCTGGGGTCATCAATAACACCAAGATAGTAGTTAAGTCAGTATTTTAATTCTCTATTGAAGGAGTACACTCAGGGGTACACTGTGACCGAGATGAATTATGAATTTAACTACTCAGCTGAAAGATATCTGAGGTGGGTGATGGGGGGGGGTTAGTGGCCAGAGCTACGAAATAAATTTACATGAGTACCAAAAATGTCTGCAACAAACTTAAACCGAGATGAATAAATTTGTGGACCCCAGTGTGCTCTTTGAAGGCTAACTTTACGTAGATCGAAAATGAAATCCCCTCGAATATACAAAATCACAATTTAGTCAACACGCGCTGAAATAATCCCACTTTGTGTAATAAACTTCAAATCAAATCAATCAAATCAAAATTCTTTATTGTAAAAGACAATATACATTGTATTACAAGCGTCATGGAAATTAACTTAACGTATCACATAAAAATATATATTTGAAATCTTAAATTGACAGCATTGGCTTAAGTAACTCATCGACTGAGTAACAAGCAGCCTCTAACAAATAACTCTTAAGCAATGTCTTAGATTTTTTAGGGTCCGTTTCGTTACTAATTTGGCTCGGTATTCTATTAAATAGTTTCGGGCCTAAATTTTGTGGCAATTTAGCAGTGAGCTGAAGTCTGTGAGAAGTCTGTCTGTGTGTGTTCCTGTGGCGAATGTTATGAGAATGTGTGTCAAAGCCCGTTAGAACAGTATCCGACTTAAATCTATAAAATATTATAACTTCAAATATGTATATTGACGGTAGGGTTAAGATGTTAAAAGATTTAAATAATTCTCTACAGGAAGACCGTCTATTTACTCCCGCCATGATTCGGATGGCTCTTTTTTGAAGTCGGAAGACTCTCAAGAAATTTTTCTGAGAAGTTGAGCCCCATAGCAACACCATATCTTAGGCTAGACTCTATAAGAGAAGTATATATCAATCTCATCAGGAAATTATTTTTGTAATTCGCGAGTCTACCTAACAAAAATAGTTGACTGGACAATTTAGAACAAAGTAGATCAATATACGAAGACCAAGAAAAAATCTATCGAAAATCAATCCCAAATATTTACACTCCTCACTTAAAGACAGCTCATTATCACTCATGAAAATACAGGGATCCAATTCGTCATGAATATTTTGTGAAAAAACAAGCATTTCGTCTTGGAAGCATTTACATGAAGATTATTACTATTTAGGTATTGGTACAGCTCGGAGATCTGCAAATAACTTTCTATTTCCAAACTACTTAAAATTTTGTTCATAAAAACAAGCAATATGTCATCGTCGTAAAAAGTAGCAAGTAGATTTGGAAATATTTCAGTCAAATCATTCAATAAAGAATAAAAAGAATCGGGCCTAAAACAGAACCTTGAGGGATTCCGAATGTTACATTGAGATTATTGGACTGCATGTTATTTATATTAACCTTATGACATCTTTTAGTAAGATAAGATTTAATCCATTCTAGAGGCAAACCACGGATTTCAAGGATGTAGAGGTTTTCAAAAAGTATATTGTGGTTTAAAGAGTCGAATGCCTTCTGTAGATCTAAAAATACGCCTATGGCTTTAGATTTTTTATCCAGTGCTGTAATTATTTTCGTGACGAAATCGACCATTGCATCAGTTGTGTTTTTACCCTTTTTACCCCTTTACCCTTTACCCATACTGTTCCTTACATAAATCCCTCCATCTGGGCAAGTTCGCATTTGCGAACTGTTTTGGCGTTGCTAAAACGCGCAAGTTCGCAATTGCGAACTTCACGCCGCGCTTCGCTAAACAGGTCATAGAATGCGCATATGACAAGCTACGGCAATGATTTTGATCTATTCGGAAACTACGTTAAACATCGAATAATTCTTTATAACTTAATTGTCGGTTATTTTAAATCGATAATTTACACGGCTTTGTGAATGTAGCTATTGAATTCACGTTGTCGCTATATTGGACGCTTTGTACGATTCGTTGTTTGTTTGCACTCACAGTAAATACTTGGTTTTTCTGTTGTAACTATCCGTTATAAATCGTTGTAATAAATCCGTTATAGAGCATGTTTCTAGCTAAATTTTAAAATATAAATCAACTTTGTAGTGTTTATAGAAAATTTATAAAATATTTTTCATTGTTGCTGTTACCGTGGCAACAAATTTTTAGGTTTTGTATTGAATCCATTTATAAATTTATAAGACATATTATATACTTCTAAACGTATATAATGTATATATTTTCTGAAACAAGATAAAATTTAGGACATTTTTACTATGTCACATTTAAAAATTTATTATCACAACATTGTATCCAATGGGTACCCCCACCCCCTTTCGCGACTTATGAAAAAAAATGTCCAAAGTAACGTACCATAAAAAAATCAAAAATATCTTTAGGTTAAGTTTTTATACATTATCTGGTAGCCTACATTCTTGAGATCAGTTTTATACCATAAACAAGTAGTTTTATTACAATTTACTTATTTTTATGGATTTTATAAAAACATCTTACAAATTGGCCAAAAATCGCGACCCAATACAGAAAAATATAGTGACCGGATCGAGGGTAACATATTTTGTTCTGTTAAAAAGTTTAATAGCCTATGAACAAATACGTATTGAAATATTTTAGATATGGTCGAAACATTAGCAATCGGACGCCAGTTTTCAGGCTTACTCGAGTCACCTTCCTTAAATATCGGCCTAGGTCTTGTGGAAATACACCCTCCGAGAATGACGTAACTTATTAATCACCTCTGCAAGGGCGTTGTTGACATATGGTGCACAATGGCGAATATCTCTGTGTGTTATGCCATCGTACCCACTAGAATTAGAGTTTCTTAAGCTTAATATTATATTGTGAACCTCAGAAGGATCTGTGGGACGCAAAACAAATTAACTAGAGTAAGTTTTATAAGACCTTGACTGCATAACGGGCTCTGTTATCTTTGAATAGTTTTGTTTACCGATGTTCGCAAAATAAAGGTTAAACTCGTTTGGGCTGGTAAAGGAACCTGTTTCCTCAGTCTTTCCATATCTATTGACCTCCAAGCTTCCCTTGTCAGATTATTAGCTGTGGTAAGTTTCTTACATAAATAAGTTGACTTAGCCAACCTGATAACTTTACGATAGATATTTCTGTAGTTTTTATAATAATTTAAGAAACCTGTACTACTATTAGTCTTCCTTTTGAAGTCAAGCTCTTTGAGCTTCCTAGATGATATAATTATACCTTGAGTTAACCAAGGCTTATTTGGCTTATTATTGACCTTACTTTTCTTTTGCAATGGACACGCTAATGAAAGATTGTATTTTAGGATATTTAAAAATGTACGACATTTCCCTTGAGCATCCGTGCTCTTTTGCATAGAGTCCCAATTTTCATTTTTCAACACTAAACTTAAAGTGTTTAAGTTTTCCAGGCAGGTGTTATGAGTCAGTTTATTGTTGTGCCGGGGCGTTGGTTTTGGAGCGGGTGAATTTTGTATCGTTAGATTAATGACTTGTGCAAAGTGATCAGACAAGCCGGTGCCTATTACTTGCACTTGTAATAATTCACTATCAATGTTGGAAATTACGTGATCTATTAACGTTGAAGAGGTGCTTGTCACTCTAGTCGGTGAATCTACAAATTGTTTCAAGTTGAATTCATTCACTTGAGTGTTTATAATGTCAGTCAGTGGAGGTCCTTTGCTGAGGGCCAATAGAAAACACCACCTCTGTTTATTTGTATCCACGTATGCTATGTACACAACATCTGATGGAGTCAACTTATATTTTGATCTGCTTGTCTGTTTAGATATCCACAATGAACTCGGGGTACTGCAACACGCGGTGGATGACCTTGTGGCTGCTTGGGGCATGTGTCTGCCTGACCTACGCTTGCAGGGGTCGCTTGCTTAGTAAGTTCTAAATCACTTAATTAAACATACAGCAAAATCTTACTACACACTTTGTGCAGTACATACTCGACACTTTGTGCAAGTTGTTGAGTTATCCAGAACATTGACATTCTTAATAGTTTTAGTGAATGAACAGAGATAGACTTGAGTTACATCATAAATTTGTTTATTTGCATGTATATAGTCATTGTATATGCAAATAATCTCTAATATCCAACAATAACAGTACAGCTACATAGATGAAAAAATTGTTCTATTTAAAATTATTTTTCTTAATTCAGCACCTGGCTGCTTCGTCGAGCAGTCACTGTAGGAATAAAATATCCATTGCAGACGATCCTTGTTGTTGCAAATAACGCAATGTTCCTTTAGTGTATTTGGTACATAATCTAAAGCCTCGTGTATTTCTTCAAGTGGATGCAGCTAGCTAGACTTGCACCCCGTCCGCCATTGACTGTCGAGTTACCCAGATTGTAGAGTTATCGGGTGTCGAGTTAGTGAAGTTTTTCTACCCGAATTCCCTCGATCACCGATACTTATCAGTTCTTCTCTATAAATAAATCACTTCGAATACTTTCGCTCGATAGTGAGAATACACTGGCCTTGTATATTCCTTCAAAATACACATAATCTAAAGCAAGCTAGACTTGCACCTCGTCTAGGGATGTGCAAATATGAGCTTAAGCAGCTTAGAAGCAGCAGCTTATTAAAGTAAGCAGCTCAGCTACTAAACAGTTGAGTGAGAATACCTGATTTTCGGCAGCGCCTATCCCCGCCTAACAGTTTCAGAAAGCAGGTTGGCCTAGGCCAAGAGCAGTGAACAATAAGAGCTTTTTTATATTAGTTGCTGTCTGTAGCTCTCTTGCATTGTTGCGATGCACTGTTATTATGTACGATTTACTTTGAATTAACACGAATTTTACTAAATCATCTCCAAGAAATTGTATAGCCTTGTCTTTGTAGATTTGCTGTAACTGTTTCATATGTATGAGTAAATATTCTATTTGATCTTATAATTTAATTAAAAGCAAGTTTAAAGCTGGCTAAGCAATTTTCAGTCAACATGGTTTACAGAAACAACGTGCCAATATGTTTGCTGTAGCTGAGTTAAACTGCTTTTAATAAGCAGCTTAGTTAAGTAGTTTGGCACATATCTAACCCCGTCAGCCGTTGACTGTCAAGTTACCCAGATTGTCGAGGAATCGAGTGTCGAGTTAGTGAGGTTGTACTATTCGAATTCCCTCGATCACTGATACTTATCAGATGCTCTCTATAAATAAATCAAATCAAATACTTTCGCTTGATAGTATTTCTGACTGAGTAACGAGTGACTGGCAAATATGCATCGTATATTTGTTATTTACTCAATTTTAGTAACATGGTCTAGTTACAAAAGCGTATCTGCACTTCGAGTAGAATATTGAGTAGAGTTTAAACGACATAGTTGTGTTTTTAATTTAATTTATGCATTCTAAATTATTGTCATTTGTCAATAGTATTGTGTATTCACTTATTTAAGTTTGTTGATTACACTTTTATTAAATCTTATATCCAAAAGACATTGTATTTTATATAAAATAATCGTTACTATTAACATTTTAATATTGTAACTAGTGAATATAAACGAGTAGGCCTATTTCAGTCAATTGAAAGTTTTTAATTTCGTGTTGTGATAATTTAATTGTAGGCCAATTTAAATTATTAATGCTGTCACTTGTATATTAATTCTAATAACAATATAAATCTGTTGCTGTGTGTGCAGGAAGTGGTGGCCTAACGTGCCGCGACAAACAGGTCATAGTAGACATGCACAACCGGATGAGGAGTATGGTGGCTTCGGGCCAGATCCGTGGCCAGCCGGCCGCCGCCAACATGATGGAAATGGTAAGACACTCATTCACACGTTTTTTTAACTTAATTTTTGTCTGACGGTAAGCTTTACTTTTCATTTATAATGGATTTAGTATATATTTAACTAGTTAAAACTTACAGTACAAATGGCAAAAATACTATTTTTATATCTAGATATAAAACAAGTCAACTATAACCATAGTTATTTTTGACATAAGTAATTTGATATAACACAAATATAATACAATATAAGTACAAAATGCACAAATAGTTCTCAATACAAGTACAAAATGGGCAATCCAATTAAATTCTGCGTAAATCCTTAAACAATTAATAAATAAAAATCCTGCTGTCATTTATGCTTTTTTACGTTTAATGATTTGTCATTTGAAATGGATATACTTTAGGAGGTCTTGATTAGTATGCATATTATACATCAGGGTACATGCATACATAAGATATGTGCACACACCCCACATGAAACCTGAATCTATGTTTCACATGCAAACTATACATCAGGGTACATGTATACATAACATATGTGTACATACCCCACATGAAACCTGAATCTATGTTTCACATGCATACTATACATCAGGGTACATGCATACATAAGATATGTGGACACACCCCACATGAAACCTAAATATATGTTTCACATGCATACTATACATCAGGGTACATGCATACATAAGATATGTGTACACACCCCACATGAAACCTGAATCTATGTTTCACATGCATACTATACATCAGGGTACATGCATACATAAGATATGTGTACACACCCCACATGAAACCTGAATCTATGTTTCACATGCATACTATACATCAGGGTACATGCATACATGATATGTGTACATACCCCACATGAAATCTAAATCTATGTTTCACATGCATACTATACATCAGGGTACATGCATACATAAGATATGTGCACATATCCCACATGAAACCTGAATCTATGTTTCACATGCATACTATACATCAGGGTACATGCATACATAAGATATGTGGACACACCCCACATGAAACCTAAATATATGTTTCACATGCATACTATACATCAGGGTACATGCATACATAAGATATGTGTACACACCCCACATGAAACCTGAATCTATGTTTCACATGCATACTATACATCAGGGTACATGCATACATAAGATATGTGTACACACCCCACATGAAACCTGAATCTATGTTTCACATGCATACTATACATCAGGGTACATGCATACATGATATGTGTACATACCCCACATGAAATCTAAATCTATGTTTCACATGCATATTATACATCAGGGAACATGCATACATAAGATATGTGTACATACCCCACGTGAAACCTAAATCTATGTTTCACTGATTAATGCAAAAGCGTTTTCAAAGAGCATTTAATAGCTTGTAAGGGTCTCCATAGGCTGTCGGCCATGTTGGTTTTAATAGCTCGTGAGTCTGCAGAGGCTGTCGGCCATGTTGGTTTTAATAGCTCGTGAGTCTGCAGAGGCTGTCGGCCATGTTGGTTTTAATAGCTTCTAAGAGTCTGCAGAGGCTGTTGGCCATGTTGGTTTTAATAGCTCGTAAGGGTCTGCAGAGACTGTCGGCCATGTTCATTTTAATAGCTCGTATGGGTCTGCAGAGGCTGTTGGCCATGTTGATTTTAATAGCTTCTAAGAATCTGCAGAGGCTGTCGGCCATGTTGGTTTTAATAGCTAGTAAGAGTCTGCAGAGGCTGTCGGCCATGTTGGTTTTAATAGCTCGTAAGGGTCTGCAGAGGCTGTCGGCCATGTTGGTTTTAATAGCTTGTAAGGGTCTGCAGAGGCTGTCGGCCATGTTCCGTTTTAATAGCTCGTATGGGTTTGCAGAGGCTGTCGGCCATGTTGGTTTTAATAGCTTCTAAGAGTCTGCAGAGGCTGTCGGCCATTATGGTCTTAATAGCTCGTAAGTGTCTGCAGAGGTTGTCGGCCACGTTGGTTTTAATAGCTCGTAATAGTCTGCAGAGTCTATTACGTGTTGATTTTAACACATGTTGATTTTAATCCCATAAGAACAATGTTATTTGCGAATCTATATTTCTTTGTTATTTATTGACCAAGAGTTGTATGAGGTGCTATTTTAAACGTTATCATACTGCGCATTGGGTTTGTTTTTGATGTTTTAAATACATACGCCTAGTTTTGAAAATAGGTAAAAATAAAAACTTCAATGTAAATATTTTTCATATTATTTTCTATCAAGTTAACTAGGTGTTCGCAAAGTAATTCCAACGTGCAATTTCATTCTTGATCCAATTCAAATTGTTTGGAAAAATTATTTAAAAAATATTGTATCCTCGTGATCGTATGTCCAGTTCGAAAATAAAATTGTCCTTATGAGATTAAAACCAACCTAGCCGACAGCTTCTGCAGACCCTTACGAGCTGTTAAAACCAACATGGCCGACAGCCTCTGCAGACTATTAGGAGCTATTAAAACCAACATGGCCGACAGCCTCTGCAGACTCTTACGAGCTATTAAAACCAACATGGCCGACAGCCTCTGCAGATTCTTAGAAGCTATTAAAACCAACATGGCCAACAGCCTCTGCAGACCCATACGAGCTATTAAAACGAACATGGCCGACAGTCTCTGCAGACCCTTACGAGCTATTAAAACCAACATGGCCAACAGCCTCTGCAGATTCTTAGAAGCTATTAAAACCAACATGGCCGACAGCCTCTGCAGACCCTTACAAGCTATTAAAACCAACGTGGCCGACAGCCTCTGCAGACTCTTATGAGCTATTAAACCAACGTGGCCGACAGCCTCTGTAGACTCTTAGGAGCTATTAAAACCAACGTGGCCGACAGCCTCTGCAGACCCATACGAGCTATTAAAACGAACATGGCCGACAGCCTCTGCAGACCCTTACAAGCTATTAAAACCAACATGGCCGACAGCCTCTGCAGACCCTTACGATCTATTAAAACCAAAATGGCCGACAGCCTCTGCAGACCCTTACGAGCTATTAAAAAAAACGTGGCCCTCAGCCTTAGTAGACTCTTAAGTAAATATTAATTTCTAGGCTGGCTGTATTGAGATGTTAACTGTTTAAATAATTTTCTCTAGGTGTGGGACGAAGAGTTGGCGGGAAAGGCCCAACAATGGGCCAACCAGTGCGTCAATGGACACGACTCGGGCAGTGCACGAAGAGTTGGTAAGCCTTCCGCTACTCCATCATGTAAACTTATACATTTGTTCAGATGTACATTGTTGTGTATCTTATTTTTTTTACTATAATGTAGGTATACGGTCTTGATCATTTAACGAATGAGCCGACAAAATAAAAGTCAAAGTCTGTAATTATATTATAAAAATATATAACAATGCAAATTCCATGCTCAAATTCAAATGAGCTATAAATTAGATCTATCCCTTCTAATTTAAGAGGTTTATGTCAAAAGTAATTTTTAATAATCCATAATATGGGTTTATTACTTGATATAATTTAAAATGGACAATGTACTTTGACATTAAATATAAGAGCTTGTTATCTAATTATTTTTATCTCCATCAAAATTTTATTTCTTTAATATCATTTGAACCGACTTTACTTTCAAAGCGGACTTATTTTTCAACTTGTGTCATATTATTTATTTTTACATATCTTATCTGTATTCCTGTTCAATGTAAAATTGATCTAATTATGATTACATAAATTAAGTTAGTTTAATTTTCTTCCATAACTTATGTAATAAGGCAGTTTCGTTAAGTTTCCTATTCGTCTACAATATTATGTCATTTGTTAGTTTTAATTTTAAGAAATGGCATTTTTCTAATTTTACATCAATGAAGAAGTGTTTTTGCTTTTCTATTGTTGAAAATTGTATTAAAGAATATTTAGGAGGACTGCTGATGCCTATATTTGATTGAATATTTTCTCTTTTGAACTGGAATATCTATTTCAGAAACGTAAAATCTGAGTAAATTGGAACCTTTTCTTAATGTTAGTATTTTAAGGGTCGCAGTTTTCTTCCACTTTAAAGTGTTGACATGAAATCATTGGGCAAGTATTTTTTACATTTGGCACCAATGAGAAATAACTGAGAGTCCGTTACAGGGAGGTTCGCGGTCGGCCAAAACATCGCTTCCACGTGGTCCTCGCCGTACCCCAACCGACTGGGGGCTCACCCCGACTTCTCCACCCAGATCATGGCGTGGTTTAACGAAGTCTACCAATACCGTGGGGGCTTCAGCCACAGCACTGGCCACTATTCCCAGGTTGGTATAATTACCCTCATATGATTAACAGTATTTTTCTCTCAAAGAATCCAAAGTAAAGAATTACGTCGATACCACAGTCTAATATACACACTCGCGAAGCTTTCTCTTGACGAAAATACCAACTGGCTGACGCTAGCGATCCTAAATAGATATCCTTCTTAAAAGAAACCAAACATCTGGTCATACTGAATTCGATATTTATAGAAAACCAACACAAAATTTAAGATTCATACCAATTGATTCATTCCATCCAGCATCTCAAAAAAGAGCAACATACCATACTTTAATTCATCGTTTATTTAATACACCTTTATCTACCTCAAACTTCAATCAAGAAATTACAAAAATCAAAGAAACCGCAATCTTTAATGGATACAACCCAAATATCATTACAAAAATGATAAATAAGAAAAGACAAAAAATTGAAAAACAAAACCGAACAACACTATTACCCAAAAATGAAAAGTCTGTTTGGAGAAGTGTTAAATATGGATCTTTTTCAAACATAATGAAAAAAAGTTTTAAGAAACACTTTAATGTAAATTTATCATTTAAATGTACGTCAAAATTAAAATATTTACTTGGAAATCAAACGGACAAAATTAAAATGAAGAAAAGTGTGTAATTTATGATATTGAATGTGACAATTGCAATAAAAATATATTGGTCAAACCAAAAGAAAAATTTTAACAAGATTAAAACAACATAAAAATCATTTTAAAAATTATCAATAGGAGAAATCAGCAATAGCAAAACACTGCATCAACTTCAACCATAATTTTACAAAATGTAATTTACTAAAAGAAGTTCAAAATAAAGAACAATTAGATGCTTATGAAAGCTTATATATAAAAAAAATTCAAAGAAATTCTAGTTAATAACGAACCAGGAACATTTGAAAATTCACCATTATTATTTTAAATTTATACTATTTATATATATATATATTTTTTTATTATTTTCTTATTTAAATTATTCCATATGTTTTATCTTATTTTTATTTTATTTTATCATGTATTGTTTTTTTAAATCAATGAAATGTAAACAATGTAAAATTTAGTTTGGTTGTCTAAAGATGGTAACTTTGTTACCGAAAGGCCTTACACAATAAAAATGTTTTTACTGGAGTGTTTGTTAATCTTATAACATTAAATTATTGTATATCTATCCAGTAAGAAAAGAGCTTGAGGAATAGTTTATATTTTACTTGTTTTTTTGCATAGCCAGGGGATGGCCCGTGAAGGAAGTCTTAAAGATTTGAAATGTAAGCCTACCTCGAGTTATACCTCATTTTGTGTGTCTTTCTTTGTAAAACACAACAGCTATGTTTATAGGAATAATTGATTCCTTGTTCAAAAGCATGGTAATGTCTTCTTATTATTCTTACTTCATTCAGGGAGTTTGAAGTTAATCTTTATTCTTTTTAATTATCAATTACGTAGAAATAGTTTTTGTGATTTGGTAGTCAATGCTTGGAATATTTATGTAACAATATGTTTAAAATAAATATTTTACTTTGCTTATTTATGTCTGTAATTTTATTTAGTAGAGTATTAATGTGAGATTGTGTGTCTGCAGATGGTCTGGGGAGAGACATATCTTGTTGGTTGCGGTTACTCATACTTCAATGATGGCTCCAGATACACTAAACTGTACATTTGCAACTACGGCCCTGGGTGGGTCAGAAATACTTTATTTTATTAGATTATTTAATTTGGTCTTTAAATTATGAGTTAACTAATATAGAATTAATAATTTTTTATTTAAGACTGATAGCAGACAGGGAAATAGCATAGGAAAACAGAGGAAGACAAAACTTCTTAGATTTTATGATTTTTATGGACCTCAACATTTTGAAACAATTTTCTGGTAATAAATGAATAATTTAGACAAATTACTTATAAATGTGTGGAATACAAACCTTAACAACTTATTACAAAATCCATATTAATTAGAAAAATAAGATAGTCAAATTACCGACTTAATAAATAAATAAGTTATTGAATATTGATCTTTGTATTATCTTGAAGCATTGATTTTATACACACACATTGATTTCTCATCCAATGTTAAATTTTGTGGCCTAAAATATCAGCTGTTTTGAGGTGCAGTTGTGGAGTGCTAGTGTAGTCCCATGTAAATGTAATGCAGTTTAAACCAGCTGTAGTTGAAGACCTAACCAAACTATAAGTACAAATATTCTATTAGATGTTGGAATATATAATGCCTTAAAGCCTTAAAGATAAATAAGAATTACTCACAGTGCACGTTCCTTATTTATTATTGACATATAATTGATCAGTCATAACTTAAAAACTAATAAGCATGTCCGCTGGTTGCTGCTATTCTTCGACTAATATATGTCCAGGTTCATAAGCCTCACGGTCTTGTCAGGACTCCTGTACAGATCTGTATCTCTTAGGTCTGAGCTATCAGTTTATATGTAAAGCATAACCATCAAATTATCACGGTCAAAGTAGAATAAGTAATATAGAAACAGTTAGCTTATGTTTTGATTTTATTTATTTCTTAAAATTAAAAATAAACATACAACATTTTATATTTTCCACAAACCGTTATTTTATAATTTTGATGATAACGGTTACAGCATTATGATTGTACCTTTTGTTTCAGAGGCAACGTGTTAGGTCGTGCTCCTTACACGCAAGGTTCTCCTTCTTGCCAACGCTTCGGCACTCTTTCATCTCGGCGCTTTCCTGGTCTCTGCCGTAAGTTCTCTTGCTTTTTCTTTGCTGAGAGTTAAGGGATCACAAATTGAAGGAATGCAAACTAAACATACAAAATGTAAACGCTTTAAAAGATATGAATTTCCTTTCTAAAATCAAGAAAAACTTTGTATACAAACCAAAAATGTATCAATTGTTGTTTTAAAATATGTTCCTTTTAAAATGTCAATCAATTATAGCTTATGATACAATAGGCCGACATGAGACAGACTTAAAAACAGCCTGGCCAGGTTTTATCCTAACAATAACCAACACATCTTTATATTCGTTAAGTAGGTATGCTTTCCCAAACCTCCCACCAACGTGTGAACATTACAGTTTATGGTTTGTTGATTGAAATAGCTGTTTCAGGTGATATATACTGAACTTTATAAATGAAAATACATAATCAGGTGAAAATGTTCAACACAATTATGTATAAAATGTGTTTTGCCTATAAAAATAACCTCCTACAAAGCAGATTTTTCATATTTTTTATAAAATGTATAACTGTTTCAGATACTGATAAGTTTCACTATACATTTCTAGTTTTTGATTGTAATTTCTTTTTTTTCAGAAGCCAGAGGAGCTCAAAACCCAGGTTGCAGCAGCTATGGATAAGATTTCTAACCAAAATGATTAAACCACCATTACATTCCTAAAGCAACAAACTATCTTCCGTCATCTGTATTCATGTAATGCATAATTAAACGGGGTTGGCAAAAAGTTCGGAATATATTTATTAATTTTAAAACTATTGAAAGAAATGTAATGAAAAATTGTGTATATGTACATGTCCCTATACCAAACATTTATAAATATTTTTACTTGTTTTTCGCATAGCCCATAAGTCATAGTCATTTTAAATGTAAGCCTTCCATGAGCTATACCTCATTTTATAGGTTTTTGTTTGTACAATACAAAAATGCAAACCTGAGGTCAAAAGGATGACCCAGTCAGAAAACACAACCTCTCAAAGAACTTAAAGTCATTTAACCAATACATCTTAAGAACAAGGATAAGATAGTTATTACCTATTGCTTATTGCTATAACTTGATTAACAGAATATGAAAAATTAATTTATTCTCACCAAAAAAATATGTAGCAAATGATTATAATACATTTCTTAAACTTTATTATTTTTAGGTTATAACTACGGTCAAAATCGTTTTAGTAATTTTTTTATTTTTATTTTTGTTAAAATAACACATTCATTTTTTTAACACAGTCTTTCATAAGGATTATAAACAACATACTCAACAACAGGGACCTCAAATAGGGATAAATAAATAGCTGTATAAATAAAAAGAATTAGTTATATGATATCAAATTCTTTGAGTGGCTGTATTTTCTGACTGGGTCATCCTTTTCACCTCAGGTTTATACTTTTGTATTGTACAAAGACCTTTAAAATGAGGTATAACTCAAGGAAGGCTTACATTTAAAATTTCTAAGACTTCTTCGTGGACCATCCCCTGGCTATGCAAAAAACAAATAAATGTATCTACATTTTTGGTATAGTGACATTTACATAATAATATACAAAGTTTCATTACATTTCTTTGAATAGTTTCAAAATTAATAAATATATTCCAGACTGTTGCCTAACCCTATATATTTAATTTATTTTATCAACTACACACTTTTATGACTTTCATTTAATGCTTAGTGATTTATTGATTCCAAATAAATAAAACTTATTTTTCTCATATGGTATGATAGATAAAGCATAAGTCTAAATAACATTTTTATCAATACAAATTTATTTGTGGTTTTAAGTTAAATGATGAAGTAAAAAATCTTGTAGTTGATAGTTTGTACGTTTTTACTAAGGGTTAATTAAGGAATTTATAAAATAGCTTTACATCTGGGATAAAACACTTTAAATAACTGATTTTTTTAATTATTTTAAAAAGAACTCTTGATACTATTCTTTTAAAGTAAATATTCCCAATAAATAATAACATAAACAGCTGGTAAGTCGAACATTGAAAATATAATTTGGAAAATTAGCTAATTTTTTTCCACTCATGAAGAGGAGTTTTACCAGCTCCTAGTGAACTATTCATGAAGAACAATAGTGTTTGGCCCTAATTCTAAATATAGCAACATGTAAATAATTGACACATATCTAGAAATTAAGCACTCGATAGATTTGCCATAGTTGGTTCAAAAATCTAACTAATGAGTTTTTATGTGAAGAAATAAAAATACTTGTCTTGAAATTTTACAATTTAGAAGTACTTTAATAGTTTTTGAACTTATCAAATGAAATATGTTGATTACTTAACATAATGTATTGTTATAATTTTTATTATTTCTGATAATGATGATGTTATCAGGAAGTTTCACTGTAAACTTGTGGTAAAAACTGTAAAAAGTAGTCGTAAAATAAATTTGTTAATCTCACAATAAACGTTTTTAAATAAAGTGAACTGTAAAAATGTTTAATTCTTAAGATGAATCTAGAGTTATACATAGTTTTAGAGATTGGAACACTTAGGAAAGTGCTATCTTTAATTTTACTTCATTGAATCAATGTATTTTACACTCTGATGATTTGAAAGGATTTGAAGGTCAATGATCCTGCTGAAGAAGAGTGTTGAGGGAGGGTTGTGTCATACCTCAGGATAGGACCAACCTCTGGATTTTAATGCTGCAAAAGTAATTTTAAAATTTTGGGATATTTAATTCAGATATTTAACTTTTAAAGAAATCTAAAAGATTACAAAAATACCAAAGAGTTTGATCCAGCATGCTGGAACCGTAAAAAAACATTTGTAATATAATATTATCACAATTAGAATGAAATAATAATATGTCCCTTGCCTATTTTCTTTATAAAACATGTAAGGTTTTAAAATGAGCAACTAAAACAATAACAATCTTATCTGATTTTGCAATTTAGTAATCATGGAATTTAATTCATCAAATTAGCATGTTATGTATATATAAATTGTAAGTACTGTACAGAATTGATCTGTAATTATAAGACATTGTAAATAGTTATAATCAACAACTGCTGTGATAGGAGCTTGCAACTGAAAGAGGCTTACTCTAACCTTAGTTTACAAGCAGCTTTACAGAGTTGATCTATACTGGCAAATTACATAACGTAAACAAATATTTGTAGTATCTAGGTAGTTTTATTCAACATTATTTTGCTATTTCTAAATCCAATTATCATTGTATGATTTTAAGAATTAAAAAAAATATTAAAATTTAGGAAATATTACCATAAATTTAAACTTCTTCTGTATATATATATATATATATATATATATATATATATATATATATATATAAGACTAATGTGTATTGATGGACACAAATATAATATTTAACTTTATTTTTTGTCTCTCAGCTTTAAAACTGTTTAGTTGAATATTTGATGTAAAAAAGAACTAGTTGCTATGTATCTGATTAATTATATGTATATAAAGTAAAAGTAAAAACTGTAGGCCAGTATATATCAATAGAACTATTTTTACATTCAAGTAAAATTATTGTAAATAAATTGTATTTTAATTTTAATTTAAAGGGTTTTGTTTCCTTTCCATGGTAGTTGAATAATTGGAAAAATGTATAAATAAAACAGTATTCAAACATATGAGTGTTAATTATCATTTTCAGTTGTAAATAAGAATTTGTTTATGTAGGCGAAGTTAGGACTGAAAGTACTCTCTCTCTCTCATACTTATCTTGCGACCAACACGTCCTGTGGTCCCCGTTAAAAAACAAACCCCACCCATACGTACAGTGGTATTGACCCACCCGCCCACCCATACACATACAGTGGTATTGACCCACCCACCCATACACATACAGTGGCATTGACCTACTCACCCATACACATACAGTGGTATTGACCCACCCACCCATACACGTACAGTGGAATGGACCCACCAGCCATCCCGTACATGTACAGTACCACTGTTTACCACTGAATGTGTATGAGTGGGATGGTGGGTCGTTATGACTTTACATGTATAGGTGGGCGGGAGGGTCATTACCACTGTACTTGTGTGGTTAAGTGGTAGAGTCATTACCAATTGGACATGTATGGGTGGGCGGGAATAATATAATATTCATTCCGAATTTAAATTTGCACACTTATTAATGCAGTAAAAAATAATATATATGTTCATTCATGCCACACACATATAATACTCAAAGTGTCAAGGCATTAAAGTTATGGCACAGGAAGGCAATTGTGCGTGAGTCACCTACTTGAAAGCCTAAGCTTTTTACTACAGCCACTCCAAGTAGTTTTTGGAGTCATTGTGTCTGCTAGGCCCTTTAAGCATTGATAATTCGATCATCTAGAATCACCACATTCATTCGACATCCATATCGCCCATTTCTTGACGATTGGCATCTTAAGAATAGATAAAAATAGAAAAATTAAGATATTTATAAAAATATACAGACTTAATGCCAATGGTGATCCAGCTAATGACTATTAAAACATTGTAACCACCTCCTGGAGTCTGCGGTGTATGAGTGTATAAGGTTGGTTCATGAAAAATATACAAACTTAATGCCAATGGTGATCCCAGCTAATGGCTATTAAAATATTGTAACCACCTCCTGGAGTCTGCGGTGTATGAGTGTATAAGGTTGGTTCATGAAAAATGTACAGACTTAATGCCAATGATGATTCCAGCTAATGGCTATTAAAATATTGTAACCACCCCCTGGAGTCTGCGGTGTATAAGTGTGTAAGGTTGGTTCACGAAAAATATACAGACTTAATGCCAACGATGATCCCAGCTAATGGCTATTAAAACATTGTAACCACCCCCTGGAGTCTGCGGTGTATGAGTGTGTAAGGTTGGTTCATGAAAAATGTACAGACTTAATGCCAACGATGATCCCAGCTAATGGCTATTAAAATATTGTAACCACCTCCTGGAGTCTGCGGTGTATAAGGTTGGTTCATGAAAAATATACAGACTTAATGCCAATGATGATTCCAGCTAATGGCTATTAAAACATTGTAACCACCTCCTGGAGTCTGCGGTGTATGAGTGTATAAGGTTGGTTCATGAAAAATGTACAGACTTAATGCCAATGATGATTCCAGCTAATGGCTATTAAAACATTGTAACCACCTCCTGGAGTCTGCGGTGTATGAGTGTATAAGGTTGGTTCATGAAAAATATACAGACTTAATGCCAATGATCTGCGGTGTATGAGTGTATAAGGTTGGTTCATGAAAAATATACAGACTTAATGCCAATGATTATTCCAGCTAATGGCTATTAAAACATTGTAACCACCTCCTGGAGTCTGCGGTGTATGAGTGTATAAGGTCGGTTCATGAAAAATATACAGACTTAATGCCAATTATGATTCCAGCTAATGGCTATTAAAACATTGTAACCACCTCCTGGAGTCTGCAATGTATGAGTATATAAGGTTGGTTTATGAAAAATAATTAAAAATATATGGTGTGTTTATGTTGATCTGAACGGGCAATGCAATGTAGTGCTGCAATCCAGCTTTTAGGGGATTAAGGGGCCATCCCTAAATTACGTAACGCCTTTAGGAGGAGGGGGTTATCGGCAGCGTTATACACTTTTATGGGGGAGGGTGGGGTTTTTACGCAACGGTATGTAACTATTAAACATCAACAATTTGTTTTAATTCATTCACAAAATTTGACTGTTTTTCCCAAGAATACAAGATTTTTCAAAAAGATTTTTAAGTTAGTCATATAATCTCCCTCTATTAGAAAAATACGAAACAAAATTAAAACAATGACTATCATAAATAATAATCTGCATGAAAATAGATGATGAAAATTGAAGAGGGCGGTTGGAGACTGTGTTACATAATTATTGAGGGGGTTTAGGTACGGTATTACTGTTACAAGTCCGTTACGTGGGAGGGGTAGGGGTATTCTGTAAAGGCCGATTTTAGTGTTACATAATTTAGGGACCCTAAGTGTTATGGAGATTGTAGGCAATGGGCACTGTACTCAGTACTTTCAATACCAACATGACTCAATGGTTACCATCAATGTGGACACTACTAGAGAAGTCTGAGATGTCCATTCTAGGGTTCAGAAATTGTGCAAAAGGGATTGAATATCTTGTCAATCTGCTCATAATGAGACCTATACTATGTGGTTTGGACTAAACTGTATTCCCCTAGTTGCTTATTAATTCCTATTAATTAATGGCCTATTAATTCCTAGTGGCAGATTAATTATTAGTGAAAAGTCAATCTTAGTCAAGAATAATAACTTCATTTGTTCTTCTACACTCTTCACACTTATTTACCACCCATATTCGCCCATATCTTTGCAATCGGTGTCTTATAAATATAAAAATGTATCTATATATTATAAAAGTCACCTCAATTCTTATGTTTTTTTTTTTTAAGATAACATTTTTTAAAACAGTCTTTATATTGTTTTATGTGCGAAGAAAACTTACTCACACTTATACTGAGAAGATATTGATAATGGAAGAAGAGGAAAAATACATTATCTGACTCTTAAGCTCTGTATACTGCAGCCAGTACAAACAGGTGGTTGGCAGGTGGTTTGTGGTTGGCAGTTAGTTTAGGCCAGCTGATGGGTGAATAGCCCATATTGCCTTGGACTTGCAGAGCATTGTTTCTACTAGATTCATTACCTTGAAGTTTCAGTTTATTTATAATGGTTGAAAGGTTATCTTTTAATTCAATTTAATGAGTATAGCCTCAGATTTTTTGTCAAAAAAATATTATTTTAAAAATTATTATTATTTTTACTTAATTCAATGATATTCAGTTAAAATAAAAGCATCAGATGGAACTGAATCATTTCATTTTATATTTGTCCTACTCTACTAATACTGACCTACAATTAACTACATTATAAATTACCACTAACAGAATATTAATTAGTTTAAACTAATCAAAAAAAGTGTACTGTCAAAATCAAAAGATTTATGCAATAAATCAAACATACCAAGATGCCTTAGTGAACTGATACTCTGAGCTAACATGGTTCAAAGTTCCACTTGACAGTCGAGATGTTACGTTTTCCAAGAAACAGCTCTCCATGGCTACCAACAGATCCTTCATTATTCATGAGTGTTATCAAGTGGACACCGTACAAACTTAACAAATAATTTTAAATTTATCTGTTTTTTCCAAATGTTCTTTGAAATCTCTACAACATAAAAATCAAAAAATTGTAGATAATTTCTTAAGTGTCTGAAGAAGCTTTGTAAATACAATATTTATTATATATTGGAAGCTAACAAAATTTTTATAATGTCAATGTTGCTATCGTAATTATAAAAATAATTTTACTACCTTATGTGTCAGCATTACTAATTATAAATTTTAAATGTTACACAAACATTATCAAACCCATTTAAAAGTAATAATAAAATAACAATAAACATCATAGGTATGGTATAGTAATATTCTTTAAACCTTCATAGCCTTTACTTTTTTATTTTTCTGCATGGTAACTTGTTTCTTATTTTGTCATACGATCAAGGTGATATGTGCAATATTTTTCAACTGCTCTTCTGTAACCTTGCAGTTGCAATATGCAACAGTACAACACTTTTACGTTCCTTTCCTCAATTAACTTCACTATCGTAATTAAAACACATAAAGATGTTTAAGTTGAGAAGTTGCAATAAGCCTTTCCCTTATTGCAACTTCTCTATCATGACTTCCAGTGCAACATAGCTCCTCCAGATGTATAAGACGCAAAGAGGCACTTCTCAGAGAGTTTAAAAATATCCTATCTACTCCAACTCTCCCCATTTTGCAAGATATCCCCAACGTGCAGGGTGACTTAAATCTAGAAAACCACCTTTTTGACGAGCTTTCCAGTTAATCTAGAAAACCACCTTTTTGACAAGCTTTCCAGTTAATCTCAAACGAATTTTCACCAAAAACCAACTGGGTATTAAATTGAAATATGTTGACAGTTGAAAAAATGTTTGGTATAAGATCCTATGACCATCATCGGTGGAATAAAACTTCCTTGTAAGGAATGTACTATGTTGAGGCGCTTTCACACGGGTGAGTGAAGATACAACTATTGAAAATATAAGTAGGGAATGGTAAATGATCAGTCATGTGATTGCGGAGTTGAAACTCAAACTATGGATCACATAGTCAATGATTACCCACTGTCAGGGGGAATTAGCTAGTCTTCATTCAATTGGAGAAGCAGGTATTGAATGGTTACAAAACCTGTATTTAGCTCTGTGACGGAAGATCAATATTTAAAAAATAAGATAGAAGTACTAGGTACTTTTTATTTTATCTTATTTACATATTATTTATAGGTCTCTCTTTTTATTTTGTATTCTTCCTCTTTTTACTTTAGTAGCTCACATTGAAAGCCATATGAAATACTGTATATAGCTAATATGATTTCTTATATTTTTCACTACCACTCAGGCGCACACTCAAGGGGGGTTGCTGAGGCACCCCCCTGTCGAGTTTTTTCTGCAAAATTAAAATGAAATTGCTTTGTAGTATATCGTACCACAGTTCACAAAATAAGAAGTTTGTAGCGAGTTGTTCAGTTTTTAAGAGGCTGTAAGCTATAAGTGTAGCCTATATCAGTATTCAACATAGGCCCCCCACCCACCAGATAGCACTCCCATCCCCCTGTGACAAATTCCTGTGTGCGTCACTCCTACCACTGTACATTTATGGGTGGTTGGGTGGGTCATTACCAACATATGTGTAGGGGAATTTGGTTTTAGGATAGTATGTTTTGCATATAAATGTGGACCTAAATATCAGACTATATTCCAACCTTTTTTCCAATCCCAGTAGGCTTACAGGGTAAAGATGCTATGGGTAAACTAAATGTTGTTACAGCCAACCAGCAACAACAAAATATTCACTCTTCTACTTTGTTATCTAAAGAAGCAAAAAAAAATAATATAAATGCCAGAAGCTAAGTATTAAACTGTTAGGCAAGGAAAATAACCAAAACAATGTTATTTAATGTAGGCTAAGCATGATGAGATGTGGATCATTAGGAAGGTCATTAGGACTACTAATGGCAGTGTTTGTAAACACTGCATTATAAAAAAATAGTGATCCGGGTCAAACAGCATTTATCTCAGACAGTCATTTTCCTTCCTCAGTGAGGCTTGAGGCTGTGGAAGCTGTTATGGAGATAATCATAGGTATGTATTCTTAGCTTTTTGTTTACCATTTTCATCAAACAACTGAATTTTGCCTGCTACATAATATACAGATTTTTAAATAACTTTTCATCCATCCATACTTTTTTTTTTTATTAATTTATCATTTCCATTTCCAAATAAAATATAATGTTTCTCCAATTCTGATTCAAGTAGAGCACAGTAGTTTTTTAAGTGATTTAAAATTTTCAGTATAAGTTTTACACAATGTGAATATTTTAAAATCTTAGAGATATTCGTAAAGATTATATACAGATTCTTTTTTGCAAATTTATGCAAAACATGAGGATTGGTTTTATTTATTTTTTCAAACTCAACTAAAACATTGCATCAACAATTTCAAATTAGTACAACATTTATAAGACAATAAGCATTGTGACAATAAGCATGAAAACGTATTATCATGTTAATACCAATGTAAATTTTTTCTAAGACACAGAGAACTATTTTTTATGTTTTTATACATTGAAAGAATACCAATCTTGTACATGTATAAGCCTAAACATTTATTATCATGTTTAATAAAACATAATGATTTTTCCTAAAATCCAGAGAATAAGTTTTTACATTTCTGTACAAGAACCAGCCTTATAAATTTATATGTGTCATAGCTGATTTTTTGAGAAATAGTTCGTTATAAAATTTAAAATTTTACATTTTATTTTTTTCTTATACCTGCTTTTTAAGGTATATTACTTTTAAATGCATGTTCAAACTTACAAATCAAATACTGACATTGAAAATTTGGATCTAGGGCAAATTTTAATTATTGTGTGAGATTTTGTTTGAACCTATGAGTGCTGTATGACATAGGTTAGGTACACTTGAAACAATTGAGAAATTTGCATTAAATCAAGAACTAAACTGTATATGACATATCACATATCTATGTTAAAAGAGTTTGTGATAAGAAGTTAATATTTTTTGTTATTTGATTAATTGTAAATTAATTATTTTAGATTATTTATCGCAAATATACAGTATAATCTTTTATATCATAAACCAATGACAAAATATAAACATATAAATTTTTTTCATCTGTTTTTAGAAAGTTTAAGGCAAATCAATATAGTTATTGAACAATTTGGGAATCTATTATTTTATAGTTAATAAATATTAGTAATGCAGTCTTGAACTTTCAAACAGACATTTTATTTAAGATTATTAAATAACAATGAATAATAATATGATAAATATAATACAAAAGCAAATAAATAGTGTTATTGCTATAGTGACATAAATTTTATATGATTTGTCACTGGACGAGGTTTGACAAAACCCACTAAAAATTGGATTATTTGATAAAATCCCTCTCTACTAAAGGAAGTCTTGGGCCTCTGTTATGTTGGCATATTCAGGAAATTTGGGCAAAAAGAAATAATCTAATTCAAATAAAGTTAAGAAGTTCAATGTCATAAAAGGTAGATTAAAGTGTATTAAGGACCTGCGGCTAAAGGACATACGGTGTCAAGAGAGCCCAGATCAGAAACCTTCAGGTAGCTTGAAGGTCCCACAACAGTGGCAATTGGTCCTTATTTGAACTGAGAAACTTCCTACATCTACTTTTTTAAAAATCACGCAGAAAGTGAATGCCTACTAAGTGTAGTACACAATGTGCAACACACCATTGCAAGAAATTGATCCCACTCCAATGGTGGGGCAACATTCAGAACTAACTACCGCTCACTAGCTGCCTCACCCACACCACGGCCGCAGGCAGTTATGAGGAACTGCTTAAATTCTCCCCTTATCCCTTAACCCTTAAATATCTGCTTTGCCCTACCACAACAGTCTTTCCCATATGACTTACTTGCCAACTTATGTGAAACGATGTGTACATAGTGCATGTGTTTTTTATATTTATGATAACTCATAGTTTGATTTTGTTTACGTTTCAATTGAACATGATGACTTAAGTGTTTGAGTTCAGTATACAAATGTTTAGAACTTGTTGAACGACCATGGAAACGGAATGTAAGACATTTCATATTTAACATCACCAAATTAAGACCAATAATAAAAACATTGGAAATTATTACGAATAAAAAAAAGGTTTGATATTTAATTTTGAAAGAGGGCCTTTAAGGAAATGCATCTGAGAGAGTCTTCGATAAGTCTGAAGCCAATACCCTTTCCCAATAAATGCAAACTAATGGTGCAGTTAATATATAAGTAAATACTTATTTATACTAATATAAGAGCAAATACAATCTATCTAGTTATAATATGATTTAGAAAACATTTAATAATACTATATTGAGGTTAAGTTTTTAAAAATGTTCTGCAAGAGAACCCATTCCATAACCTCCCCTACACACACCCCAGGACTTTCTACATATTTACAAATCCACAAAGTGCCACTGTCCCACAAAGCTTGGGAACAGAGAGTCACAGGAACTTCTCCCTAACCCCCCATTCTCTTGTGTAGGAAATGTGGGGAGGAGGAAGAGTCTAGACGGCACATCATCTTCTACTGCCCGGCCATAGCTAGGAAGCAGGCCCTCACCTTGGGTGGTGTTTTAAAATGTGGCCAAGGTCTAGCACAGGAAAACCTCATCAAGGCAATCTCAAGGTTCTTCAAGGATCTTGGATTG
This sequence comes from Stictocephala bisonia, assembly GCA_035578905.1. NCBI lineage: Eukaryota > Metazoa > Arthropoda > Insecta > Hemiptera > Membracidae > Stictocephala > Stictocephala bisonia. The sequence goes on along the minus strand of JAQJVL010000063.1, from coordinate 2,413,169 downwards.
GATGAGATTTGAAGTTCTGTAAAGGAGGGCACACAATAAGCCTTTTGGCTTAGGAGCCATTACCAGGTATTGAAGCCTGGCCCTCCCAATCGTAAAAAAAAAATAGTTGAATTATGAAAAAGAAAATTCTAATTTCTATTTTGGAAATATTACAAGTTTTGAATTTTTGTGATATAAGTTGATATATTGAACTGTATATATACTGTATATTGCAATACTCAATTCATTTGTCAGTGCTTTACCTCTAACCCCTATTGCGTACTTCTATCATCTTGGTAATCCTTTCATTTATCTGAGAGTTAATAGTCCGTAGCGGGCACTGTCAGTGGACTCCTGCTTTTATTTGTTGTTTTGGACCTGAAATTGTAGGTTTTTCATGAAAAGTTAAATGTATGAATAACAATTTGTTCAAAATCTAAGGTTTATACCCTACCGGGTTAACAATACTTTTGTGTTTAGTGATGTATAAACAACAATTTTTTTTATTGAATTTGAGTATTCATATTGTTATTAAAAATATACTAAATTTAAAGTACCTAGCTAATCAAGGAATATATATTTAATGAACAATTATATTGACAATAATTTTTAACTGATCTGGACAAATGAATTTTTAGTATTTTTTACAGGAATTATTACATGAACAGATAAATTTTTATTGACATATTATTTATAGGAAAATTAGTTAAACATCAAACTATATCATTACCGTAGTTTTTTGTAAATCAAATATTTCAACCACAATCGAATAATTAGTTTACAGCACTGCATGCAACTTGATAAATCCAGCACCACACTGCATGCAACTTGATAAATCCAGCACCACATGTGGACTCTTTTGAAAAGAATACAATTAAACTGTACACAAAAAACTGTTCAGTTAGCAATTTTGAAAGAGCGACCAGTGTGCACAGTAAATATGTAGAGCAATATAGTAAAAAAATTCTAAAATTTATTGGACAGTCAATTTTTAGTATTTTTAATATGTGAATTGTTACTAATATAGAAAAAAATACCTTCAGAAAATTTTAAAACTAATCTAAAATAATCATTTGATTTAATCCTGCTATGAATGACTTGAATGCTTTGAATTTATCACAAAATCGATCAGTAAGTAAAACTCTGCTCACAGTTCAAGGAAACCATTCTACCATTTAGATATTTCTAAGTGGTATAAATAAAAATTGCAAATTTAGCAATACTTTTGGTTTAATAATAGTAAAACCAGCAAGAATGTAAACAAAAAGTTGTTAGCTTATAATAATGATACTAAAGTATCTAACAAAGTCCCAACTATTTTATTTACTTTAAATTAGCACCAGGATGGCTGGCAATGTATCCCCTACTGGTCCAAACACTAGGTTATGTTTAGTTGCACTGAAATTGGTTTAGTTTTTACATTTCTCCATTTCAGCTCTAAAATAATTTTGTTTTTATCATCTTATTTTAATGTTGAGCAAGTTTCTAATCTTACAACATGTTTTTATCAGTTTCATTCGCTGTAGATAACATTTTCTTCTTATAATAATCTTATTCAGCAGTTAGTTGAATATTTTTTTTATTCCTCCGTGGAGATTTCTTTCTGGTAACTCTCTTTTGTACTAAAGGTGCTTTTTCATTAAAAACACAAGTGATAGCAGAGGTAATGAAATATAGTGTCATGTATATTGTTCATAGACATAACATCTTCCCACCTAATACAGGCCGTACAATGTATTATTATTGTATTATCATCTTGTCAATGTCAAATCGAGAGAAGTCACAGTAAGTAACAAATCTAGGAGGCTTTCTTGTTGTTTTTTTTTTTTTTTTTAATTTTTTTATCGACATATGTTATCTTATGATCAGATATTCGAATGTCTCTTGAGTCATAGATGGTTGACTTAGCCACAACGTCACACTGTGCATAATCAACATTGCCATTCACAATAATGTGATCAATCAAAGTTGCACAGGTCTTAGTAACTCTTGAAGCAACTTTAACCAACTGAGTCACCTCAAGGCTCTTAAAGAATTTATGTGCAAAGTGGGTCTCTGGTGATGATAAATCCAACAGATTTATATAATTTCAACCGCAAATAGAAGCAGTATGTCAAAGGCTTAGCTTGGGGATTTTTGTGCTAAGAAGTCTTACCCAGTTTGCAGGTATCGGTGTATTGTTGACTGCATATTACGTAATAATCTATCCGTTTCTGTCTTATGCGATTGAGGTTTGGGGTAGTTATAGTTCAAGGTCATATTTCATATTCACACTCCAAAAAAGAGTAATAAGGATCATATTTAAAAAGCCCTTTAGATATTCATATAAATTCTTACTCAAAGACAATAACATTCTAACACTCCCTTCCATCTATGTATTTTATACTAACTTTTGTTAGTAAGAATTTTAATATATTTAAAAATCCATCACATAACAATTAAAGTTGCAGACTATTAATCAATAATATAACAATCCCTAAGTATATAACATCCTATTTTTAAGAAACACCTTTTTTACAATGGAGTCACTTTGTTCAATTCATTGCCCAACTTTTTAAACAAAGAATCAGATTTAAATAGTTTTAAGTGCAAGGTAGATGCTCTTAATTGATGAGTATGGGCCGGTGGCCGAGTGGTCTAAGGCGTCAGGCCTTTGAGCTTTGGTTAGAGATAGCACTGGTTCGAATCCAGGCTATACTGGAAGATTTATCAGTAATATTCACCTTCTACTGTACTGGTTCGCCCACTTACAGTGTCTGAATAACTTCCTCGCACAGATATAGTTGGGGGATAGGCAGAGTAAGGTTAAGAAGGATCCTCTCCTTTAAAAAAAGTTCATTGAAAAAATAAGATTTACTTTTAGAAGATTAATGCTTACTTTTAGTTATTGTATTTTACCGTAAGATAAACTTTTGAATTGACGTTATTAAGTAGTTCTAAAAATTACCAAAATAAAGATGTTTTGATTTTATTTTTCCAGAAAGATTGTTGTGTATTTATGTGTGACTTACATGTTTAGTAAATTAATTTTTTAGGAAGGGAGAAGGTGGGCGCCTTGGAATAGATCAGAAAATACAAAAAACACACACACACATACATTGTTATTGACCCACCTACCCTCCTATACATGTATAATGGTTTATGAGTTATGAGTCCATAATAATATAGACAGCCTCAAAACTAGTTATGCCACTGACTTATTCAGATTTTTAACAGAAAAGTTCCCTTACGTTTTCAAAATTCGCTCACATTGTTAACTTGGAGTATCTGGGGTTATAAGGTGTTTTATGAACATAAAAATCACCGCTGAAACAGCAACTTTCTTCAACATGACTGTTGACACTGTTCATTATTCTGACCAAACTCTGAAGCAAAAAACACTTTATGTTAAAAATTTAAACGAAAAAATTGTATTTCAGATGATGCGGCATCTATGTAAAGTGTATACAAATTTTTTTTATGTTGAGGTCGGATGTGTTGATAAATGTAATAAGAATTGTAGAATCTAGTTTTGTTGAATATTGTAGACATGCAGATGGGGAAATTAGTTTACAAAAACGTGGCTTAAGTATCTCATGCCAGGCTAACCAACCAATATGACATACATTGTGTCCAAATATTAAGACAATTTCTCAAAAATGTAATTTTTCTGTTTTCTTCAATTTTGTAAAAGCGAAACATTACTTTACAAACTATTAGAGCATTTATATATTGTTCAATGATAATTAATATATTTATGTAACTATGGTGAGATTACTGCACATATGCAAATTTTTATTATAAATTAGAAACTCGTTCATGTTTCTCATACGGTACCTATATCTATATTAATCGAATAGAATGATGCAAGGGCGTAGCTAGGCTGGTGCAGCCAGTGCAGTTTGAGGCTCCCAGCTCAGAAAAAGAAAAAAAAAAATGTTTATAGAAATATACCAAAACTGTTTCTTTCGTTACAAAACTCAATATTTTCATCTCATTGTTTTTATTTGCCCTCATAGGCTAATAGTAATTTGTAATGTGAATTTACGCCAACTTTTTTGCATGCTAAACGGTGGCGAGGAGGGTTTGTGATAAGTGATGCTTCATTCCTTGTGGTGGTTGATGGTGGCGAGGAGGGTTTGTGATAAGTGATGCTTCATTCGTTGAGGTGGTTGATGGTGGAGAGGAGGGTTTGTGATAAGTGATGCTTCATTCGTTGTGGTGGTTGATGGTGGAGAGGAGGGTTTGTGATAAGTGATGCTTCATTCGTTGAGGTGGTTGATGGTGGAGAGGAGGGTTTGTGATAAGTGATGCTTCATTCGTTGTGGTGGTTGATGGTGGAGAGGAGGGTTTGTGATAAGTGATGCTTCATTCGTTGAGGTGGTTGATGGTGGAGAGGAGGGTTTGTGATAAGTGATGCTTCATTCGTTGTGGTGGTTGATGGTTGTTTACTAAGAAACTAGAAAGCCTCTCTAAAATCCAATCACACCCTTGTTTCCTTTGTTTAATGGTACGTTATGACTTATTTATTTGAAAATTTTACTATAATTTTCATCCTAGATGGAACAAAAAAAGTACCGGAATTTTAACTAGTTTTCACTGTGCATCAACTTTACACTTTTACTACTTATAAAAGCCCGTACATGTACCGTATTATATTTTAATACGTGGTTTACTGTAGTGATTTTTGTGACTTTTATAAATTTCATAATTTTAACTTTTCAAGATAAAATGTTCTTATTAATTTCCTAAAACAACGTTTTCTTGTTTTCTAGAGGTTGTAAAATTAATTACTTGATCACGTTGTAATCCTTATGATATGTATAGTTGCTATACATTACTTTTATATTACATTGATTTAAACCAATTCAAACTGACCAATTTAAAGTGCTTTTAAATTGATTTAAATCAGTTTAAAACCACTACATTTACTTACGCATACGCAAGAAATGTCTCATAACTATACATATCATAAGGATTATAACGTGACCAAGTAATTCATTTTACAACCTCTAGAAAACAAGAAAACGTTGTTTTACGAAATTAATAACTTTTTGTCTTGAAAAGTTAAAATTATGACATTTATCAAACTAATAGGAAACACTTTTGTCCATTGATTAAAATATAAAGAACAATTAAAATATAAATGTGATACATTAACGGTTTTTTACTAATAAAAGTGTAAAGTTGATGTACAATGAAAATTAGTTAAAATTCCGTTACTTTTATTGTACCAACTAAAATAAATATTATTAAAACTTATGATAAAATTTACAAATTAATACGTTATAACATACAATTAAACGAGGAAAACAATGGTGTGATTTCATTTTATTTAGGCCTCTTAGTAGATACTAAGAGATCTTAGTAAACAATCTTCAAACTCGGGTAGACATAATTTCTGCACCAACAGTAAAAGAGAATTTTAATAGTGTTTTTATAAAACTCACTTATATAATGTGTATAACTATTTTGAATGAAGTATTTTTTTTAAAGGAGAGACTGATCCTCCTTCTTAACCTTACTCTGCCAATTCCTTATGGACTAATGATCTGTACGAGGAACTTATTCAGACAGAGTAAGGGTGCGAACCAGACCGAATTCGAACCAGTGCAGTCTAAGGCGTCAGGACTTTGAGCTTGGGTTAGAGATATCTAACCTAAGCTCAAAATCCTGACGCCTTAGACCGCTTGGCTGCCGGCTCGCCCAAAGCCGGTTTGTGCTATCAAAGAAGGATGTTGCAACCTTTTGGATGCGCTGTCGGACATAATTTTTACAAACCAAAAGGCAAATCACAGAAAAGAAGCTATTGGACTTAAGAAGGGGTTAGACAATTTTAATTTTGTTTTGCTACTTGTGATACAATGTCACACTTTGGAACATGTCATTTTTGTCTCGAAATTACTCTAAACTTAATCAGTTGACATAATGCAGGCTTATTATCTTTTAGGTGATGCATTCTTCAATGTAGCATAGCTATAGCTATGATTATCGTTTGAAAGAATGGCTGAAGAAGCGACCGCTGTATGTGTTAAGGCGGTTCGGCCGACTTTAGGGACAACAGAATTCCACTCGAAGCGCTGACTGTACATCTGACACTACTCATGCACAGACATTCGACCCCTCCCCCTCCCCAGGGATGGGTGGGGTATACTTGCAGGAAGTTATTTAAGCGTGATCCTGCGGGTACGGGTGCTGTGTTTGCTGTACGTGAGCGTAGCTATTGGATTGTGTAGTATAACATGCGGGTAAAAGTACAACCAAAGGTTGAGTACCATATATAAAGTTAGTCAATTTTGTAAATTGTGATATTAAAAAGCATAAGATGCCAAACACGACATGGTATTTCTCATCGTAATAAAATAAGAGCAAACATATAACATTAATTATTTAAAATCAAATTTACTGATTTGCAGTAAAATAACGTAATTTAAAATAACTGATGAGCAAGACCACTCCTGTCAGGGTCTGTTTTTAAAATTTGGGAATAGTCGGGAAAATAGTTTCTTAATTCTATATACGTACCGAGAAAGCCCAAATTCGCAATTGAAAGAACTACTTGAGAAGCGTTTAATAGCTGATATTAAGTCATTGAAATAAAAAAAAATCCAAATTTTTTGACCAAACAGCCTTAAGTGGGGCATACAGCCTTAATTTTCACAAAAACTGTTGAGAAAGACAACAACAAAAATACTTCGATGAACTGTCAGAGGATCAACGCCTCACTGACCCAAAGGAACAGTTTAAAGGGTTGATATTTGTCCGATTGTTGACACTATGTTTCGAGATAAATTCGAGGTTTGAATCGATAAAGTCAGTAATAGACACATACACAATCCAACCAACTTTTGTGGCATCATGTTCCGAAGCCGAACTGAAAATGAAGCAACCAAGTTCAGGAAAATGTTTGAAAACAATGTTTCACCTCTAATCTGTTCTCAGACTGTCTGTGAGAAGTCCCTCAAATACAAAATAGCAAATACACAAGTAAGGGAGCTTGCCAATCTGTTCTTGATCGAATACAACACACATCATGTACATACCCTGATGTTTATACAAAATGTATCGGGATTTTAACTACTAGTAGTGTTCACTGTGCATCAACTTTAGACTTTTATTAATCAAAAACCCTATGTGTACATCAACAGGTTATTGAGTGATAAAAGTCTAAAGTTGATGCTCAGTAAAAACTAGTTAAAATTCCTGTACTATTTTTGTTCCAACTAGGATAAAAACAACTAATACTTAATAATATTTAAAAGTGTATATGTCATTACATATATAGATGAGTAAAATAATCGTTTGATTGGACATATCATGGGCCTCTTAGTTTGATTGGACATATCATGGGCCTCTTAGTTTGATTGGACATATCATGGGCCTCTTAGTTTGATTGGACATATCATGGGCCTCTTAGTTTGATTGGACATATCATGGGCCTCTTAGTTTGATTGGACATATCACGGGCCTCTTAGTTTGATTGGACATATCACGGGCCTCTTAGTTTGATTGGACATATCACGGGCCTCTTAGTTTGATTGGACATATCATGGGCCTCTTAGTTTGATTGGACATGTCATGGGCCTCTTAGTTTGATTGGACATATCATGGGCCTCTTAGTTTGATTGGACATGTCATGGGCCTTTTAGTTTGATTGGACATAGCATGGGCCTCTTAGTTTGATTGGACATGTCATGGGCCTCTTAGTTTGATTGGACATGTCATGGGCCTCTTAGTTTGATTGGACATATCACGGGCCTCTTAGTTTCTTAGTAAACAACCTTTAACTCGGATATACATAATTTTTCCACCAACAGAAAGTCATTTTCGTAAAATTGTAAAGTTGTAGATATCTTTTTCCTTTCCTTGAATTATGACAGTTATTTTTAATGTAAAATGTTGTATTTTTTTACTTATTTATTTATCTTTTATTTAGGCCACCAATAAATAAACTTGAGCAATACTTAAACAGAGGAATCTATTGTTCTTCTATAACTTGTTCGATGTTACTGTAAAAATAAATTCTTTTCATCCCAAATTAAACTTTTAATCATTTGGCAAATCTATATATAGACACAAAATTTAATTTACTTCGTTTTTGGGTGGGAGGGGAGGCACTTTGTCATGTTCCTGGGGCCTCATTTGCTTATCTTGCTTGCAGCGGGGCCCCCCACAGGTCTAGCTACGCCACTGGAATGATGATGAATTTATTTATCACCTAGAATAAAATATAAACATTGCTCATCCATATAAAGTTGGTTGCTTCTGGATGTTACAGTGGGTTTCCTGTTTGTTCAACTAGTTGTAATAGTGTCTGCAGATCCTCCACTGCCTGCCTATAGACTTCCTCGAGATGTAATACCCCATTATTACAACCTCAGCATCCTCACAAACCTTGAGGAATTCACTTTTTCTGGCTTTGTTGATATTGAGGTGAGTCATCGGTGGTCAAGTGTAGGATGTGCATGTTTAGACATGAATAAAGTGATAATTGGTTGTATTTGATTTAAGACTAAAGAGTCCTCTCTAACACTGTATATTTAAAAATGTGTACTTCTTCAATAATTAATCAAATAAGTTGCGAGTTTAAATAATAATTTTATTTATACATAGCGTCTTTATTTCACATAACTACAGTATGTCATATGAAATTAAAAAGGATATCTCATGTAAATCTAATTATAAAAGTAACTACAAAAAGTAGTTATAAGATTATGTTAAGACCTGCAAAATATTACTTACTAGTTTTTTTTCTTTAAGATACACCATAAATTATAATGATTATTTCCAAACAATACAGATCAAATACAATATTGAATGCCTGAATATTTGTAACTAAAGTATTTTTTTTTTTTTTTTTGCATGTTTGTAAGTCAATTTAATTTAAATTTATATTAGATGTTTGAATTGAAAGTAAAGGCCCATCCATCTGATTCCGGAGTTCCAATATTAACCGCTTTAAGTTTTTTAGAATTTCTGTTTATCAGTATGTGACCAAGTACTTTTTGTAAATTAATTTTTAATATTCTGGCACTATTATTTGTATGTTATATTCAGTTTAAATGTGTGGCAGTAACTACATAGAGCAGATTTGTATGCTGTTTTACTGTTGGAATTTCATTTTAAAAATAAAATTCAGATTTAGTACCAATACAAATTTTAATTATTTTATTTTATCGATAAGTTGAATCATTTTTTAAAGGACTTAATAACAATAACTCATAGATTGTTTTTAAGTGTAATGAGTTATTCAACTTATTTATATGAACCAAAAAGACTTACCTAAAACATACCTCTTGCAATAAAATGTAGACAAAAATTTATTAAGCTGCTAAATTTACTTTCTTTTTGTTAGATAGCGTTCGTATTTGAATTACCAGTCAAAAAGTCAATTTTCTTAATTTAGTTGAGGTATTGTTATGAATGACACAACATGTTTATTTAAAAGATAGGCAGTATGTGAGTTTTACACAGTGTTAAATTTAACAAGTATAGTTAAATTTGTTATTGACATACTGTTTACTTCAGTGAATTTTAATAATAATAATAATACATTTATTTATTGTTCTCACAGGTACAGTTATACAAAGAAAATATACTTTCTTTTCAGACAAATAATGAACTACAACATAAACACACATTTTGCAAAAGAAATAAATGTAAGAATAATAAATAATTGAAGGAGCATGATTCTGTTTTAGGCATCTAAATATAATAGCCTATGAAATATATATGACAAACACATTTATGGTGAAATAACAAACTATAAAAACTATTAAATAAAATTTGTATCTGTATGTTAAATTTATATACAATACTAACCTTTAGTTGTAATTATTCTCATGAATAACACTTTCCATCCCAGTGTCCGATTTTTTGGATGTTCATAATATGTTCCAAAAGTCCCAGCTTAGTTTAGTTGACGTCTGAAAAACGTTCATAAAATCCCAACGTCCGGTTTTCCAGATGATTAGAAAATAATTTTTTATAAATACTTAATATCTCGAAATATATATTTTAATGGTACGTAAATATTCGGAATAACATATTCTACTATAAAAACATTGATTTGTTAGAATATAATGCTTTATTACAGTACAACAACTTGTATTATTTTGTTTGTTTTGCATTAACAGCTGTGTTGATTTTCGTCAGATGTGATAGTCAGTTGAGGTTAATTTTTGTTTCCAGAGTGATGTGATTGTTTGTGTAGTATGGGAGGTAAAAATAAATAAAATCAAACGTAGTAGATTGCCAATAATTATTTGAGTGTATGATGAGAGTGATGAATCAGGCCACTTGTATGGCTTATTTATTATCCATAGGGTAAAAACTAGAACTGCAGTGTTTTGTTAAAAATTCATAACTTTTTTAATTTTAAATATAGCATTGTGAAATATGAATTTCTTTGAAGATAGCTAAATGGTGTTTTAAATATTGAGAAAATGTGGACAGAGAAAGCGCCCTCGGCTCGGTTGGCACAATACAGCTGGCACTTATCATATTTTATATATATTAATTGATTATAGGATAAATCCACATTATTAGTTAAGTTAGTAGAAGCCCGCCTAATGCCACCATGTATTAGTATTATGTTGTTTACTATTACAACTTTTGTTTCTTTTTGTTAGAACATGTATATATTTATATAAATTAAAAATAGTATTAACTTAAATGTTATAGTGGATCTCGCTGATAAGAATTTCTTAGCGAGGCCAATATTTGTAATTTTTCATGTATAAATAAATAGTGTTATTAGCTTTGGTCAATGAATTTGTTCAGTGCCATCCACAACGCAAAAAACACAAAAAATACAAAAATACAAAAAAATTTTAAATGTTTTAAAGTCCTTTTTTATTTTATACTACAGGTAATCTCTTTAGGAAACTAATAAAACTTAAACTACTAAATTTGCTTGATAAATATAATATGTATAAATGTTTTAGTAAAACACAATAAAATTGACTAAAAGAGTCTAGGAATTTTGGGCATGTCATATATGAAAATATCTGGGATTTTTGTAAAAACTTTTTAAAAAATTTTTGTGATGGGAAGGGTTAAACAAGTATATTTAAAATCCAAAACAAACAAAAGGAAACATACACACTGAAAACTGTGAATAATAACTGCAACCCCAACAGACCAATGTGGGGGGCTACATGAAAAAAATTAAAAAAATAGTAATGATTTCTTATTTGAATAAAATATCTCTAATATGTTATCTAGCAACAATTTTTTGGAAGTAAACTTTTAAATAGTTCACAGTGATAAAATAGTTTTTTAATTAGCATAATAGTTGGTACATATACAGTACATTAAACGTCACACAACACAAATTTATTACAATATAAGCACAAAGTGATCAAATGTAAAACGAGTTATTTATTACCAAAATCTCATTAATAATAATACTTAGGATGATACTAAAATACTTAAATAATGAAAGTATGGAATTGTAGAAGACTTTTACAATGATAACTTATATTTACAGATTGAGTGCAAGAAGTCCACAGACACAATAAAGCTTCATTCTGTGGCTCTACAAATACCTGTCGAGGGTATAACCCTGAAGAGAAATGAGGATGCAGAGAATGTAAAGATATCAAACACCATCCTCGATTCTACCAACAATTTCCTTGTCATAAAAACGATTGAGCCTCTTAAGACAGGTAGCTCTTACATCCTTCATGTACCCTTCGGTAGCAAGCTTATTGGAAGTCTCATTGGCTATTACAGATCCAGCTACTGGGACAGTACTTCCAATTCCACCAAGTAAGTGTGTCATTAGCTAGTCTAGAACCATCTGTGTATTTATGATGTTTGTGAAATGAACCTGCAGACATTCTATAATATTTAAAAAAAACATTGTTGAATGTTCTTAGAGTGTTGTGTTTAATAAGAATAAATGTTACCTTTTATTATCTTTTGGTAATAACTGGGTAAATCCAGTATTGTCTCTGGCAGATAGTGTTGTCTTGGAACAGTGACAATTGCTCTGCATATGGCAATATTTGATATTATGTTCTATTAAGATAAGAAGCAGTCTTGGATGAACAGTTTGAATCAATGAAAGTGTAGCCAGGGTATGTTGAGGGTTTTAACAGGCATGAGGTAGTTTCGTCATGATCTATTGTGCTAGTCAAATAAAAAAAAGTAACATGTGAAAAAAGCTCAGTACGGTCTTAACCTAACTGAGGTATCTTAAAAACATAAAACCAAAGGAAGATCTTTGATTAAAATTGTTTGCTGATAAAGAAGAATTTATTGTAAGTTTTTTTGCAGATATCTCAACGTCAATCCATTATCATTAATATAAAGATAATGTACTATGTTTTGGACTCTGAAATATGTTTCCTCCATTATAAAAAAGCAAATTTACAATAATGTAAACTAATTTAATCTAACATGTAAGATGCGGGTAACTGTGCAGTGTTAAATGTAAAAACATGGGTTTTCCTTAAGACTACATATTTATGTACATCATGTATGTTATACTGTATTTGGTCAAAATAACCACACATTAAACGGACAGAAACACATTCAATGCCCTTTATATTCACAAAAGTAATAAAATATCTTCGTATTAATCTCACAGCCTTCCAAAATATAGTTAATGAGAATACAAAAATCCTAACACAGACAGTAATTTCATACCTTGAGCTTTGTTTAATTTGTTTTATACGTCTGTTTTATAGATAACTCAAATAGACATTTGAGAGACATTTCATTTTCAAAGAAGTAAACTAAGAAACACATGTTTCTAGTAATGAATGACTGTAGTATTCACTAACAACACAACAACACATGTTTCTAGTAATGAATGACTGTAGTATTCACTAACAACACAACAAACACATGTTTCTAGTAATGAATGACTGTAGTATTCACTAACAACACAACAACACATGTTTCTAGTAATGAATGACTGTAGTATTCACTAACAACACAACAACACGTTTCTAGTAATGAATGACTGTAGTATTCACTAACAACACAACAACACATGTTTCTAGTAATGAATGACTGTAGTATTCACTAACAACACAACAACACATGTTTCTAGTAATGAATGACTGTAGTATTCACTAACAACACAACAACACATGTTTCTAGTAATGAATGACTGTAGTATTCACTAACAACACATGTTTCTAGTAATGAATGACTGTAGTATTCACTAACAACACATGTTTCTAGTAATGAATGACTGTAGTATTCACTAACAACACATGTTTCTAGTAATGAATGACTGTAGTATTCACTAACAACACAACAACACATGTTTCTAGTAATGAATGACTGTAGTATTCACTAACAACACAACAACACATGTTTCTAGTAATGAATGACTGTAGTATTCACTAACAACACAACAACACATGTTTCTAATGTTTTGAAGTTATTACTTTTTCTTATTGTATGGTTTTGAATAAATTTCATGTGATTTTAAAAGCTCATGTTCAATTGTGTAAGTCAGGGGTGTGACAATAATTGTAGGTGTGAGTTTTAATGTAAGGTTTAAGGGTTTTAATCTTAACCCTTAATTGAAAATAGATCAAAGCTGCATAAAACTATTTTAATCCCCCCCCCTCCGAGATCAATCAGTTATTAAAGAAGTCCAACTCAAAGTTATCTTGAACACAAACTTGAAATACTCGCTTTAGGTCCTTCAGCTATTTACACCTGATACAAATTCTTCAGGTGGATGGCTGTCTCACACTTTGAGCCCACATCCGCTCGTAGAGCTTTTCCCTGCTTTGATGAACCTGCCATGAAAGCCAAGTTCCGCATCCATCTCGGACACAAGCCTCACCTCCGTGCAATCAGCAATATGCCACTCATCAATACCCACTCAGTGTAAGTGCACCTGTACTTCATTTTACATAACCTATAGTTTCTTTGCAAGTTCCTCTGGTCTGAGGATTGTAAATAAATCACTGTACTATTTGTACTTATATTAATTTTTTGCTCTGTGACGTTCACTTGTTTGTAAATATACGCAAATATGGTTTGCTTTAGGATAGTCAATTAAACCACTAAAGGAGATGTGTTAAAGAATATCACTCATTGACATAACAAGCTTCATGATAAGTTCCACTTCTGATCTTGATTGTTTAGATGTTGTAATATACAAGTGACACATTTTAATTTAATTCTTATTAATGATTGTTGCTAAAAATATCCGTTACAAAAACTATTTGACAAAAAATACCAAAAAATCTAATAAGACTTTTTAATAAAAGGAAACTGTTCCTTCATCTTTCTTTTGTTCCAAAATTCTAGATCTGAAAACTTAACAAGTTCTTTTTTATATCTACTGTGTGATATAAATTACTTTTTTTTAACTTTTGTGAGGTTGTGCTAATATTTTTTTTAGCAACTATACTATCAAGCCTATTCCAAAGGGATTTTTTAACCTCTTGTACAGCCAAATTTTTTCAAAGTGTTAAATTAGGTTTTTAATTTGTATTAATTGTTGTCTTAAATATATTACTACTATATAGCTTAGTACTTTCAAGATGTTTAACAAATAAAATACAAAATAAGGAAAATAATATTATGTTCAAATATTCGTAGTAACATCACTTATTGAATAGTGTCATACATAATGCATACAATGAGATACAAATAAATGAAAATTCCTTCAAACAATAATTTTAAAACATAACACTATTTATAATTTTTTGCTGTAATGTGTGTCAGATTTGATTACAAGGAAAGTAAAAGTTAATTGATGATTTTAGTAACTTTTAAAGAGCAAAAAACTTAAGTTTTGAAAAGAAATATTTTCCTTTAGGAAGAGAAATTATTGCCATTTAACGTAAGTTGCCATTTAACATAATAACCGTACGATATCCAAAACATGTATTTCTACTACTTTAATATACATTGCATTGTTTCGTTGTATTTCTTTGACACTGTCTATCGCAATGTAAAATTGAAAAATGTTTTATAAATATATAGATACAATCGCGATACATTAGGGTACCCTTATGACACTGTAATCTGAGATGAAGTATACAGATTGAAGTATTTTATTGTCTATATAAACATTTATGTTTTCAATTTCTGTTATATGATGCATTCAACTTTTTAAACCAAAGTGATCTATGAAAATTATTCACATGAGAGATTTTTTCACAAAAAAATATCAAAATACTGTATTCTGTTGCTATAGGGGGAAATATTTTTAAAGCTTGTTTAAGGCGTATTTTACAAACGATTCTGTCATTTATGTAAATAGTAGGTTTATTAATTTTGTACGTAATTTTTACTGACAAATTACTAAACAAATATGATACACATATAATAAAAAAGTCATTTAAATTTTAAAATGAACCCTCTTCTGCTGATTGAGCATTTCTGGAACAGCACTTAAAAACCTGGCTAAATAACTCTCTATTGGAATCATTGGTAGCTGTACTTCAGCTGGTGGTGCATCTATGAAGTACAGAACTCATAAATCTGGTCAAAGAACATTCCTACCTGTATAGAACCGCTGAACCTCTATAAGTGGGCGGGTGGATTAGTACCACTGAGCCTATATGTGTGGGCGGGTGGGCCAGTACCATTGAGCCTGTATAAGTAGGCGGGTAGGCAATGGTAGCTGTACTTCAGCTGGTGGTACATCTCTGAAGTACAGAACTAATAAATCTAGTTAAAGAACGCTCTGTAGGAAGCAATGGTAACTATACATCAGCTGGTGATGCATCTATGAAGTACAGAACTCATAAATATGGTCAAAAAACATAGGAAGCAATGGTAGCTGTACTTCAGCTGGTGATGCATCTCTGAAGTACAGAACTTATAAATCTAGTTAAAGGACTCTCTGTAGGAAGCAATGGTAGCTGTACTTCTTTCCCTAATCTTTGGACTAATATTCCCAATGGCTGGGCACAGAAACAAGTTAAGTATACACAATGTTCTGAAATAAACGCAATATTCTACTGTGCTTTTAACAGCCTTATGGCAATGACTCTTGGATGATTCTTGGATTGAATGATACACCTACTTTCAAAGATTAATCATTACTTTCTAACTATTTGCTTTGTCATTTGACAGATTTTTCAAATATGTGGTTTATTTCTTTAGTATAGTTTCATGACAATTGAGAAATTTTATATTATGAGATTTATTGCATATTTTTCTACTGTCAACATTGATTTTTTCCATATTTTATATTCAAATTATTTAATCTGAAGGTGAATCAAAAGTCTTAAATTAAGATTAGTGACAGTAAATTGTTATTCTCTCAATTATGCCAACTAACTTTAATAAATATTCAATATATACAAGATTTTAATAGTGTACTGAATGTAAAGAATGTCTGTTTCAGGGATGGTTGGGTGTGGGATGAATTTCAAGAGACTTTGCCAATGTCAACATATCTTGTTGCCTTCGTGGTCAGTGAATTTGAATATATTCAGTCGATACCACAAAGCAGCCATGTGCTGTTCCGAGTTTGGACTAGAAAAGAAGCTCTTAATCAAGGAGAGTTTGCCGTCACTTATGGACCCAAATTTCTCAACTTCTTTGAACATTTCTTTGGAATCAGTTTCCCACTTCCTAAGCAAGACATGGTAGCTATACCTGATTTTGACCAAGGAGCAATGGAGAATTGGGGCCTGATTACTTACAGGTATGAAATGTATATCTTAATTATTATTATATTCTTAAACATAGAACAGCTATATTCAATGGGGAATCTGTAACTAGATGAATGAAGATTGTCCCAGTTTTAGGTAGCATGAAGATATTATATAATATATTAAAATTATCAATTTCTAATTTGTTAATCTCGTATGGTTGAGATATCTTTGTCTGAGGAGTGGTCATTTTGCCTCCAAAACTTACAGCCATCAAAGTTTTGTTTTTACTTTTATCATATTCCCAAGCAGCATCATATTCTGTTGATCTGCAGCAAATGTTTCAATAAACTAAAGAATTGAATAGTGTTTGAATAAAACATACGCACAGCCAAGATATATAATGATAATTTTATTTTTCCCAGGGAAGGCCAATTTTTACTGGAACAAAACACTACAGCAGCCCCAACAAAATTTGCAATTGCTAATACGATAGCCCATGAACTAGCACACCAGTGGTTTGGCAACCTAGTGACCATGAAGTGGTGGACTGACCTCTGGCTCAACGAAGGTTTTGCTACCTTCATGGCAGCTGTTGCCATGCAACATGTAAGTACATAATGACCAACCAGGCTCAACAAAGCCTTACCTTGGTCATTATTTCAGGCCTTACCTTTGTTGAGTCTGGTAAGACTTTAATGCTCTTACCATAAGACTCAATACCTGAAACTTTTATGGCAGTGATAATAATTGCCATGAACAAATAAAATAACTGCCAGCTGAACAATAATTAACTAACTAACAAGGAACAAATAAATAAGTCCTAATTTACAGAATCTAATTAATCCTAGCCTATTAAGCCTTCTAGGAATAAAATGAATACTAAGCTTTCATAAATTTTACGAGCTGTCTATTTTTTCTTGGAAAACAAGCAGTAAAAGTATTATTTCATGTTATATTCCTAAAGTACACCTTATTTCAAGTGTTTTTATGACATAAAAATTGGATTTTATTATTTCTCAATTAATATGGGCTGTTTTAAAAATAACCTACAAAATATTGCAAGGATTAAAAAGACAATAAAAACAATAAAATATATTAAATTTATACTTATATCAACAGTTTTTACGAACAAAGAAGGTTTTGAAATAATATTTTATGATATAGATGTTTACAGAACTTGTACTATTATTTTTTATGTTAACTTAAAACAATAGCATTTGAAAATCATAAAAAAATGCATAGTTATGTATGCTAAACTGCAAACAACGGCTACGAAAATTAGTTTAGACAGATTAAATTCACAAATAAGCCATTTATAACTCTTCAGTTATTAGGCTAATTATAATTTAAAAAACAAACATTTAAAATTGTAATTAAAAAGCACAAATATTTATATTTATGGCTCCTAAAATATAAGTGGAAACAAACAACATCTAATTTTATCAATGTTCATTTTTATAAACTAAAGGTGTTATAAAATAAAACTAAATTAATTATAAAACTAAGGATTGCAAACAAACAGTTAAGTTATTGAAATAAGTACAAATTCAACAAAAATCACTTTTTACAATATCCCCAAGATAAACAAATTATTGGTCTTTATCCGTGTCACACCGTACGCAGCATGTCCTTGTGTTCTCCGCAGATGGGATTACAGCGTGGTTGCCAGTAAAAACAGCTCTTTCTCCTCAAAGGTAGATTGTACCCTTTCATTGTTGACAGGAATTCCAAGAAAGTCAGAAATAAGAATACGAAGATTTCGTTGTAAAGAAAGATAAGCCAATCGGTTCTGCATGTGAGAAAAAACCAGTTGGTCACAAGACAAGGCAAGACAAACATTCTTTATTTACAATTTCTTAGAGAAATGTAGTAGAGTCAAGGTTTACAATGGTGTGATAGTATTTTATGGGTAGTGGTCCCTCCAGTGAAGAAACTCGTCGATGGTGTAAAATGGACGGGTTTGAAGCCAGCGGGTGAGTTCTGTCTTCAGCTGCTTCCCCTGATGCTACCTTATTTCTTCCAGTAGATGGTTGTGTAGTTTGCTTCCTACATAAGATGGTTTTTTTCTCATATAGGGAGCTGTGATGGTGGGGTAGGTTGAACCTGAAGGCATGTCTCGTGTCATGGCTGTGGAAATCTGCTCCTCTTGGTGGTGATTTCTTATCAGCATACAAGATTACTTCCCTAATATACAGGGCAGTTGCTGTTAGGACTTTCAGGGTTGTAAATGATTCCCTACAGCTATCTCTATATTGTAGATCAGATATGGTCCTTACAGCTCTTTTTTGCAAGATTGCAAGATTAATCCACAAAGTAGGAGATTAAAATTTTTCCTTCTCATTGGTTGTTCATTTTTTGACAGCACGTTGAAACAATAAACAACATAAGAATTAATGTAAGTTATGTTCTGCATGCCAAAAAAGAGGCATAGTGGCCATTGCCTAGTTTTCCTGCTGCAGCTGACATTCTTTGAAATGAAATGAAATTCTTTTATTTCCCCATTCAATAATAAAAACTAACATTTACATAAATAACAAAAAGTAATTAAACAATAATACATATACATGAAAATAACAAATTATCTATGGTAAATATCCTACATGGGTAGATTGCCTGTGCGTAGGCTGAGTTGTTTTGCTTATTTAAGTGTTGTAATTCTGTTAAAGCAAAAAATGTGTTTATTTAAATATGGAGGAAAAATCTAATTTATAATAATATATACATTAATTTTATCGTAATACATGTCTAGATAATGGGTTAGCAAAAAAATTTTAAAAAGAAAAACAAAATCAGTTATGTGTGAATTATAAAAATAAACCAAGAAGAATAAACAAAACAAAATGTACAAATTTAAGAAGCTATATGAAATATGCAAAATTGTTTGCTAGCTTAAAGGCAATGGCATTGTTCGGGCTTGTACCCAACTCGAACGATAAGCCACGGTGGGAGAAGGCACGCTATTAGCTCCTTCTTCCACATCTGGTCAAGAATGTCAACTGCACCTTTAGTTTTATGTTAAGTATGAATGACACAAGATTTATTTGTTTCTGGTTTGATTTCTGGATTTGAGTGCATCATAAACAGTAAAATTACAATTTTGTTTTATTTAGGTTTAAAGGAAATAGGTGTTTTATTACCTGAAAAACCAAACACTGAAGTTCCACTTGGTCTGTCTTTTAGGGTCTTTATTCATTTGGAAGTTCTTTTTTATCTCACTGTACTAACGTAAGTGATATTGTATGATGGATTCAAAAGGTCACCTACTAATTTGACACTTGTGAACCAATTATCACAAGCGACATTTCTATTACTTTGTGAATGGGCTTTGTTAACTTCTTAACAAAATACTCAGCTATTGGCATGTGCTAAGTTTGGTAAGTTTTCTTCCAAACTTAGGGCATCGCATTAAACATATAGCTGGTACCTAAATCACATGCCATAACAAGTTTTAATATGGATTTTAGTATGGACTTCGAGAGCTTTTGGGGATGTACATATGAAAGCTGCACTTCCCCCTAAAGGCCTACAATTGTTCATCTATTGTTACATTTGTATCAGGTTTAAAGTTGTCCCTGCATTTTTTAATAAAGCTGTCCCACAACTCCGTAATAAGAGCTAGGGGACCCATTTCTTTTCTCTGGGCACGACTTTGCTTATCATTGAACTGCAAAGTAAGCTGTAAAAAATTCAAATCTCTCCCTGCTCATTACAGCTCGTTAGTGACTACCACATAGTTTAGGCAGTGGCGGCTTTAGTGGGTAGGCAGCTGCATGCCCAAAAATGTAGGTTAAAATATTGAAAATTGCAACATTAGTTTTAAGATCATGATGATGATAAGGATGGTCGCCCAGACTTATGATTTTATCCCTTACAATGTCGCTCAGACGTGGCTAAAGAAGTTTTCACTTCAATTAAACTATGGTTCTATATGTTATATAATACATGTTTATTAAATGAAAATCAGTGTTTTATAAACGTAAAATACGCAGGAACTTTATCAAGATCTCTGCGAATCATCGTGATTAATCTTTCATATACTGAACTAATACACATAGTTTCAATTGTTCTAGTAATGCCAATAGGTTCAGATCCAGCGGAAAGAAGTTTCTCGATTATGCGGCGTATTATAAGCTACATTAGATCAACAATGACAGAGTTACGGTACACAGTTTAGAAGTGATTTCAATAGAAAAGGAGCCAAATTATAAGCTCTTGTGCAGCCCTGATGCAGTAGTTGACGAATTTACAACTCAAAAGGATAGATAGTTGCAGTTGTTATTAAAATGAACTTCTTAAGAAAACTAAGCGTTTTTTTGAGTATTTGTTAAATTTGTTTAAGATAAGAATTTCACGAGTAAAGAAACACTTAAAAAAATAGTTTTCTATTTGTATCCAATTACTTATTTTATTCTTTATTTTACAAACCAAATTCTATTTTTATATTTTTATTTTGAGATATTTTTGTGATAAATGATGTGTTTGAAATGATAAATTTGTTACTTTTACGATTACTACAATAAAACTTTGCACAACAAACACAAATAGGTTACAATTGGTAATTTTTTTATTGTTACCCCTTTTGCTAGTTTTGCATTAGTGCCTTAAAGTATGAAATCGTATTTTAAAACCCTCCTAGTGGCAGGCCATTTTTAGCCGTTCTGCAAGGGGTTTTTTAAGTTATAAAATATAGAAATATAATTTAATATAAATAGTGTTATATGTTTCATTATTTAGAACAAAACACAGAATAAAGTTCTGCAAGAAAAAAAATTCAGATTTATATATTTGTTTATAAAAAAAATGTTTATAAAAATATATATACCAATTTTACATTATAAATTTAAGATTTTCAGATACAGTAGCTTAAAATCGTGTTCTGAAGGCCTCATTTCTCAGAAAATTCTCCCCCGAATCCCTCTTTTGCTGGGGGATATTCCATACCCCCAAACCCCCTGGAAAGTTGCTTACCCAAAATAATTATTCTAGAACCACCTCTGAGTTTAGGTTCAAACATATCTCGAGTTGATAGGTGATTATTTTTCATTACTGCTGTAAATCATAAAAGACCTTGAAAGCATAGATTTTTTATTTGCTAATTTGTGCATTGGTACCTCTCCTTTCTTTATAGTTTATTTGGATGTTTACTATATGTTCATTCGTATTTTGGATAATGTTTTCAGTCATTTGCTCAGCGAAATATAATTGAAAGCAGTTTTTTACACTTCCAATTTGTTAGTTTGACTATAATATGGTTGGCATGGAATATAAGCTCTAGAAGGAGGTAAAAATACAGAGTAGCGAGAGTTTTTGTATTATTCATGTTTTGTTTTTTAGCGTCCAAATTTTATAATGAAACTAGCAGAGTAGCCGTCCTTCGTATAGGGTTTACGTGGACTTATATTGTGTTTATTGCATTCAATAATACAAAACATGGATGAAATAAGTTAATTCAGGGTTGTTTAAACGATTTTTAATATTATCATGTTTATAAAAAAAGAAATGTTTATAAAACAGACTTATAAACAATATAATAGCTTTGTTTCCCTTTGTGAAAATGAGCAGGTTTCCTTCGCTTGAAACACGAGAGCGCAAAAGTGGTTAGGTTTGGTATAATATTTACCTCAGAACTATGTCAGTTGTTTGTTTATTCCAAGAACTGATTAATGAAACTATTATAAACAATTGTGAAATTGGTATTGCCATAGGGCTTGCATTGATACTTCTTAAAGCCCCTGGGGTGGTGCCCTGATGGAATTTCTAAATAAAGGTAGACCCTATGTGTTAACCAGAAACCCTAAGAATGTCCATGCAAAATTTAAGCTGAATGGAGCCAGTAGTTTTTGCGTCATTAAGTAACACACAGACAGACAGTCACTGTTCAATTTTTATATAATAGTAAGATTGATAAAGACGTGTTATTTTAAATCAGATGATGCATTCAAAAATTTCCTTACAGAGAATATTTTTAATATGTCCGAGAACAGGTTAGAACAAATGTTTAAGGTTCTTCAATAATTATTTATATCTTGATATTTTTTCTTTCTCTATATAGTTAATTAAAAATAGTGTTGTACTTCTCCCGTTACTCTTAATATTTTAAGAGAGCTGTAATTTGTTTTGAAAGTTTTTTTCTTCTTAATATACTTTAGCTTCTTTAATTATAGATTATAAAAGACTACCTACTTTTTCTTTTTACTATTTTGGTTTTTAGTTTCTGTATCCATACAGAAACCGCTGATTTTATTTATGTATATTTATAATGGGTATTTTATGCATAAAAATATTTATTTACATAGAGGAGCAGATCTCAAACTGTGGTATGCATACTCCATGAGGTTACGGGAAAATTTTCAGGGAGTAAAATCCAAGGAATAGGCCATACAATGAGTGAATTTCATGTTTAAAAGGATGTCATACTTAACCATTTAGTAGTATGTGACTCGTCCCATCAAAAAGACATTAGTACCAATGTTTGTGTATGGGCAGGCGGATGGGTCTATACCAATGTTCATGTATGGGCGGGTGGGTGCGTCAGTACCAATATTTGTGTATGGGCGGGTGGATGGGTCTATACCAATGTTCATGGATGGGCAGGCAGATGGGTCTATACCAATTTCATGTATGGGCGGGCGGGTGGGTCAGTACCAATATTCGTGTATGGGCGGGCGGGTGGGTCAATACCAATGTTCGTGTATGGGCGTGCGGATGGGTCTATACCAATGTTCATGTATGTGCAGGTGGGTGGGTCAGTACCAATATTCATGTATGAGCAGGCGGATGGGTATATATCAATGTTCATGTATGGGTGGGCGGGTGGATCAGTACCAATATTCGTGTATGGGCGGGCGGATGGGTCTATACCAATGTTCGTGTATGGGCAGGCGGGTGGGTCAGTACCAATATTCGTGTATGGGTGGGCGGATGGGTCTATACCAATGTTCGTGTATGGGCGGGCGGGTGGGTCAATACCAATGTTCGTGTATGGGCATGCGGATGGGTCTATACCAATGTTCATGTATGTGCAGGTGGGTGGGTCAGTACCAATATTGATGTATGGGCAGGTGGATGGGTATATATCAATGTTCATGTATGAGTGGGCGGGTGGATCAGTACCAATATTTGTGTATGGGCGGGCGGATGTGTCTATACCAATGTTCTTGTATGGGCAGGCGGGTGGGTCAGTACCACTGTTCGTATATGGGCGAGAGTAATATATGGTTTTGTTTTGAAACAATGTTATTTTTGTTTTTTTAATTAATTTCCTTTTTTATTCAAAATAAACTCTATTAGCTTTTGAGACTATTATCTGTTTAATGATAGTTTACATTGCACAACATTATCTTAATAAGGAGTAGTTACACTATTTATTTGTTCATTTAGCAATTCCCTGAATGGAATTCCTACAACTTTGACATTGGTACGTCTATCCAGAGGACCTTTTTCCTTGATGGTTTGAAGAGTTCACATCCTGTCTCTGTTACTATCGGCAACCCTAAAGAATTGTCTCAGATCTTCGACAGTATTTCCTACAGTAAAGGTGAGTGGAATTTTGTGGTTCAATATATTAAATCAAATATGTTAGAAATAAATATGTTATATATTTTGGGAACTTCCTTCAATTTACTTTATACTTATAATAACTCATAATGTTTTATTAATAACATTGTTGTAGTGAATTCATATAATTGACATAAGGAGTAAAGTCACAATCTGTATTGCCACAACATAACATAAAATTATTGGCAATACCATACATAGAAGCAAACATTTTAATCCTAAATCCGCTTTTAAAGTACATACATAAATTACATTATCTGAATGTGAAATAAGTACAAATTTACGTTAAAATCTTGTTTAAATGTGCAACTCAGGTTGATAATTGAAAGTAGTTCTTGGTTTAAATAAAAGATTTCTCAAAAGAGGAATAAACTTTTAAAATTTAGAAATATATTCAAAGAATGTTTAGAGGGTAACATTGTTAATGTTGTCACCAATTGCACCTTATCACTATTTACCTTACAAAACTATGTTAGATCAATAAAATAGATTTAATTTGATACAAGATTGTTAGAATTATTTGTCCAAATAATCTTGTTTGTAGGATCACTTCTTATACATATGATGAATTCATTCCTGGGTGAAGATGTGTTCCGTTCTGGAGTGAGCAACTACCTGAAGAAGTTTTCCTACTCAAATTCTGAGCAAGATGACTTGTGGGCATCGCTGACTGCTGCTGCGGAAGGAAGGCAGGTTCTGCCTCCCGGAGGTGTTACAGTAAAGGACATTATGGATACATGGACTCTACAGTCAGGGTATCCTGTCATCAAAGTTCGGCGAGAAGGTGGAAGATTGACTGCCTCTCAGGTATTTACTTTCTCTATTATTAACAATAGAGCATTTAATTTTTTTTCTAATTCGTGATGTTGCCATTCTAGTTTTAGAATCAAATTGACTGGAAATATTGATTAAACACCAATATTACCTGTTATTAATATCAGATACATATAGATATAGAATTGTTTGTCTCATCTTGACCATTTACTATTTGTAATCCTGATTATACCAAACTGATAATATTAGTCTGCTTGTTTTCACTTATTGAAGATCCTGTTTGATTAGACAGCTTTTTGTCCTGTCAATGGCATTCATTTCATATTCAATCTAAGCCGACGTTAACTGTAGAAAATGTTCCTCTATACTCCAACACTCTTTGGTAGTTATATGAATCTCCTGAGAATAGAACAGTAGTATTCTGAGCCATAAGAAGTGTGATATATATATTCAAGCCATATAATGGTGTGAAGATGCATGCGAAACATCTAGGTACAGCAATTGTCCTTCTTTATCTATTTCCATTGTAGACTTGATATTGGGATGAAGATAGTTCAGATGATTACAAAAATATATGAAACGTATCTATCCCGTGGGGCCGACAAATCCACCAGACCAATCTAGATCAAGTGATTGTTTAGAGGTACTGTGCTCTGTAACATGGCTCCTTGGCGATAGAAACGTCAAAAAATAGGTGTAGTTGTATGCGATGATAGTTGCAAATGAGGAACGTACAAAGAAGAGAAGAGTGTGTTATAAGAAGTGATTGATGATGAAAAAGTGCTACTCCCATATAAAACTTGTGGAGGATGAGATGCAAATGATTTCCACAATTTTATGAGGATGGATGAAAATGAAGAACACTGTATTTCCCTCCAGAACTCAATTAACCCAATTACAACTTTTTCTGTTTGGTTAGAAAAAAACATTGTGAGAGAGCAGTAAATAAATCACTTCCAAAATCATGATCCAACTGCGCTACACACGTTCCAACTGTACGGCCAACCTGGTCGGCCCTCAGTTGGGCGACAAATAGGGACGTGTGTAGGGCTCTTAAAAGAGAGCAGATCTGACCAGTCAGTTGTCAGACAACATCAAATGATTTTCAAACTGATAACACTTTAGTCAGACAGACATATGACTTAACTTGGTAGAATTTACTCTGATTATACTTTGTATTAAATATTGTGTTATCAAATTACTGTATTTAATTAAAAGTATTTATATATTAATTTATTATATTTATTCTGACAAAATCTTTTATATGAGTAAGGACAGTAGGCAATGGTTAGTACTAAAGTAGATAAGCTTTACATTATGTTATATTTTATAATCTAATTATTTTTTTAGTTTTGCCACATGTCTGAAATAAACTGTAAAAATATGCTGAATATTTATTACCAAAATGTAAGAGGTCTTACAACTGGTCAGTAATATTATGGAAATTACAAAAACAACTGTCAGATCTAAAGTCTTAGCATGTTACTGTGATAGAATTGATCTGACAGAAACTTGGTTAATTCCTTAAATTAGTAATGGTGAACACTTTGATAATGAGCTCTTTTTTTTAAGGATAGGGATAGGCTAGTGAGTGGAGTAAGCAAAGGGGGAGGGGTTTTATTAGCTGTGAGGAATAGTTGTTTACAATCTGAGTATGTGCTAGCTGACAGGGGTGAAGAAATTATATGAGTTAAAGTTAGGGATGGTAAGGCCTTTATATAACTAGAATCTATATTTTCCAGTGACAACCATATCAAGGTGCTATATACATTATTTACAAGGTAACACAATGTTTCGCCCATACTGTGATGTGGCCAATGATCGTAGGTCACGCGGGTCATGCCACAGCCCCTTTCCAGCATACTTGCCAAACCAGTCCCCACCCCACCACCTGTTATAGAGCTGGAAGGTAATTCACCGATCTCAGTCTCAGCGATACCACTAAGGATGCCACATCAGAGAATAGCTGACATGTCTGGTTACCTTGTAAATGATGTAACTGCGGTTGTCACCGGAAAATATAGATTCTAGTTATGAGACCGGTTGCTTAAGCCTAAGTTCTAAAAAGGGTCTTATATCATTAATTGGGGTATTTTATTCAATGTTTAATTCCAAATTAGATGTTTATGGCCAATTTTTTTAGTTTGTAGAAAGGTTAATTGCTACCCACAATTGTAAAATATGCATTTTTTGTGATTTTAATTTAAGAATACTTCCCCATGAAGATATACAAAAAGGCGAGAGTATTTGTAAGAAGTTAAGACAGTTTTTAAATGTGGGATATTTTTCCATGCATAACTTTATCTAATCATTAGGGCAGAACATTAGATCTTGTAATATCAAATTAGCCAGAGCTGGGAGTGGCCTCTCATTGTGATAGCCCCATTGTTAGGGAAGAAGATTACCATCCTGCTTTATATTTGGAATCTGCAACAACTTTTAATAATTGGAATAAGTTAGTAAATAGTAATAATAGTAACAGTTGCTATAATTTTGGCAAAACTAATTTTCTTAGTTCGTATAGTAGAGATAAAGGAATTGACTGGTCCTTTCTGTATAGTGTCAGCTGTAGATTTATTTTATGAAGCAATTTATTGGGTTTTTGATCACTGTTGTTCCAAAAGAAAGCAAACAAAATGTTGATATCCAGTTTGGTACAGCAAATAACTAAGAGATTATATTAGATTAAAAACCAGAATTAGGAAGAAGTTAAGATGGAATAGAAGTGAAACAGATTTAATAGAGTTTTAAAAGAATGAGAAGAGTTATTAAAAGTAGAATAAAATTAGATTGTTATGTTTACTTAAATAGTGTAGAAAATAACATCAATAGAGATCTGAGAAAATTCTGGGACATTGTTAAAACTCTAGGAATCATAAGAATGCTAATAGTGATATGTCAGGAAGTCAGATTATTAAAGGAGATAGTAACATCGCAGAAGCATTTGCTGTGTACGGTACTTTAAATCTACTTTCACTCCATCCTCTTTAACTGAAAATGTAATTGACCCTGAAATTTGTCTGTCTTTCCTAGCCTTAGTTATCAATGAAATATATTAGAGTGATGTGAATGATCTAATTAAACATCCAATGGTAAAGGATCTGCTAGCACAGATAAAATTCCATCTTAAATTTATAAGGGTTGAAGGGATATTTGTTGAACTGCTTTGTTTTATTTTTGACATTTGTCTGACTAATAAAGTGTTTCCTAATTTTTTTTAAATTAACACGAGTGGAACGTTTATTGTAAGAGTGGAAAATCTAAGCTCATAATAACTGTCACCCTGTAGTAATTTTGTCAAATATTTGAGATAAAAATATGCATAAAGATTGTATTATTTATCACAGCATCACTGTCTGATAAGCAGCATGGATTTCAAGCTAAAAAGTCAATTGTTACAAACTTGATAAATTTTACAGAAAATGCATTACTTCAGTCCAACTTGCAATTAGATGTAATTTTTACAGATTTTACTAATGCTTTTGACAGAGTAGACCATAGTTTAATTTTAAGTAAAATACATCACTTAGTTTCTAATCCGAATTAGTCAAGTTTTTTTATTCATATTTTTCTAATAAGTGTCAATATGTTTCTTATATTGGGGCACAACACTAGTAAATATGTGGTGGATTCGGGTGTCCCTCAGGAATAAAATCTGGGTCCTATACTTCTTAAATTATTCATTAACAATATTGTTAATTCTATAAGAACTTCACAGGTTTTATTTTACACAAATGACCTCAAACTTTGTAGAATAGTCAATAGCCGGCTGGACTCTAAAGCATTACAGGAGGATTTTAATGCAATTGTAGCTTGGGGTGTTAAAAATAAAATCTTTTTAATGTTAGCAAATGTAAAGTCAACCATTTACCAGAAAAACAATATCTATTTTAAACAATTAATTATTCTAATAATGGTAGCACTCTTGAAAAAGTATATGATTTGATGATTTAGGCTTGATTTTGGATCCTAATTTGAACTTTTTTCAAAATAACTCATCTATAATAATTAAGGATTATACAAATTTAGGGTTTATTATTAGACATTCTTATAATTTTAAGTCAGTTTCATCTTTACAATCATTGTATATATGTCACTTGTCACGTCTAATTTAGAATTTGTTAGTCTAATATAGAATCCTTGTTTTTCTTTTCACATTAATTCAATAGAAAAGGTACAAATAAAGTTTTTACGTTATTTATATTTTAAATAAACTAGCCACTGTACGTGCAGGGGCGAGCGGGTGGGTCACTGCCACTGTACGTGTATGGGATGGCGGGTGGGTCACTGCCACTGTACGTGTATGGGTGGGCTGGTGGGTCACTGCCACTGTACGTGTATAGGTGAGCGAGTGGGTCACTGCCACTGTACGTGTATGGGCGGGCGGGGGGGGGGGGGGTCACTGCCACTGAGGTTGTATATGACATTTCTTGTAATCAGCTTTTGAATATTTTTGAAATGGAAAGTCTTGAAAAAAAGAAAATTGGCACATTTACTATTTCTTTATGTTAGACTTTGAATATTTAATTGCTTGTCTCCTTCTGTAGAACATGCACAGTTTATTGAGTGAATGACCTGTATTGTTGCATGTAAAATAAATTAAATAATTTTAGCTTCTGTAAGGAATTTAAAGTTATATAATTCATTGCTTAAGAATGAACAAACTAAACAAGACAAAAATCAAAATAAACATTATTTTTTACCTCAGAATAGATTTGTACTGTTCGTTAATAATTAACTTGATTGAAAAACTATTTATCAAATTTGATTAATTATTAGCGCTATAGCAAACAAATGTTATTTTCTTCACTTTAATTCTTTGGCTTTTGAAGTTCTTGGAAGGGTTTACGATTTTATTATTTATGGAATCCAGAACCTGTGCCTTCTAGTTGAAAACATTCATGACCTTTCAGTTCACTGCTGCAATGATATGTTTGGCAAGATGCTCTTGCCATCATAATATTGCTGATCAACCATAGCCAACAAATCTTAAACTTCTTGGTAACTATTATAAAAATTTATTTTTTTACAGGAACGTTTCTTATCAGTCCATCAAATTGGAAAATATGAAGGGAAGGAGTGTTGGTGGGTCCCTCTGACGTACTCCACTGCGAAGCGCTCCAGTACAGGCAAAGCTCACAACACCATGTGGCTCAGCTGTGAGCAGCCCAGCATCACTTTTGACACTTCTGACGTAACTTCTGATGACTGGATACTGGTCAACCAAAAGACATCAGGTTAATTTTTCAACATGAAAGTGTGTATACATTCTAAGATTTAATTAGAGGTTATTGAAAAGGCCACCTAGGGCCTTTTGCCTATTAATTAGAAGGTAAAAAACTCTCTCAGGGTATTTACTCCCTGTAATAAGGCAAGGAGTATCCAGCAGCTCTGTTTTCTGAACTAGGCTTATTTGCATTATATCCTAATATTACAACACTCTCCAAGAGGGCCTTTAAGCAGAATAAACTTCAAAAGTTAACCTTAGATTTGTAATCCAAAGCGTGTACTTGCTTGTTTGAACATCAATTTATGAAAACTTACATTGATTCCATAAGTTTGCTGTTTAGAGCTGCCACTTTAATTGCATATTTTATCATTTATTTTATTTAAATTTGTGTCCAAATTTTGTGAATTAGGTGCTACTTACTCTAAACTTGTAAATTCAGAAATAACAGCTTTGGGAGTGAAAGAACGGTTGATGAAAATCAAGCTTGGTACGTCCATTTTCTATTCTGTTAATTTAACCAAAACTGAGATATCTTTTCAACTTTCTTTAAAGACATCTCAGGTGTTAACACGAAATGCCTTATC
Source organism: Stictocephala bisonia (assembly GCA_035578905.1). NCBI lineage: Eukaryota > Metazoa > Arthropoda > Insecta > Hemiptera > Membracidae > Stictocephala > Stictocephala bisonia. The sequence goes on along the minus strand of JAQJVL010000063.1, from coordinate 2,382,477 downwards.
TTATTCTGTAAAGAAGTGACATTCGTATTTGCTCCATAACTTATTAACTTAACTTATTACTTCATTTTGTGATGTTTAAAAAATTTATAATTTAGAACTACTATTTAATTAACTTTAATATTTGATAGTGACATTTTCATTTGACGCTAAATTCAATTTGAGTTTGAAATGATCCATTTTAAAACTTGAACAACAAGGACTAGACAAGGGCAAAGGCGATGTTGGCTGGCGACTAGCAACAAAAATAGCCTAGTGAGGCAGTGTACATGACAAGTGTCGCGGTAAAAACAGCCCCAGGCCCATTCCACCGCAACAGTCGTCAGGTGGAAACTTCATTGAGCGATAATTTCAGCCGAATGTGGCACCCTCCATATAAATCTATTGGTTGCATTTCTGGAGCGACAAATGTCGTTAAACTTCAACGGAAATTATCGCAAGTGTAATTTCCGTTGAAGTTTAATGACACGATAAAATTGAAATAATAAATACACATTTCTATTTTGGTTATGTACTAGTTTTATACTGTTGCTGAATGAATAAAAGGCAGTGTTGATTGTATGAGTGAAATAGGTAACTCGGTTTATCAAAAAAAAACTTGTTTCATACCGTAAAAATAATTTTATTGTTGTAGGTCATATAACGTATCAAGTTCAAATTATAATAGGTTGATAACATAGAAGATTTGTTCAATAACCTACTCTTAGTACCCTTATAGCAGTAAGAACTACTGTAATTTTTTTATCTTTGTGAATATCAAAATCGTACACTTATCCTCTATTACCTACAATGTGTTAATTATTATACAATTAATTAGTCCTTTGAAAGATATGAAGGACTTTCCCTGTGATATATCTATGGTAGATTATAAGGATCCTTTAAGTAGTCTGTAGACCTTAAACATTTTAAAAGTAGCTTACCTTTACAGGAATATTTAGAGTGAACTATGACGAGCACAACTGGAAACTCCTTACAGCTGCCCTCTGTGGACCTGAGCGAGAAGCAATGGATGAGCTGGGTCGACTTCTGTTGGTGGTTGATGCCATGGCCTTGGCTAAAAGTGGAGATCTTGAATATGAGGTAGCTCTTCCGGTGTTAAAGTCAATGCGTTCAGAGACTGCCTTTGGCCCTTGGTGGGGTGCTTCATCTGCTCTTAGAGAGTTGGAGCTCTTGCTCTGGCGCACAGAAAAATATGAATTGTTCAAGGTAACCTGATAGTTTATATTTATCTTCAATATCTATAATTCTTTCAATTCTAATAGCATAAATACCACTGGCAATTTTTTCTAAATAAATCTAGTCTAGCTATTATTACATGAAGTGAGTTATAAAGAAGTATAAACATCAAATTCACTTCACAATTTAAGGTTTTTCCATCACCTGTAAGTTAACAAATATTGTTTACCTGGTTATAAACTTCTTCTAAAATAAATAAGAAAATTAAATGTGTTATTTGGTTTCTAATTTTGTATAATTATGATTAAGAGATACTTCTGTACGTGAATGGGCACTAGATACTTTACTTGGCTAAAAATTGTCAGCATTCCACTTGTTGTTACAGAAACCCACCTGCCCATCTATACACTTACGGTGTTATTGACCCACCTGCCCATCTGTACACTTACAGTGTTACAGTGACCCACCTGCCCATCTATACACTTACGGTGTTATTTACCCACCTGCCCATCTGTACACTTACAGTGTTACAGTGACCCACCTGCCCATCTATACACTTACGGTGTTACAGTGACCCACCTGCCCATCTATACACTTATAGTGTTACAGAGACCCACCTGGCCATCTATACACTTACAGTGTTACAGAGACCCACCTGGCCATCTATACACTTACGGTGTTACAGAGACCCACCTGGCCATCTATACACTTACAGTGTTACAGAGACCCACCTGGCCATCTATACACTTACAGTGTTACAGTGACCCACCTGCCCATCTATACACCTACGGTGTTACAGTGACCCACCTACCCATCTATACACTTATGGTGTTACAGAGACCCACCTGGCCATCTATACACTTATAATGTTACAGAGACCCACCTGGCCATCTATACACTTACAGTGTTACAGAGACCCACCTGGCCATCTATATACTTACGGTGTTACAGAGACCCACCTGGCCATCTATACACTTACAGTGTTACAGAGACCCACCTGGCCATCTATACACTTACAGTGTTACAGTGACCCACCTGGCCATCTATACACTTATAGTGTTACAGAGACCCACCTGGCCATATATACACTTATAGTGTTACAGAGACCCACCTGGCCATCTATACACTTACAGTGTTACAGAGACCCACCTGGCCATCTATACACTTACAGTGTTACAGAGACCCACCTGGCCATCTATATACTTACGGTGTTACAGAGACCCACCTGGCCATCTATACACTTACAGTGTTACAGAGACCCACCTGGCCATCTATACACTTACAGTGTTACAGTGACCCACCTGCCCATCTATACACCTACGGTGTTACAGTGACCCACCTGCCCATCTATACACTTATAGTGTTACAGTGACCCACCTGCCCATCTATACACCTACGGTGTTACAGTGACCCACCTGCCCATCTATACACCTACGGTGTTACAGAGACCCACCTGGCCATCTATACAAGTACGGTGTTACAGTGACCCACCTGCCCATCTATACACTTATGGTGTTATAGTGACCCACCTGCCCATCTATACACCTACGGTGTTATTGACCCACCTGCCCACCCATACATATAAGGTAGTATTGACCTACCCTTTTACCCATTCACGTACAGTGGTATTAATCCACCATCCACCCATACACGTATGGTGGTTTTGCATACATATGGTTGTTACTGTGCTTTTGTATTTTGAATTTCATCGTTGGCATTGAATTATTCCTGAGTTCTGATTAGTTGCAGATTTCCAAGACTTATGTGTTTAAAAACTGAATTATATTCTACCTCATTGGAGATATCATGTGTTATTTAATACCTTAATCTACATTTAAAAGAAAACAGAAAAGTAATTAAAACCATATGAAGTAGCGTGGAAAGCGTAAACATCGAAATATTTATAAGCTAGTACTAATCCTCTGAACTTTTTTGGAGGGATTAGCGGGCACAAATAGAATCAGTGAGGCAGGTCTTGAATGGCTCGATGGACTGAATTCAGCTATGTGACAGGAGATCACTTTATATTTTTATTTTAAATAATATAACATAAATTTTTTGGATCTTGATCCAAATATATATATACACATTTCCTTGATTCTATGTAGTCCCAACCTCACCATTTGTACATACATACAATAAAGACAATTTTCATTTCATATATCAAGGTTAGTTTTTAATTAATAAATGGTAGCTGACAACAAACCATGCGATAAATTATATAATAGTATAGTCCCATCAATGTTGGATAGTCTCAAATTACAAACAACTAATACAAAAAAACCCATGAAATCTTTATAAAATCAAAAATTCAAAAGGTTCTTTTTAATATGATATACAATAAACAAATACGAACCAATTTTAAAACCCATTGAAGAAATTTTCTTTGGATGTAATAATAATGACTGGTGTTAGAGCATGTGCAGCAGATGGATGATTAATTTCTGAAAGAGGGCAACGGAAGCATTAATATTAGATAGAACTGTGTTCACAGGCAACCCAATTCATAATTCTTTTTAATGTGGAACTAAACTCTGATAATAATTGATTCTTATGATATAAGTGTTGGTTGGCAACTGACAGCTGGGAAATCGCATAATGACAAGTCGTATTTGTTTTATCACTACCTAGGGGGGACATACAGATAAAGGACTGATGTGAACGCAGACAATACAACATGAATCACATAGGTAGTAAATAATTGCCTATTGCACTCTTTTCAGAGGGGATTCGCTGGTCTTCATTTCATTGGACAAGCAGACTGAGTGGCTGCAAACATTGGACTTAGTAACTCAGTGAAGAGATATAAAATGTTGCACAAAGACATAAGTATCTTGTGTTATAGTTTTTATTTTTGGCCTTTCATATTTCAATTTTATTAATCTGTAATTTCTTTTTGCTTTTTGGTGGATGATAAGAAAAAACAATACAATATTTTGTAATTTATAGTCTTCAAGGTCTTTAAAAAATTGTGAAGTTCCTTAAAAGCTAAGACTTCTTCAAAGCAATACAGTATCAATCATTAAAATATTTAGCAAGAAAGTCTTAAAGAAACAATATATCTACTTATTTAAAAAATATCTTATGTATATTAAATTAAGATTTTTTTCAATCTGTTGTAACCTGAAATGTTCGGGTTTCCGGATAGTAAAGACTTATAATTAACTATACAAAATGTCTTGATACTGCTATATACATTTTTTTAAATGAGAATTTCAATACCCGTAATTTATCATTTTGATAAACAAAATCTCACGTTTCTGTTCTAGAAAGTGGCGCAAGAGTTGATTATTGATGTCTTCAAACCTTTCAGTAATCTGAACCAAGTCAGTGAGACCATGGATGGATTAAGGCTACAGATATTAGTGACCTCATTGGCTTGCAAATACCAAGTGGGAGACTGTGTCCAAAATGCTATGCAACTCTTCAAACAGTGGATGTCTGGAAGAACCAATCCGTATGTTGAAAACTACTATTTATATTTTCTTGTGAGGTTATTTTTTATAAAATATAATTTTATGTATATTTTAGAATGCTGAAAGGAAGTTTATCATGTAAATTCATTAAGTATTTATGGAATATTCATTGTAATTGTTCTAACAGATTTTGCAACACAATGACATTTCCAGCCAGGAAATCCCCCGAAAGTTGTACTTGTGACAGTTGTATGTATGCCCTAACCCGCTGACACTCTGTTATTACTATAAACTCTGAAGCTATAGCTAAGAGGTTAAGGTTCTGGCCATATAATAATATTGTTGTTGGATCTTAATTCTAACCAATGCTCTTGAGGTTTATAAAATCATCAATTTTCAGAATTCCTAAGGACTTGCGGACAGCAGTCTACTGTGAAGGGGTGCGGCAAGGTGGAGAGGAAGAATGGCAGAAAGTTTGGCAGAGCTATTTAACGTCAAATGTGGTTAATGAGAAAGGAACATTCCTTACTGCTCTATCTTGTTCCAAGAATGAAAACTTCCTCAACAGGTGAGAACCAGTTGATGCTTTCTCTCAACTTTGCACAAATTCCAAGTAGAATTACAGCTTGATTTGATTTACGAAATTTGTAATTTGATGTACGAGTGCTTCTAGTGATAGACTACTCAATAAAACATCTCTATTGTATATTTAAATAGTTGTCATACAAATATTGTTAGTGTAAATTTATTACAATGTATAGTGATGGTCGTAAAATTGAAATTAAATGTCACACAAAATCGTCAAGGTTTTATCTAAAAAACCTTACTCATTGTGAATAATTCCAGCCGCCATAATATGGTGGTGAACCAGAAACATTTTTCCTGCCAAAATTCTAAATTCCTTACAATGGGTAACACTTTTTATCCTCTCTGGCAGTGAGTTGAAGAGTTGCAGTTCATTATATTTCAGATTACTTAAAGATGTAAGTTTGGTGTAGAGGAATTCTTAAATTATTATTTTCTTGAAAATTATAATGATGAATTGTTTTTTTATTGATTGAAGGACATGTGGTCTTTGAGAACAAATAACAGTTTAACAGATGTATATAGATGAGAATTTTAAGATTTCACCATCCATAAAAATAAATTTACATTAGAAACAGCCTGGCTTGCTATAAATTACTGCAACTATACAAAGTTAGTTCTATATCATGTTCCAAATTTCCCACCATAAAAAAAAACTGAGTCTATAGTAGGCAGAACAATTATATATTGTGTCTAAAAACTTAAATCTTGGAGGCAAATATTTGAAAACCTAATAAATTTGTGAGTGGAATTTTTAAGTGAGGATTGTTTCTTAAGTCAGAATAAGTAACACCAAATAAAATTTTGAAAAAAGAAGAGAATGTTGAGATAATAATTTTTACTTCTTTGTTGAATAGTATTCTTTGTTTTTTTATTGTGGGTTAAGTTTACAAAACAATATTTATTACCGTCTTATTATTTTGAAAACAATAGCAAGAAAATAAAAAAGTTTTAAGTCCAGGATATACATATCTCTAGTTCTTCAAGCTAACTCCAGTCACAAGTTTGATGAAGTTGTAACAAAGATAAATATTTAAAGATTATAATAAATGGCTTAGTAACAATAATGATTATTGTTATTATAATAATCTTTAATAAGACTTATAAAATAATACACAATTAATTCCAATACTTTATAACATTCATAACCCCTTTCCACTCTCCACACCACATAGATGGCTTTAGTGAATGGCGCCATCCACTCGGCCAAGGGAGCTGTCCTGTCAGCTCTCCGTGCCACCTGTGTGGCTTCAGGTGTGACTCCCTCTTGGTCGTAATTAAATAGAAAAAATTCTACTAGCACTCGAAATACTACTCATATTTAAAATGTTCACTTGTCCTTTAAACGTTAAAATTCAACTTCTTTACTTTCAATTTTTGACTATAACCCATTACAATGGTTGGTTAGTAACTATTAATTACATTTAAGCATATTATTAAATTTAAATCTTCACTATAAATGATATTTCTAATGGCTTTTGACACTAAAATAATTTTCCTGTCGGTCATTTTTACAATACTTTTATTGAAAAAACTAACTATTTACACTATCTATATACATTATTTAAACTTAATAATACTCTGTAAAACAATTAAAAACTATAAGAAAATTAAAAACTTTAAATATTTGCAAACGTGCACCATGACAGGTGGATCGTGTATACTGAATAGGTTGTCTGGCAACGTGAATGGTCAATCATTATAAATGGTGTTGTTTACTAGTAGTGCAGGTATCTCCCGAACTACAGCAGCACTTTCCGGAACGCTCAGTACAAGGAATAAACTAAGGAGAGAATAGTGAAGTAGTACAATGAGCCACGTAAGTGGCCTGACAAGCTACAACAAAAATCAGTCCGGGCCATTAGAGTGGCACAGAGACCTGAGGGACAGGCAACCAGTATTTAAATCTGACTTGGCCATGAAGAATGGCGGGGGCCAAGTAAGTGGCTTACCGACCTGAGAGGACATTATGTAAAGCCAGGAAGAGCAGAAAGGGTAATCTATGTTGATTACAAAATAAAATCAAAATCTAGACTTTAGCCTGTATTTCAGTGTTTCATTTTCATGATAATTTTAAATTTCTTAACCTAACATGAGGAAATGGATTTCAAACAAAGCTAGAGTAGTATCTTTAATTCATTATTGTCATCTTTAAACATTTCTAAAAGGACTAGATGTTTTCAAGCTGATATATTCATTCTAAAGGTAAATATTTTTTGTTGTTTGTCCACTTTTAATTTTTTTAATTACTTGCGATTTTTGTATAGATTATTGGAGTATTCAATAGATGCATCATCAGGAATTCGGCGACAAGATGCTCCTAGTGTGTTCAACAGTGTAGCCACCAGCTCTCCCCTTGGTTACAAAGTTGCCTCAACTTTTCTTCAGAACAATATCAAGCGCATGCATAACTAGTGAGTGATACAAAAGAGACATACTTTTAATTTTTAAGCTAATATGCCTAATTTAATTCTATTAGTTGTGAAGGTCTATATTGTAAAATCGTTTTTGATAAATACAAGTAAATCAGGTAGGAAAAATTTAGTAAAAACAAAAAACTCAAGTATTTACTTTAGGAACATTTTTAGGAAGTAGTAATTTGTCTTGGTCTGACGCACAGTGAATAAATTGATAAAAGTACCTCAATAATTGATCATATAATTGTGATGTAATTTTCTACAAAATCCGGACATGTAATATTTTTATAATCTAGTTGTAAGAGGCACATATGGTTTTAATTTAAGGCATTGGAGTTATCTGAACAAGAGATAGCTATGAGATTGAAATGGCTGTTAACTACCACAGCTACTTAAATCATCTACAAAATGCCATCCTTACTGGGAACTTTTTCTGAAATTAATTCCAAAATTAGTTTTATTATCACTATTTGCAGTTATTTTTATAACAAGCAACATTAAAAGACATGTTTTTAGGAAAAAAGTATGTATAGTATAGCCTTTAACACTTTCAATGTTGAAAGCGAACATAATTACGCACCCCCCAGGCTGAGTATGAAACACTATCACATAGTACACGCACACCAAACACAAATATAGCGGAATCCGAAAACGAAATACACCAAAACGTACATCAAGACTGCCACAATAAGCGATGAGCAACACAACGTTCCTGAGCAATGGCTAGCCTCACCTTGAATAAATACATTTTAAGGGCGGGCGGTGCATTGTTCCATGTGCACCACCAGGCGCGTCATAGCAGCACTACATTGATCAATGTAGCCTGCACGGGACATGTTAATGGGGAGATATATGCAATTGGAACCAAGTTTCCCTTGCCTGCAGAGATTATCCTCTTTGTGTTTTGTAACCAAATTGACCAATGGTTTACGGAACTTCCTGAACACATGAGCGGCACAAAGATAAAAAACCATTTTGGAAAATTTTTTTAAATTAGGATTTTCCATCACCCTTACACCCCACTGTCCAATGACACAGCCAGTTGAACTCTGGAATGTCCAGGAATCACCTTGAAGCCCAAACATGTGACACTCGAGATGCAGAGCTAGACTAGTTGATTTGTGACTTTTACGAAAAACAAAGGTTTACAAAAACACCAGTATTGCCAACAGAAAAATTGTGAAACTACCCAACACTATTAAAATAACCTATAACAGGTAACTAACTTTTTTAGGCCCTAAAATAATTATTTTTCTTGTTTTGTTTGTTCATTATAAAAATTAATATAACTTTTTTGTATCAGACCAAAGTAGACCCGATCGACAGAACTTAAACAGAGTTATGGTGACAACAAGTTATATAAACCATAACATTATGATTTTATATAATTGTAGAATATGATGGATGTTAAATCAGTAAGAGCCATCCACGTTCTTCAATATAAATTAGGCTTTGTAATTATTACGGCTTAATGAATAGTGGTGTTTTTTCTTTTTCAGCTTGGCTCCTGACACAAAAGACTTGGGTAGATATGTACAGGTTTTGGCAAATGGAATTGTATTTCCTGAAGAACTTGATCAGGTAATGAAAACAACGTTATACAGTATGAGTAGACACAATGATACTTGCAATAAATTTATATAAATATTTGCAAACTAATGGTATGGCAATCATGTAAATGTATACTGCTTCTGAATAACATTTACATGATCCCAATGTTAAATATGAACTGGTCCCTTTTTACGATATAAAAACACAATCAAATCCAAGATTCGCCTTATTGCATATTTATCTATAATTTAATAACTTTTACATATTTTTTTGTAAATTAATATATTGGATGAATAGTAAATACTGTAGAAACAACTATCCAACAACCCCTTACATGGGATGGTTGGTTAAAACCTGATTGACCTACTTTCTGGATGGAGGGTAACAATGGGAGGCATGTAAAGCTTGATGTTAACCCTAAATCTCTAGTTACAAGGCATATACCTGACTTTCATATGAACCTAATTTATGTGAAGTTCATGGAGTAAACATGTTTCATGTTCATGTTTAAATGTGCAACTTGATTACAAAAATTGAAACACAAATCTAGAATTAAATTCGATCAACAAACTAAATATATCTTGTGTAGTTGTATACATGATTGTTGTAAGGGATAAGCATATGTGTCGCACAAAAGTGACTCTTCAATAGAACAAACTTTAAAACTATAGTGTTGAATTATGTAGAATTTCTCTTTAATCTTGTCTTGACATCAAATATATGGAATAATTGGTGCTTATTGTTATCAATGAATACAGATCTATAAGAAGCAAAAAGAGATAGGGAAATAGTAAGACTTCCTGTAGCAGACGAACGAGCTTAGCGCAGCTGGTTGAAAATTTCTACAACATCCTCTCCCAACCCAAAACTCTTTTCCAACGTTTCCTTTCTCTCTCTCTCATTCTTATGGCAATTTGCAATCTTCCATTTCTCCAGGCAGCTGAACTGCCCTCTCTGTCATTTTCTGTCTCACTCTAGACTGCCACGCAACAAGCTCGACCTAACAGTGGCCGCACCAAGTTAGCAACATTCAAAAGTAGTCTGACATTTTAACATTCGCTTTTTACTTTTTATAGATTTGTATTCATTGCTGTTATGATCAGCAGGTGTACTGATATTGTTATCATTAATGTACATGCCCTCTTATTGACAAAGTCCCTTATTAATATTATTTTGTTTTATACTTCACAAACTGGTCATGACACAAGGAAGTAGTATAGATGCCAGCCAGGCCCACTTTTGAGTCATGTATAAAGAGTTATGCAGCGGATGTTATGTAAATAAAATTGTAACTGAAAATTATTTTTATAGCTTAAGAGATTTCTTGCCGAGAACCAAAAACTGCTGGAAAAGGGAGAACTAAGTGTGAAACAAGGTGTAGAGTCAGCAGAAAACAACTTAATATGGATGTCTTCATTCTACAATAAGATTTCTCAAGCTCTAACTAAATGAGCATTACAGTATGTGTAAAATATGGAATTATAATTATTAAATAAAATTATAAATTTAAATTTTTTTTTTATTTTACATTACTAAACTTCAGATTGTCCTATTGGATTCAAGTACAGTACTGTACGATCAATCGTATAATATTATAAAAAAACAAATGCATACAGCGTAAATAAAAACCCTTTAAGTTATAAAAAGTCTCTGTTAATATTTGAAATGAAGTTTTGTATCAATAAAGGTTTTTTTTTTAAAGTAACATACAAAAGCAAAAAAAGATACTGGAACAGGTAGATAAAATTTATTTATTCAAATAAAAAAAACTACACATTTTGCCATTAGTATCAAGCGTTTATCATACCTATTTATTTAATTTTGAAATACTTTCAGAACAAACGGCTCATCTAAGGTTGTAAAAAAAAACCATTAGCCTTAACTTCTTTTGCACACAGATTTTTAATGTTTTTTGGTTGAGTTTATGTCAGAATCCCTTATATTATTCTTTGGTCAGAATAGCCATATGATACAAGAACCAGTGCTGGATTTTGGCGCCACTAGGCCCAATAATTCTTTCTACCTCCTAGTCTTGTTAAAGTTACTTTCCTAAGAACCTTTACTAAACAATTATATCAGGCCTATATATGTTAATTGTTTAAACACCACCCCAAGATGGAATTTTATCACATGCGCCAAAGAATAAGAACAGGCAGCGCCACAAGGAATCACGGAGCAATGTGTAGTTACGAGTATTTGGCATCACTAAGACGGTCACCCTCCTCTATACGAGGAACATGGGAGTTGCATAGGGCTGGCAGTGGCAATACGATGCGTACCGCTTGACAACATTCCTATAGCCAAGTTCTCCCATATTTGAGATCAATGTTGTAACGAAGTTGTTGCATAATGTTAAAAAATAGTTTAACTTTTCCAACAATTATTTGTTCCAATAAACTTCAAAATCAGAATGCTTTATTAGCCTGATTTTTTAATCAATTTAAAAAAGTTATGGCTAATTATTTTTATTTCTGGATATTTCTTTATTTTTTTTCTCTCGCCCATACACTCCCTGGGAGCTTGCGCCCATAGGCCCGGGCCCACCGGACCTATTGGGAAATCCATCCCTGATAAGAACTACTGTAATATAAACCCTAGATTTATTACCAGTTACAATTCTGTAGTAAAGACCCTCTCACTTTGCATCACAGTAGAAAAATATTAGATAAAAGTAAAAGAAGCAATATTCCTGGATACAGATTTGTTGATTCGATTGGGTATAGTGGATGAATTTACTATGCCCCAATGCACATATATGGGTGGTACGCACGTATGCTGGCGGTACGGTTGAACTGGCGGTGTGTCGGGTGGTCAGGACAGACGGATGTGATGAGTGTTAGTCAGGGCAGTATTGTAAAGGGTGGTAGATGGAGTTAGGGTGTCCTTGCAATTAAAGTGTTAGAGAAGTGTCTACTTGTGTCGACCATTGAGCCTCCCCATAAGACCTACCCCTACACTGATGGTGAACAACCCAGGAGGCTGCTAGTTAAGGGAGTTGGCTCTTGGTAGGAGCCCCTCCCCCCCCGTTGTGGCCAAACCTGGTAAGGTGTGACAGTATATTGAGCAATTATAATGATTTAGGCCTTACTGTACATTGTGACTCTTCATAGCTGAAATATTGTGTAATATTGTAAAATAAATTGTATGGTGTTGCGACTTAGGTAAAGAATAACATGACAATGTATCTGTTACCCATAAGAGATAAGTCACCATAAGATGGTAACATCTTTGTCTTAGCAATCCAAATGTCAGAAACTAAAATAGTTAATGTTTATAAACCTCCAAACATCCAGTAACCTGATGATAGGGTTTTGCCAAATGTTGAACACCCTGTCCTCTATATGGAGGACTAGAACGCTGACTCTGATAATGGCATATAGCTTGCTAACTGGGCTGAAATGAGCAACCCTTTCTTTATGTTTGATGCTAAAGATTCAGCCACTTTTTATTCAGCTCGTTGTCGTCGAGGCTAATCCCCTAACTTAAGCTTCTGCTCATGTGAACGATCATCAAGCCCAAAACCAATTAGGAAAGTTTTTGATACTTATCCCCACTCTCAACATAGGCCGGTACTGGTTTCATTGGGTATTCAAATTCCCATAATACGATCTTTTCCAAGGCCAAGATGGAATTTTAATAAAGCACACTGGGATGGCTTTACCTCCAGACTTGATGATAGCATCAGGTTTATTCCTCCTACTATAAGAAAATACGATCCTTTCACAAGTCTTGCATACTGAGAGAATACAGATAGGAGTTTATACCAAGAAGGAGTAAGAAATCAGATGACTTATATAATGCTGCCAAAAACTCCAACACAGCACAATCTGCTCTAGATTGTGCCACGAGAGAAAAATGAGTTAAAACTGTTGAAGACATAAACTTTACCCATAGCAGTAGAAAAGTTTCACTTTTAGGGAAACTCTCTACTGGTAAATTTCCAAATCAAAGAGAAGTGCTCCACCCGAAGGCTTCTATATAGCTAAAAGGATGGTCAGCTTATCGAAGTCAGCCTGCCATCCTTCTGAGAAACTTGTGCTTAGCAGACTTTGAATGGAACCTTAAATGTAATTATTAATCTAGTATAGTGCAAAATAGTAATAAGTTTAGTGTAAAATTTTGACATTGTCTAATGCTATGTAAGGCTTTCTGACAGTAAAATTTTATTTATTTATTTACAAGTTGAATGAAACTAAAAGAGCCAACTGGCACCCCGGGAAGTCTCCAGAAATTTCACGTAAGAAGAGTTAGACAGAGTGATTTTCGCTATTCCAGCATGGAAAGCTGCTGGTCTTGATGGTATCTTTCCGGAATTTCTGATGCATGCCGGTAGCAAGTGAAACAATTCACAATTGTTCACAGTTGTTCAATAAGAATTCAAATTCAAACAGTCTACAATAAGATACTAGCTACAGCCAATTTGTCAAAAGCATTTAAGCGTTCAAAAGTAGTAGCTGTTCTGAAGCCTGGCAAAGCCCCTGAACGAGTGGCAAGTTACCGCCCTATATCTCTTCTTAGTGTTTGAAGAATTGGAAAGACTGTTATACAACGGAATATCACCCATTCTTTATTCTAATGTTCCAGTTGAGCAGGCTGAAGTTGTAGCGGCCAGGTCCTAGCTCAGACATCATTTATCGAGAATAGGTTTGAAATTAAATTAAAAAATCTACAGCTTTTGTTGATCTCAGAGCGGCTTATGACGCAGAATGGAGCAAAGGTTTGTTATTAAAGTTCTACAGCCTCCTTCCCTGTCCCTTTCTTTTGCGACTCCTGGAGGCAATGCTTAGTGCCAGGCTACTAAAAGTTTATCTCTGTCGTGAAGAAAGCTCTTTTAGACAGCTGAAGGATGGTCTGCCACAGGGGTCCAACTTGCTCCAATTTAATTCAACGTGTATACCGCTGACATCCCAATCATAAAGTCTAGAAAATTGATATATGCAGATGATATTGCTTTAGCTTATCAACACAAGGACTTCACAGCTAATGAAGAAATACTCAGATACAATCTTGCAACCCCTCGAAAAATATTTTAGAACCTGGAAGCTAAATCTTAACCCATCAAAAACCGAAGTAGCTTGCATCCACCTAAGTAACCGACTAGCTAATCGAAAATTAAACATCTTTCTAAATATTGTAAAACTCTACTACAATGATTATTTATAGTACCTGGGAATAGCATTAGATCGATCGCTGATGTTTAAAAGCCATCTTCTATTCTATTCTAACAGCAGCTAAAATTAAAACCAGGGTAAATGTACTCATCATACTACTGGAACAACTTAAGGAGCCAACGCACATGTCCTGCGTATTACTGCTTTGTAACTGGTTTATTCAGCTGCTGAATACAGTGCTAAATCGCGCATGTACAAAAGCGATTGATGACCAACTTAATAGAGCCATGAGAGCTATTAGTGGCACTCTCATGGCAACTTCGCTACCTTGGCTCCCAGTGCTGTGCAATATAGCTCTTCCAGAAATAAGATGTCAGGAGGTACTCACTACTTAAGAATTCAATAAGATCTTGAATGCCCCGCACCTCATCATTACACAGGGTCTCCCACGTCAGAAAGGTCTCTTAAAATCTCAAAACCCACCTTTACCTATTGCTCTCCGTTGATAAGATAAAATTTCTCACCTAATACTAGCTGTACTATAGCGTGGAACAGTTTTGATGGATGAAATAAGTTCCTTATTAACGATCTGTAAAAACCTGTAGGTGGGATGAAATCCCTCGTAGAAAATGGACACTGTTGAATCCGTTCCAAACTGGAGTGGGCAGATGTAACTACTGGAAATACAAATGGGGATTGACACTAGATCAGTCATGTGATTGCAAGGAGTCTATCCAAACAATGGATCACATAGTTACAGAGTGCTCCCTGCGCTGTTTTACAAGGGATTAGCTAACATAAACAGAATCAGTGAGGCAGGTCTTAAATGACTTGAAGGATTGGATTTAGCTTTGTGACAGAAGATCATTTGTTATATTTTATTTTGTATTATTAATATCTAATGAGTTTTGGAGTTTTTCCAGGTAAAAACTACTGCTTTTATATAATTTTAAATTAATAAATGGTAGGTGACAAAAACCATACACTATATAATACAGGATGTCAATTAAGTCCCAAGATGGCTTAATATTATTTTAACTGTTACAAATTAAGGTAGAAGACTTTACATGCTGTTAACGGACATCATGAACTATTTTAACATGTATTTTGTTAATCATTACATAATCAGGGAGACGGTCAACAAGGAGTCGGAGGAAAAGTTCAAATAGGAGCATAGGTAGGTTGAGTTGCATATCAAATTAAATGTCTTTATTAGTAGAATACAATGCCGTAATCTCAACCACAAATGGTTGACTCTAGCCAAAATGGCATGTAATTGAAGTTTCAAAATGTTGCTAACAAATTTCTTTTAGGAGAACAATATTGAAAGTTATGGTTCAAGTACATTTTGTTTAGATTTGGAGTGACAATTATGAAGGCTTTTTCAATCATTTAAGCTTACTCAAAAACATAATTTGTAAAACGCTATCAAGGAAACGAAATCATTTTAAACGGCAGGATAATGCCTGTCTGCAAAGTTGAATGAATCGCCTAAAGTGAAAGTAGTGGACCCTGTGTTTCCCAGATATTGGACTTTAACCCTAATGATAGATAACAGTCTGTTATCACATTTATTGCTGTGATAGTAACTTAGGTAGTAACAGCAAAACAATGCTGTAAAAAATAATTGTAAGCAAGTTTTGAAACTTGCCATTTTAGCTAGAGTCAACCATTTGAGGTTGATATTTCGGCATTTTATTCTACTAATAAAGACTTTTAATTTGATATGCAACTCGACCTATGCTCCTATTTGAACTTTTCCTGCAACCCCTTGTGGACCGTCCCACTGGATACATAGGGGTCAGCAGAATACGTGTTAAAATAGTTTATGATGTCCGTTAAAAACATGTAAAGTTTTGTAGCTCAATTCAAAACAGGTAAAATAATATTAAGCTGTCACGATACTTAATTGACACCCTGTATAGTGGAAAAGAAGACCAACAGAAGCAAATACAAATTTTGTTTTGTAGTTTTTCTGAAGAAAATGTTAATACATATGATCAAAAACTTATGTTAACCTACCTTTTTAAAAAGTTAGGTGACAAACTTCCATAAATCATTGAAAACCTCAGTCATTTCAATTATTGTAATTCCTTCAGTGTTGGCATACTTTTCATAACAAATCATTCCTTGTTCAACACAGACGGTGGCTATTTCTGCTAGTATTGATCCTTGAGGATTCCAAGACCTATGCAATATCTTTTTAGTACATACTATTTATTTGAACTTTTTGACCACTATTGGTCAAGTATGATTGTATCCATTCAAAAGACAACCTTGGGATTCCTAGATTATGAAGCCTTTCAAAAAGAATATGATGGTTTAGATCTTTTTTAACCCAGAAATACTCCTTGAATCTTATACTTATCATCAAATGAAGTTATGAATATTGGTTACTTCATAATTGTTGCCTAACCTTCCATGCAGCAATTGGTGTAGACAGTGTTTGTGGCTATCATTGAAACACTAATTTTCTTCATTACAGTACTTGGTTTAGCCTGATTGAAATTTTGAGGATCACAATACTTGCACCACCCAAACTGTCCTCAGAACTGGAATAAATGGTCATAGACAGGATGTCAAAGCAAGCTTCTAAGACAAACTTGCAAAACATGCATCACACCAATCATCTGATGTCAACTAATGCTATAGCACCAAAATAATAAAATCCCTCCTTCCTAACTGTAACTCCTCACAACTCAAACAAATGGAACTTTCTCACTAATGGTTTCGTAAATCAAGAGGCCCTCGAAACCTTAACATAAGATAACAATCCAACCTTTTTCCCAATCCAAGCGGGATTACAGTGCAGCAGAACCCAAAAACATGCATATAAGGATTACAAATAAGACATATTTAGCTATAATGATTGCTTTGTTAGATACATGGAAACAATGTGTTAACAACATCTGCCTTTGATGCGTTATATTTCAGCTTCCACTTTATAAAATTCTCTTAAGTTCTGCACTGTGACTTGAGAGAATTCTAAATTCTTTTTCTGTAAAGCTATAGCAATATTGTCAGCATAAATAAGCTTTTTGGACTTTGTGGATGAAAAGGTAAGAGCTTGAACAGACCAGCTTACCTGCTGATACCTGAAGATAAGAGATTACCTTGCAACCAAAGTAACCTTTTGTAAGTCAAGCATAATGATTGATTTCTAACATAGCAAAGTAGATGCACAAGGAGGCTGTAAAATTACAAGAATGCTGTTACTTCAGACAGTCTCGTAAGTAAATTTTAAATCTAAAAATGCTGCAGTTTTTAACTTACTCTCAGTAAAATATATCAGAGTAAGCCACTATAATTTCGACCAGGAAGAAACCCAGCCTGCCCAAATGGAAGGCTAGAATTGAGAATAAGTGATGTTCGGCTAAATAGAGGTCTCTCCATTAGATAATAACAAACATATTATAGGCCATCTGGTTTTTTAGATAGACTTTTACTTTTAATCTCTGACAAATTTGAAATTTTTTCTGTAGGTGATATTAAAATGTAAACCGTCATTAGCAAGTATTTTAATTTATTGTCAGAGTATATTAAAAAGTCTGGAAAGATACAGTAAAAACTACCCACTTTAATAGCAGACCTGTTTTAAATCAGAAAAAGGTTCTGGAAATTTCGGGAGAGGGGAGCAAGTTGACGCTTCTTTTAAATGTAGCCCTTTTATTAATAAATTAAAATTTAATTTTTATGGTCCAAGTGATTAAAATTGAAATAATAAACAATCAAATTATAAGACTTCATACAATATTTTCCACAAAAAATACCTTGTTTGATTGATACAAAATAACACTGGCACCTGATTAATGACTAAAATTTAATGACAATCAATGTTTCAGTTTCTCATTGCTAGGGCTTGCACTCCCTTGAACCAGTTTTATTCAAAGTATCTAAAAATAATAATTACAAACACACAAGTCCAGTATTGGTTAAGAAGGTCTTTGAACATCCTCATTTGACCTTTTCAGGTCTACCAAGCAGTTTTTTATTTAATGGCCTTGTAGAAGGAGATTATTTTAAAGGGGATAATACTACTAGAGGCTTTAAATTCTTTTTAACTTCGCTTCTCAGTTCACATGGGCCAAAAGGCCCATGCATAAACTTAATTCAACGAGTGAAGTACTGACTGTTAGCTCAGTTGGGGATTCGAACCTTGGCCCTTGCCCTCCGCAATCCGAAGCCTTAGCCACTGAGCCAATATGCCGGCAAATTCATTCACTTCATTAAATGAAAAGTATGAGATTTAATTTGGCATCAACATAAGAATACATTAGATGTACAGATTGGTTCATAAGCATTGTTTTGGTGGGACATCAATTTGCGGTTCTTCAGAAACAATAGTATGTTCTTGTGTGGCAGTTTGTCTAAAGGTCAACTGGGTAACAATGAAATGTCTTGCAACTTCATCCATTGGTGTGTTTGACAACAGGAAACTGGTCAGAGTTATGTAGCTGACGCACAGAAAAAGGCGGCCCGATTTTTAATAAATTTTATCAGACAAATCAAAACTATGCTTTAAATAAACTGCATATGGATCAGACAAATACAGCAGTTTATTTACACTCCAAAGAGAAACATGAACATTGGTAATAACACAACCAGGTAATGTCAGATCATTTTATTCAATCACAATTATTCACTGACAAATTAACAACATTCATTTAAAAGAAGTTGTAAATTAATTAAAAGAATATAATAAACTTCTTCAGAAAATATTGAATGGCATTATAAAAGAAAAATATGACATCAAATATAGAGCAGTTTCCATTAATTAAACTTAAAAAAACAATGACTTATAAAATCTATAATTTCAAAGGAATCTGAAAATTAAATAAATTTAACAATGAACTTTTAACAGCACTTAGTTAACAAACATTTGAAGCAAACATTAACAGTCGAGATGTGGTTAATGAATTACAAGTGCCCTGAAGCAAATCTCAAATGTGTTGTAAATGCTTTCTTAAATGCAAAGGTACTTTTTTGCTGCAAAAATGGTAAAAGAATAACTGAAGACAGTGTCACAGAAAGTATATAAAATTTTCTTTTAAAATTCAATAACAAAGCTCATGATAGGAAACATAATCATTTTACGAGAACAAAATTGATTTAACTATAAAGCGACAAAATAAATTCCTAAAAATAAATAAGGTATGTTCAACTAAAAATTAATCAAAAATAAAGGTCTTGTTTCACAACACACATACGCACTAACAATGATCATTTTATAAGCAACAAAAATTATAACAGTTAATAATATATTGATTAAATGTTCAAAAAATATATTAAACAAAAATCCAAAATTTTAACAGAAACATCTAGGTTTAACCCATATTAAAAACAACAAAACTAAATATATAATTTAATATTTTTATCTAACTAAAAACTAGGACACCCTCAAACCCACTGCTTGCACCTGGTTCTTGGTGGCTACATATGGACAAGGGTTACACTTTATAAAACTATATATTCTATAAATAAAGTAACACCAACATACTCTTGTGTGTAGCCTTGATTGGATCCTACCAAAAGCAAAATGAAGTTAACTCTCTAAGTGGCCAAGGCCTAAGTGGCAGGAGTGCTTGCGCACTCAGCTCCTCATTGAACCCTCCCCTTCCCCCTGATCTCAGCTAAAACATGCATTGTATAAAATATAAGAAAAAATAACTCTTCAACTTTAGTTCTGCTACAGCTGTTTAAATAAATTTTTTTCATCTTCCAGTAAATGAACTTGTGAGTCTATTATATTTCATAAACAAAGATATTTCAGAATAGCTCTTTTCATTTGTACAAAAATCTGTAAAAAAAGGAATATAGGAATTTTGTCAAAGTGTTCACTACAGCCACTGATAGAACAATAAACAGTGTGAGGCTACTAAAAACTTATACAGAAACTAGTTTTAATAATTGTATAATTTGTTATAATAAGTTAGTAAAAAATGTTATACAGTAGAATCACTGTTACCTGAGTCCTGATCAACCGAGCCTTTGGGTTAACCGAGCTAGTCATCAGATGATAAAAATAAACACAAAGCTACAGTATTAGTATTAATAAAAAGAAAACTACAGCTTGACACATCATATAATCGTTTGACAGGCAATCAGTGTCTCTATTGACTGTAAGTGCTAGGTAAAGGCACTGCAGGGCAGTTACTTGACGTATTTATGATACTGTACCATACTATAAATTCTAGGAATAATTTTCCCACCCGAATGCATTCAATAATGACACATCACCACCTAACATCATCAGCTTAGACAACTCTGCTCTCGCACTAAATGTGATTGTTTAAGTGTGTTGACTTTCGTAATTTAACAACAGTATTAGATTTATTGCCATAATTTACTGTTGTTACTATTATTGTTCCATATTTTTATTCCTATGTTTGATATAAGTGATAAATGGTTGACAGTTGTTTATCTTATAACAAAATAAAAATGATGAATCAATCAGTGTTTTCGTCGTCAATGTGTACTACAAATGTAGTATCAATGCAATGATTTAGTATGTACAATCAATCAACCGTTAAAATGTTGAATGGTTCCCTGCACTAGTAAGAGGTTAATGCAGTTTGCATTACACAACAGGATAATTTTATTCGGTAAACAGTTAGTACCCTGCACTTAAAACCAATTGGCGAATACTACCATGGACCGTTGATGGATAAAATAAGAAAGGCAGGATGATAATAATAATGACACTGGAGATCGGTTAACACAAAGGAAGGAATGCTCTGATTTTGTTGTCAACAAAAATATGAAATTGCCCATCCAAAATGCTGCATATGGACACTACATTAGATCTTAACCAATAAATTATACTATTGCAGTTTTTTACCGACTGTTGTATAGTTTTAAAATGTAATACTTATTCCCAACTTTTTGTCATCCAGCAGTAATACAACATCTAAAAGACATAACCTGATGTTCTTACTTTATTACAGGACTGTAACTAAATTTACAGTATTTTGCACTTTTTTTATAATAAACTAGTTTTGTACTTTTTCATGGCTTTTACTTTATTTTCACCTTTTACCATAACCTCCGTTTTATCCGAATTTTTACATATCCGAGATGGCCTCGGTCCCAAATAACCAAGACTCAATTGTACAACTTTATTAAATGTTATATTCTTAAACCAGTCATAGGTATAAGTTTCACAGTGCCATATTTTAACAAAATGTTATTAAATTTATTTTAACAATGTCAGTATAAGTTATTATTTTGCTCTTGCTGGTCTTTACCATTAAATAATAAAAACTAGTGTAAATATAGGTACCAAAATGGTTTCCTTCATCTTACACCCTTTCCACGCGTATTACGGGATTTCTCGCAACGTTATATTTACGTAAAACGCGTATTACGGTATTTCTCGCATTTGAATACTTCTAGATAAATATTTAAATTTAAGTGATAAAACTATACTAACGTGTACGTAAATGGTTATTGAGGTAATTTTGAAGACAACAGAAAGGATGACAACGTTTTTTGTCATCGTGACCTTCACGCACCGTCGCCATGGCAACCGAGCGGCCATTGTGTGCTGCTACGCCGCGCGTATTACAGGATTTCTCGGACCACCCAGATGAGTGTTTTGAGTTATTTCACACAAAAAAAACATTCTAGGGATACTTGTAAGTGCTTGTATGTCATCTATCTTAGTAAACTTGTAAATAATTATTACGATTACATATATATTTTAGCTTAATCTAATTTAATTTTTTTATAGATTTATGAGTAAATAAACAGAATAACTGTTCAACAATGGGAATTTTACAAATTGCTGTACATTAAATATTGATTTAAAAATGCCAGTTTGGATTGTGTTTTCTTAACAGTTGTTGGCCTTATAACAAAATTCGAAATAGAACTTTAAACATTTTTAAAATATTTTTTTTAAATTTATGACACGTTTAAAAGAAATAGCAAATTTCTTATGTAGCGTGCAAAGGGTTAACCTTTAAATACATTCAAAGCCTGTATTGGATTATAACAAACTCTTTCCCTAATTGAAACTGTGTAAACACATATTAAAACCCTTAAATACAAGTCATAAGTAACCTAAAACTAGATAATAAAATTAAAACAGACAGTATTTTAACCTTTAAATTGCTGTAAACAACCATAGTCATTTTCGGCTGACATGTGTATGGTGCTTTCTATGAGTTGAGTCGTTCCGTACTCATTACGCAGTGTGCTGCTAACAACTTAAGTCGGTATTGATTATTTCTTTATAGTAAAGTGCTTACGACATTTGTGAGATATCTGGTGAACTACTAGGCTTGTTTATTGAATCAACAGAAAGATTTTCATTTTATTTTACAACTGCTGTTTGCTTGTTTTTAACATTTGGTAGTGTTTCAACAGCATCTGGTAGTGTATTTCGGGAACTTGTTATGGCACGGGAAATAGGTGATTTATTTGGCAAAAACGACAATTTAAGTGATTTATTTTTTGAGTGATAGTGATAACAGTGACTATAATGATCCTATGTATAATCAGAATGAACAAAGTGATTGTGAAAGCCCTTGTGAGAGAGATCCACAACCACCTCCGGCCAAACAAAGATGTAAACAAACAAAATTCTGCCTAGGCTGTAAACAAAAAACTTTCATAGGGTAATTACCAGCAGGAAGTTATGTGTGTAAAGCAGCTGGCAGAAAGAGCATAAGAGAAGTACCGATCATATTTAGTTCTGCTATTTGATAAAACTGCTTTAATGACATGGCACTAGTTGTTGACAACAGATTGCAGCACACTGAGCGTGCTAGTTCCAGACTTATCGACATTATTAAGACGCACTCCAAAAGGGTTAATTATATACTTTTAAAGTACTGTAGATAAAACTTTAATCTTCCTAACTATTTTACAATAAGACATTTCACAGAAAGCAATTCTGTTCTTTTTGTTCTGTAAACTGGTTTTCTATTTCGTCTTGTAGACATATATTACTATTCTAAAGTTCTTTGAGAACAAAATAACAAATGTATGTTACAATATATAATTTGTATTTATATTAAAAGTATATATATAACTAATTTCACTAGACATAGAAACTGCCCAATAATAGCCTGCCACTTAGGGATTTCTCAGCTTACACTTATAGGGTTAATACATATGTAAGGAACTTTGGAAACTGTACCAGACCAAGCTCTTCTGTTCTTTCTAAACAAATTCATTATAACATCATTAATTAACATTATGTGCTTTAAAAGCTATCTATATATACAAAGATTACATTAATGGATTCAAATACAAATTGGAAATATTTGTACACAGTGCTTCTTAGCTATAAAAATATTCCTATTACAACATTAGACTGTTAGTTGTGGACTGGATGAAGTAGAACATTAACAAAGTGTACAAAGTTATTGGTGTTGGTGTTCTTTGAACTTTCTTACGAGCATTGTACACATTACAATAAAGTAAATAATACACAACTGGATAATCCGTACAGCAAGAATCATGTATAAATGCTTCATTTTACAATCAAACAAAATGAATAAAAAAATTATATAACAACTAATAAATGTAAATAGTTAATCGTACCTAAAAATTTATAGGGAATGTTTTCCTTTTGAAGGATTGGTAAAACTGTAAATGATTCAGAAAAACTACAACTATAAAACCATATACATATAAAAATTATGTTTATACTAAAAATACACTTTTAAAAAGGTGCTGAGTATTAGTAAACTTGAAGGTACTGTTTGAAAGAGACAATGAAATGAAATAATAATTACAAAATGATGTATTCATTTAGCAAACATTAATTAATGATTTAAACAGAATAGAATACAGTCAACTATAAATACACATTTTGTTTACAATCCTCAACATCATATAAGAATTTCAAGTATTCATTAACTAATGATTGATTGCAATTTTTTTACCAAACAATGCTGATAAATCAAATATTTGTTATTATTAAAAGGCATTAGACATTTTTCAACCTATTTTTTGGCACTTTGCCAAACGTAATAGTCTTTTTCTTCTCTCAAACCATGTTTATAATAATTGTTTTCTTATCTTGAGATATAAATTATAAGAACATTATATCATTATTGTTTAATTTATAATTATTCTTCGTGTTATTATTCTACTATTTTGTACTTAAATAAAACAGTTTCATAATGATATAATTCATGAGAAAAATTTACTTCTATTAAGTAAGATTTTATTTTTCCATATACTTACATAAGGTTTAGCATGTACCAAGATTTAGTTATACAATTGATACACAAGAAATTAGGTGTTCAATATAAATGTATTTAAGTAATCTTAATTGAATTGTTAGCTTTGTTGTTGGGTCTCCTTCTTTTATATGATCACACTGTTTAAGAGATTTGTTCATTGAGCAAAAGGTTTGACTAAAAATAATGTTTGACATTATACTTAGACTTTCGCAAATGGCTCCAATATTTTACTAAAGTAATTCAAGCTTTGCTTTCAATGGAAACTATTTTACAAATTAGTTCTTAGATGTGTGAAACCACAGTATGATTGAACCACTTTTTTTATCTCAATTTAATTGTCAGCCTTGATTCATAATTCTAACCACACATATAGAATACTTTGAGTACAATCTCTATAGTCAAATACTTGTGTTTTACTATATTACAGTTAACTCTCTCAATATAATGTTAATACTGAGCAAAGCATATATTTGAATAGATTATAATTTCAACTGGATTATTACTTGACTAATTTAACTGTTCAAACTAATATTCTTGAAAACTAAATAAATAATCCTGACAGCAAATATAACATTTTGATAAAAAATAGTCTTGCTTGATCAAGTTTGATGAAAATGATTTTATTACAACTTATATCAAAATAATTTGCTAGGACAGTTTTTAGGTTGAAATATTGTTTATACGATTATGTTTCTTGTAATATTTTCACATAACTTTCAATTAGCCTTAGACCTGCAGTTTCAAGGCACGTACAGAATTTGCACACTGAACTTAAATTTCATACAAAAATCACATTGAAATCAGGTTCATGTGTGCAAATTAGGTACATATGCTGAAGTGCAGATCTGATGTTATTGTTAAGTTCAAATATTGAGGAAAAATGTGTAAATACATGACAATTAACAGTCTAGAGGCAATTTCTTTTTTCCTCACTAACTCGAAGGCATAGGTCTGTGGTTCAATGGGTGTACATGATTTGCATGTTCGAACATGAATTAATATAAATTATACATTAGGTTCATGCTTTAATATGCAAATCAGGCACATGCACTAAACTAGAGATCAAGGGTTTCAGTTTAAAGATGCAAATAAGTATCTGCCTTGGCTCTAGGGTTAATAAGGTTAAGAGAGCATCAGCTGCTAAGTCTCAACATCTGAGGATGTCAGTGAGATAACAAATTTATGTCTTGTTGTGTTATATCTTTATGTTTATTGGATTTATCTCCTCAACTAAAAAGTTTGCTGATATCCTTTAGTTAAGCGTTGAATTGATAAACCACAGTAAGAGATTTCCAATGCTACAAGTATTTTATGGAATAAACAAAGCATTGGAAATCTCCAATCATTTTCTACCAATCATGAACAATCCAATGCTAAGACATAACTTTCAAACAACACAGTAACAGACTTAACAATCTTCTAAACAACTTCTTTTATTCAACCCTAGATAAAAAGCAGTCAATTTCACTGCAAACATTTCATGTTACACTGCCTTCATATCTAGGATTTATTTATTTCAGATAACTGTAACATAGTAGAACACAATGCGGTGAAATTTTCTTTCTATTTACTTAAACGTAACGATTAAACAAGAACCTTGTTCTAAATGAAGCGTGAAAACATGTTTATTAAAACTAGTACTGAAAATATTAAACAATATCACTGGGCCGCTAGACAGGAGAGACCTTCGCTAGACTGAGTCCAAATTTTGTTTCCATGCCGTTAATAATGGGCAGTGCTGCTTGGTATCCACCAACATGGTCTGGGTTTGTGGATTTTGCTGTTTCTGGCATCCCTGTCGATGGGATTTTCTGTTCTGATCCTGTAGGTCTCCTGAAACACACAATGTATAAAATACTACAAACAAAATTTACAAATTTAGGAATATAACGGCATGTTCCTAGCTAATTGAGAAAATAATGAACAAACAACTATAAGAATGAAATATTTAGTAATAAACCTAACTTAAATTTAAGCAAGCTTTGAAAATATGACCAAATACAAAGACTAAAATTCAATAAATTACATAAAAAATCTTCAAGTAAACAAAACCTATATTACAGTAAAACCGTGTCTTCCAGAAATAATTAAGGCTGAACCCGTTTCTGAAAACCAAAAATTCGGATGGTTCAAAGTTGTATATAGTAGCTATTCACTAAAATTACTTTATAATCATACAATAGTACTTTATTTTTTTTAACTGATTGCATTCAAAATTAAAGTCTCAGGTAAGGAGATGATAGTAGAATACATTAAATTATGTATTTGTAAGAAATCAATTAACTATGATCTTTTAAACTGTTTTTCAACTCTGTCTAACTGCAACGTCTCACTATCAGTTTAATAACTCTCAGTCACACCTATACATGTATAATGATAATTTCCTCGCTCTGTCTTTACTTGCTGGCAATCCAAATTATGTCCCGAAGGGTTTTACACATCCACTACCGAATATTTGTCTTGACAAGCTACTGATCAACTTGACTTAGATCTTGGTCAGGATAGCCACTTTTATTTTCAAAGTTCTTGTTCTTTTCCGGTTTTAATATAGTCATGGAAGGATAATTCCGATAATGACACTCAATGCTGATACAATCGTATAAACTCGCATTGATAGATGTAAGCCCAAATCCCCCATGTAATTCTTGTAAGAAAATTATTTTCAACCCCTAACATTAAACTCTATTTATTAGAAATGTGAGAAGTTAGAATTTTTCTGAGATTAACATGGTCTCAATTCTAACTACTTTGAGACCATGTTGAAAGTTAGACAGTTCATCCCTATCCACTCAGAACAAAAACAAACTCGGGTAATAATCATTTTACAACTATTTTACAGTATTGTAAAATATTTTATTCAAAACATGAAATTATTAGTTCTAAAAGAAGCACCAATAAATATCATTGATAAGGCATTTTTTCTTAATAATTCATCATTTTAGTGCATTAGAATAATTCTGAAACATTGATATTGCTTATGCATCATGGCATTATCGAAGCATCGACATTTAGACTAGTCATGAATCGAATCATGGTTTTCGATGCATCGCACACCCCTTTCTTCTTTTAAATAAATACAAATCTTCCAAGTCTATTTTATTCACAAATGTCTGATTAGTGGTACAAGTGTTCAACTTAACAATTGTCTAGGAAAGGTTGTAACTTGCACTTGCGTCTTTTATTTGATCAGTTTATTTTATTCAAATAATATAGTAACAATTTGAAAGTCACATTACTCAACAAGACGTTCTTATGTGAAAGTCAGATTAATAACTAATCTTAGAAAAATTATTGACTTACGATCCACCAAAATCTACATAGAATAATCTCTGGAGAACTTCGTATGTGAGTAAAGTTACACCAAACTGGGGGGAAGACCTGCAGACTCGAGCTGAAATCAAAGGTCCAGTAGTAATAATGAAGAATTACTAGTTTTAGTAATGAAAAAAAAGCAACTTAAGGCAGATATCTTTCTATCTTTAATTATTTAACAGTTATATCATATAAATAATTTTTAATTAACATGGGCCTGCAGGACTGAGCATGATCTTTAATTTAGTCTGTTAGGGGGGGAAAGGAGAGATGTGAGGCCATTCCTTTGGTTTAATATGTTCTCCTGTTGTCTACTAGAATGGGGTACTGATTCCAAGCAGGTTAACTAGCTCTAAGCTGATTAAGCTCTTCTTGCCCAAACAGGCAACCATTTTACATCTGAAGGTTCAACACAGAAAATTTTCCTTCTCCTGAGCACCAGGGCTTCACTTTCAGTCAACTGGTGTTCCGCAGACTTTAAGTACCTCAACACAAAGCCTGATACTGGTGTCTTCTCTGTAGATACTAAATTTTGCCAATGTTTCCTGAAGAAGCCATGTCCAGTAATATAAGCAATCACAAACCTGATGTCATTTCGATTCATGGTGATGAGTGATTTTGTCAGCGCAGGGTTGGGTCCCCTCACCAGAGATTTTGCATAGACTTGGCCTTAAAACCGATGCCATCTGCTTTGGTGACGATTTCTCGCCAAGTGAGTCAACAAGGGTTGTCCATAAATCAAGGTCTCCAGCAAGCTCCCGTTGTAAGAGACCACGCTAGCGTAAATCTGACAACAGCACTGTGTTTCTTGCTTTCCCCACACCTATTCTGGCCAGTCACCAACCCTCTGCGATACTCAATTTTAGCTTGGTAGTCATTAAAAAAGGAAGGTAAAATTGATGCTCTCGCAAAGTATTTATTACAATCAGTGATTAGATATCTGTGGTTTAAGAAATCAACCACTTTTGAAATCCACCACCAGTTAGTTGATTGATGTTTAAGAAAGGAAGAAGTGTTTAGATATAGAAAATACGCGCAAGTGATGTAAGGCATTTACAGAAGACCAAACAAATGTGCACAGAGAGGCAGGCTGATTTTTGGACGAGACAATCTCGAAATTTTGCTTACAGACCAGCGTATGTATGACTGTTTAAGAGATTGCCGAACCGATAGAGCACATCTCTAAGACTACAGTGGACAAGATTTTGCTGGGCTATACAGAACAAAAGAGGGGTCGGTTGAAAAAGGGCATTCGTTTGCACCATGACAGACAACCCAGACACCCCCTCACATCGTCTGAACCTCGAGGAATCTCATAGCCAAATACAGGTGGTAAATCACTGAAAATCCTCCATACAGTCCTGATTTTGGCCCCAATGAGTCCTATCTGTTCCTCATATTGAAACAACACTTGGAGGGAAGGAAACTCTCAAGCAACAAAGAGTTAAAGGCATCTATTGATTCCTTCCTGCGTAAGTCGATGGGAGAGTGATATGACACAGAAAAAAGTGCATTGATCATTGACACAGAAAAAAGTGCATTGATCATGACGGGGACAACGTTAAAAATGAGCTAAATGTCTAATGTCAGAATCTTTAATTGGTTTTAACATTAAAATTATGCTTACTATGTGCAAAAACCTAAAAAACCTTAATTTACGGACAACTCTCGTATTTCAATTTGCAATTCCCATCAGAGTTCACACTAATGGATTAATTTGATTCTTTTCCACTCATTTTGATAAATAACAGAACAAAAATAAACAGAAATAAAATCAGACAATAACCTCAAATCCAGTAACAAACTGTCGCATAAAAATAGCGCTAAAACATATGCCCGGCTGATGTCAGTGGAAATGAACACATAGCCATTCAAATTACATAATCGCTTTTATATCATCAGTGGTCTAGGAAACATAAAGAAAGCACAGCATTTATTATTCATCAGAAAGACGATTAAATTTTGTAACCCATTTAGAGTAGAATTATGCTATTTTAATGAAAATATGTGTTGTATTAACCCTGCGAGTGTGGGCCATCGCTATTAGCGTAACCCATTACACATGTGGGAGTCGCAATTTGGGATGGCTCCCTTAATTCAATCTTACGTTGTTACTATTCATCCAATTCAATTGAGTAAATTCTAAACTGTGGTCCAGATTCTTATCTTTCCATTTGTATGCCTTTGGTTTGCTATTTCATTGTGTACACCTCAGATGTTTTATCGTTTCCAGGTAACATTGGCATTGACACTTATTGCGCACGTTCCACAAAAACACATGAAACATTTTATTTATCTTTTGCTACCATAGAAACCTAAATATTTTTGGAATCTGCATAACATTTGAAGTATACTGACTATAATTGTAAATCAATTGAATTTTATTCATTAGACTTTGTATAGGCCAGAAACAAATTCTACAAAACATTCAGTTTTAGTACCACACTTTGAAAAAATTCCACACTAACAGGATTTAAAATAACTACGCAAAAACAATATATTGTTGTAAATCAGTTTTCAGTAAAAATGCCCACAACAATATATTGTTGAAAAAACATAGCCAAAGGATTAAGGGAAGTAAAAGAACAGGCAGAAACCTTGAACATACTTATTAAGATAAGTTTAAACATGAGTGAAGAAAAGTTAAATAATGATGGTAAGAAATTGTTATCATGAATCAACCTATTGGAAGATGTTCTCCAGCAAGAGGTAAGGCAATTTACATATTTGAAAATACAGAAGAATGAAAAAGGAAATAACTGATAGATAAGACGAAAAAAATTATCTGCTATGAATCAAATTTAAATGATCATATGAAAAAAAGCAAAAATGACTATGTATGAAACATATCCTATTCCAATGATATAGTAATATCAGACTATGGCCAACTATATGCTATATACTATATTTGTATAAAGTTTTTTTATAACAGCAATAATAAAGTATATAGGGTGTTTTGTGAGAGGTTGGCACAACTTCAGGATATGATAGTAGACATAAAAATAAGAAAAAAAAGTTCTTATCTGGCCTATCTCGCCTTGTTAAGTGTCTGTCTGTCTATATGTGTTTTTTATTACAACAATTAAATCTCAAACATGGTTTGAGCTAATAATTTGAAATTTGGCATATTTCCTAACCTAGTTAGGGGTAGTTTGAAATAAAAAAGTAACAAAATTATCTTTGTCAGTTTCAAAATGGCAGCCATAAGAAATGTTAAAAGTTAAATAACTTAAAAACAACTATTTTTATTGAATATATGTTTAGGTACTTTATTTTTGTAAATAACAAATCCAAAGATACATTACTTTTAAAAATCGGTTAGAAAACAAAAGAGTACAGCAGTTTTTCATGTATGCTTGTTTAGGGGTTTTCACTAGTATAAAGTTAAATAATCAAACTTCATGGTCATTATAAACAGCTATTATCAATTATTTTAAATAATCAGCTGTTTTTAATACTTTATAATTTAATTTAATAATTATTTTATAATTTAATAATTATCAGCTATTTTCACAAATATTGTATGAATGAATGGTTATGTCTTATTATTGCCGTTTATTTATTGTTTTGTATTCACTTGTTTATACAATGTTTGTTTCATGTAAAATAAATATTGTTACTAACAAAAGGCTATTTTTTTAGGAAACCATAAACAATCATACATGAAAAAGTGCTTCACATAAGAACAGCTTATAATTTAAAATAATTAAAAACAGCTGTTTATAATGACCATGAAGTAATAAATTTGGTTAGTAAACTTTATTCAAGTGAAAACCCCTAAACAAGCAGAGAGAGTTGCTTTACTCTTTTATTTTCTAACCGATATTTTAAATTAAGGTATCTTCGGATTTGTTATTAAATTTACAAAAATAAAGTATCTCTGTTGTATTGTTATGCATTATAAAACAGAAACATGGAATAACAAAGAAAAAGAAAGAAATAGATTACAATCAGAAGAGATTTATTTCTTAACAGCAGTAAGAGAAAGTAGAGGATTAATAAGAACTAAGAGAAACACGTAAATAGAAAAATATCTAATGAAGTGAAACCCAAGAAAAAAAGCTAGAAAAATAAAATTGAGAGATATTCATATGATGCTATTCACCATGTACTATGCATGGTGTGTCTCGTTGAATAATCATGTACATTCCTAACAAACTTGGTTACATTTTCAGCAGAAATGGAGAGTGCAACCCACAATCTCTGTCCAGTACCCTACAACTATGTGCTAAAATATGTAATATATCTAACAAAATACATTTTGTACATTTTCATAAACTGGTTGTGTAACCTTAGATCTGTGTAGAAGAGGACACAACTGAATGAGAGTAATCTATAATTTATTTGATCAAATTGCACTTGAATGACTTTTTCCTAAGTCTGTGAAATGAGTTTGGAGCATGGCAAACAACAGTTTTTTGTGTAGCATTTATTAATTTTTAGTTATTAATTCAGTTTTTGAATTATTCGTTTACTGCTTATGCATAACTTTGTCTTTAGATTTTCTGATGAATCGTTATAAAGAGGTTAAAAAAAGGTAAAAAAAAAAGAATATAGTTAATTTCTTCTTCAAGATTTATTTTACTTATTTAATTAAATTAATTTATAAACCATCATTAATGTTATTGATTAAAACGAATAGGATTACAATAAGCCCATTATTTGAAGATTTTATTTATTCTTCAAGTATACAAGCAATGCCAGGTTTGCTGAGTGTATATTTAATTTACAAAAATAAAGTACCTCTGTTGTAACATGGAATAACAAAGAAAAAGAAAGAAATAGATTACAATCAGAAGAGATTTATTTATATTACTTAAGTTATATAAATATATTTGTATAAACTCAGAAGATTTTTTTATAATCTCAGTTTGTTCAGAAAGCATACAAAGGTAATAACAGTTTTTAACATGTAAAAATGTTCCCTTACCAATTGATCCTTTCCAAAAAGCCCTTGGTCCCTCTTCTCTGTAGATTTTGATAGCTGCGTCTGTTAGACCACTGTACGTAGTCTGCCCCGCTCTTGCAACTACCTACAGACCAGAATCTCAATTGGTAATCAATACAGCACTCGGTTTAACTGACAAAGAGATGGGGATTAAAATCAACATAAGAAGCAGATGGGATGGATATCAGTTAGTGTTTCCTAAAATTAAACATGGTTTTAATGAGCTTTTTTTTATTTCTTTTGTTTATTACTACATTTTTATCAGTGGTAACGTACAACAGAACAGCTACTTATTTTAGTATACTTCAGTTTAAGGACATACCTCTAAGGACTTAATGTTGCAGCAACCACTGCTGGACCACTACATACGGATTGACCCAAATAACTATCTAACATCGGCTAGACACGATACGAGAAAGAGGCAACAAATGTGAAGTACAGTACTTCACAGACTGTACTCACAGCCACGGTGAACAACTCTTATCAAGGCTAAGATATGGCCTGAGCCACAACTCCTCATACACTTCACTAGTACAGTTTCTGTGCCTTTTGGTCAACAAGCACGTGGTCTTTCTTAACCTAAAATAGACAGTTTCTCATTCACAGCCCTAAACTTGAATACAGCATTCTTATGTTTATTATTGATAGTAAACCTAACTTCAGCTTGATCTATACCATTATCTCTATCACTATAGAAAATAATATAATTTACAGAATTTAAAAAGCCATTAAATGGCCATCTAACCTCTTGCAGAGCAAAAATGCCCATATTATACCTTTATAGTTCTTCACTGACTTTGTTTTCTGCATCTGGAAAACATCAATTATGTGCCATGAACAAAATATCAACTATTAAAACATAGCTTGGGTCGTAGTCCAAAGTAATCCATCCCTGAGACACTTTTGTTAGAGTTTTTTGTAGCAAAGATTTTTGTAAATCTGGTTAGCTCTATGATCAAACTCCAATATGAACGAGGCCTACATTGTAGATCCACCAAACTTTCTCCAATCCGCCACCCAGGGAATGTCCCTCTTAAATAGGCAACAGTATCATCATAATAATTTTTGAAAAAAGGCTACTTAAAAAAGTTTGCAGTTTTCGGTAGCTTTAGGATACCTTAAGACAGTACAAGGTATTAAAATGTTATACATTCAAATTTAAGATTTATTTCTTATCTTCTTCCAAATTATATTTAACATCTTTAACTACATTCAAATTTAACTGTTTCAGTTTCATTATAAATCCACCAACCTGAAGCCGGGTCTTGATGACATCAGCAGGTGTCACGAGGGAGGCAGCTGGCACACCAGCGATGGCACCAGCCACTAGAAGAGATATTGGTGTGTTGTATCCATTTTCATCTGCGAGTTTGGCCTTCATATGCGCATATGAAGGGAAGTAAATTGCACTGAAAGGGACATCTCGCAAAAGGCAAGCTCTGGCTCCCTGTAACAATAATATTCATTTGGTTGGCTTAGCCTAACCTCACTTTTGCTTGTAATCAAACCTAGTTTTTAAATATATTTAAATGAGAACTATGAGGCTAACGAAATTGATAATTAAATAGTGTTTGAAGCAATTGACTGCTTATGCTTCAGTCAGATATTCTACTTGTCCTTCTGCTAAACAACTATCAGCATAATACATTTTCCACGAAAATACTCAGATCTAAGTAGCAGAATCCAAATGTGATGTTATTTGTCTGGCTGAGCATTGGATTAAAAAAAGATAAAATTTTAAATCTGACTCTGTCAGGTTATATAAGCTCTTATTTTTTAAGAACATATCAAAAACATCGTAGTACCTTAATTATTATTCTTAAGTCAGACCTAAAGTTTTCACAGCTTAAAAAGTTAACAATGTCTCTCAAGAAATATATGAAAAATAGCTTGTATATGTATTGAGGAGAGAAAGCTTATTACGGTCTCATTGTATAGACCTTATTCACGGGTTTTAAATAAAATTGATAAATTTTGCTGTCTGTTGAACAATACTTGAGATTTATTCAGTAGAGACTAATTTCTTCTGTAACTGATATCACAAGGTTATGAGTATTAAACTTTGGTACATGCATATTAACAATGCATTCATATTAATTTGAATGGTAGTATATTTGCTTTCAAAATTAAAAATACCAGTTTTCAGAAAACCATGCTCTAATACTTAACATGAGACTCAAAAATTATTTAACAAACATTAGCAATGACACAACTATGAAGTTAATTTTAAAAAGTCACACAGAGTAACAAGATAATATTTTTTAATTAACTAAATTCCATTATTTGGTTGGAAGTTTAGTCAATATCTGGATATTGAAAAAAATTTTGATCACATTTACTTTATAAAATTACTGGAGTTCCTAGCATTATACAAATGTACAATAAATTGGCTCAAAAATATGAAAAAGAAGTAAAGCTGAATTTAACAATAGCAATACTAATCAAATAATAATAATAGTACAATTAAATCATTATGGGCCTTAGTAAATAATTTATCTGGTACTTGTAAGCTAGTAAGGACACATCAAACACTTACAAATAATCATTTTAATGATTATTTTTTAATGAGAATTTTTCATACAATGTGAAAAATATCTTTATGAATAAGATTTACAAGATTATAATTTTTATGTTAATAAATTGAATTCTGAAAACTGTAAATTTAGTTTGAAACATGTTACAGTTCAAGACATTTTTAAAATCGTAAATAGTTTTAAATATAGTGTGTGGAAATATATGGAGTTCATTTTCTCAATCTTAAGCTAGCATCACCATTATTTATGCAAGGTATTATTAACTTGTATGATAAATGGCGGGACAGACGAAGCATTTTTTTAAATGTGAAAGTTACACCAATTCATAAAGGGGGAGAAAATATTTTGGCAAACTTTAGACCTATCTCTTTACTTCCAGTAGTTGAGTACTACTACTAGTAAACCTAGTAGCTAAGGGTTTTGAAGCTGTACTATTTAAACAATTAATTACATACTTTGTAAAGAATAATTTATTCTCAGACAGTTTGGTTTCAGAAAAAATAGAAGCACACACAAAACTATAGCTACAATGGTACATGATACATTAATTAATATGGGGAATGGTAAATTAGTCTGTTTTTTATCATTTGACATATTTAAGGCCTTTGATACAGTTTCTCATGAAATTCTCTTCATCATCATCATCTGATCAGCATCTCCAGTCTCCCGGGTGTGCTCACAAGCCTCTTCCATCTGTCTCTGTCTAAGAATAATTGTCTCTCCTCCGCCTGTTGAATGCTTGTCCCTTTCAGGAATAGGTCTTCTTTTACCAAATCCATCCATCTCGTCCGTGGTCTTCCGACTTTTCTCTTCCCTACTATTTCGTTTTCGAGCCAGGTTTTTGCCACTCTTCCTTCTTCCAATCTCTTCACATGACCAAACCATCCTAGCCTTAAGCTTCTTATTTTCTCTTTTACAGTTTTTCGCATCCAAACTGGGTTCTTATAGTTGTGTTTCTTATTCTGTCACGTCTAGTTCTCTGCACTGCCGTTCTCAAGAATTTCATTTCTGCTGCTTGTATTCTACTATCGTCTTTTTTATTTAATGTACATGTTTCTAGGCTGTAAGTTAGGATTGGTAAGAAGTATGTTTTGTACAATATTGTTTTAGTTTTTAGGGGTATATTCACATCCCACAGTAGGTTGTTTATTTGATGATAAAAAGCGGCTGCTTTACTAGTTCTATTTGAGACCTCAAGTGAGTCTGTACCATCTTTCGTAATGGTACTACCTAAGTACTAAAATGTTCTACATTTCTTAGCACGCTGTTCCCTAACTTTAATGCTACTGTGTCATCTCTATTGTTTATCGTCATTACTACAGTTTTCTCTTTGCTGACTGTTAAATTGAATTCATTGAATTTGTCGTTCCAAAAGTTTAATTTATCTTGTAGTTCATCTTTGGAGTGCGCCCAAATTACTATGTCGTCTGCAAAGGCTAAAGCATTGAATTCAGTAGTTGCCAAATCCTCCTTAATTTGTTTCATTATTTCATCCATAACTAGGACGAACAGGTATGGAGTTGGTGCACTCCCTTGCTGAACTCCCCTTTTCATTTTAAACCAGGTTGAGGTATTTGTTCCCACTTGCACACAACTTTGGCATTCCTCATACAACATTTTTACTTTTCGTGTCAAACTATCGGGGACTTTTCTTTGTTTTAGGCACTCCCATATTCTATTTCTTGGGACACTATCATACGCTTTTTCAATATCTAAGAATGCCATGATAACTGTTTTGCCTTTTTCTACATGTTTTTCTATTATTCTTCTAATTGTAAATATTAAATCGGTAGTGGAACGGTTTTTTTCTAAAGGCATACTGTTCTTCTTCTAACAGGTCCTCTGTTAGACATCTCAATCTTTTTTCGATAATCTTCTCCAATATTTTTAAACCATGAGAAAGTAAGGTTATACCTCTGTAGTTCCCACACTTTTTTCTGGACCCTTTTTTAAATATGGGGATTATAATTCCTTTTCTCCAATCTTGAGGGATTTTGTTCTCTTTCCAAATAACATTAAAGACTCTTACTAGCCAATGTATACCATATAATCCAGCTGCTTTTATCATGTCTGCATTTATTTCGTCTGCTCCTGCTGATTTTCCATTTTTCATTGCTTTCAAACTGTTTTCCACCTCTAGCCAAGTTATTGGTGGTTCTTCTCTTCCTAACGTTTCTGTATCTTCAGTTGATATATCATTACTGGACTGCTGTCCATTTAGTAAATTGTCAAAGTGCTTCTTCATAACTTCAGTGATTTCAATTTCCTTTACGACCTTAGAAATTCTCTTAAAGAAGTTATATTAAGCCCTCTCATATAACCTCTGATAACCGAATCATTTAATATCCAGACCAGTCTTGAGGAGAAAAAGGTTTAGTATTATGAACGATGTAAGTGAAGAAATACCTTTAGGTCAGGTAGTACAAAACAGTATTTTTTAGTTAAGTAATAGTGCTTGATTCTGTGAAATCCCTCCTATATAATGCACTAATTTTATGACATTTTTCTATGAATTTGTGGCATCTGATATCTGAATATTTTCTTATCAGGATTGCCTGGCACTATTAATTCAGATATTACAGGTTTTACTATGTATTTTTATGGATTAGTAACAAGATCTATTAAAATTTTTACTTCTTAAATTAAATAATAGAAATCAATTTGTTCAACTTAACAGGTTTAATTCATCTCACAAAGTTGTTGAGCTTGGTGTCCCCATGGTTCATCTCTCTCTTGAATAGGTCCACTTCTCTTGAATAATAAATAACAATAAAACAATAAATGAATTTACCGATGTGTTTACCATAACAGATTCAATATTATCTTTTAGCAGATGACCTTGGTTGAGATATAAGCAGTAATTCTCAGAACGTGTTGACGAATTCAATAAATTCAGTAACAAAATGAATTGAAAACCTTTCTTGTTAATACACTGAGTATAAATCTCAAAAAGATTACAAATTAGCTCCTCAAATTTTTAAACTTATCAACAAGTAATTTAAAATTGTTAGGTATGTGGAATTTTTTAAAAGTAAGTACTGTTTTGGAATTAAACAAAAACTAGTTGACTCTTAGTAACAAAATTATTTTAATATGAAAGCCTTGTACCTTATGCTATTTTTCAACATAATTTCCAAAAATATTGAAGCACTTGTCATATAATACAACTAGCTTTTGAAAACCTTCCTCAGAGAAATCTGCCGCCTGACTGGGCAACCATTGCAGCTGGGATGTTTTGACATCATCAGAGTCATCCAGTGTTTTGACCCACCCAATGCTTCTTCACGTTCAAGAATAATTGAAAGCACTTGGAGCAAGATCAGGACTGTATGGTGGATGATCAATTTGTTCCCAGCCAAAGGATCGGATCAGTTCTTATGTTTAATTTGCCTTCTTTAAAAACTCTTCCCATTCTTGCCCATTTTCGTACCATCCCATCACTCGTTGTGTTTTCTCCATACACTTCACAGATCTCACAGTGAATGTATGCTGCTTTTACGCCTTTGGCATTAAGAAATCCTAACACAGCCCGTACTTCACAATCAGTGGCATTTTTCAATTGAAGGAGGAATTTTTAACACTAATTAACAACCTTAAGCACTGTTGAATGGATCTGTAATGGCAAATGTGGCTTGACACAGATAAGGGCATAGAGTGTGCATGTGCAGAACTGCAGTGATATAACGATGGAATTCTAAAACTGTACTTACTTTAAAAACATGCCTCGTAAGTATATAATTGTTTACTCAGGAGGATAGACCTTTCAATTGGTATGACCAAATAAATCATGTTTCCGGAAACCTAGCTTGAGGATTATATTGTATTAGAAGGCTTAGAAGTTCTTTAAACAACATATGGGTTTGATATGGGGACATAAGATACCCATTAATTGTTTTATATTACAAAAGAAAGCTATTATGATAATTTGCAATGTGTATGAAAGAACCTCTTGAAGACTTATTTTCAAACAATGCCACTACCATCAATCCATATTTTCGAGAGTACAGAAACAACACAAAAACTTCAACTTATTTTTCAGTAATTCTGGCATAAATAGCTATCATACTTGAAACATATTTGATTTAAGATACACATCTTGTAAATATTATACATAAAATAAATACAAATCATCTGTCAGTAATATTAAACAAAGTGTTGCCCATGAGCTTAAGAAATTTTAACTTTGTAAACTTCCAAAATGAAATAAAAATATTTTAATTGAAAACAGTTTATATAATATAGATGAGTTTTAAGCTTCAAAATAGTTGTGCCACTTAGTAATTTATATATTTTATATATTAATTTTAGTATTAACTGATTTATGACAATTAATTATCATGCATTGTAAAAAATGTTATTGGCAGTAAAGATATTGTACGTTTAGCAGCTAAAGGAATTCATTACTTGCAAGGCACTTCTTCTGTCACTGGTTTACTTACAAGCAGATTTTCACAAAACTGTTCAATTACATTACATACACTTTAAGTTAGTATTTATTACCTTGTACAAGCCAAAGAATCCTAAATCCTTGACAACACTCCAAGCTCTAATCTTTTCCCCTGTAGCTATCTCTCCAGCTACTTGAAGTCGGATCTTCACAATCTCCAAAGGATTGGTAAAAACGACCTGGCTTGCACCAGCCTGAAATAAATAACAAACCAATTGATTCAACAAAGAAAATTGTATAATGCCATTGATTGTATGCAATTTTTGGTGCATGAGCTTAAAATTCATATTAGATATTTAAAGATAGATTAAAAATCATTAAGATCATTAAATAGATGATATTTAAAGGACATTGATAAGTGATTAACAATTGGGGTTTCCCTTATTTTTCGTTCTGGTTTCATTACTCAGTACTAAAAGATTTGA
The DNA here is from genome assembly GCA_035578905.1 of Stictocephala bisonia. Taxonomy (NCBI): domain Eukaryota; kingdom Metazoa; phylum Arthropoda; class Insecta; order Hemiptera; family Membracidae; genus Stictocephala; species Stictocephala bisonia. The sequence goes on along the minus strand of JAQJVL010000063.1, from coordinate 2,342,362 downwards.
CAAGAACAAAAACAACAACTATAAATGTATTCCACCCAAACCTAAATGAACTGAACAAAAATATTGATAGACCAAACCATTGCAGAGAAAATAATAAACAGGAAGGAGTTGCTATGTATGAAGAAGAACAGTGAGCAATGTAGTAAGTGTAGTGGATGTGTTTGACTATTGTGTAGAACTTACCTGTGAAGCTGCATTGATAAATCTAAATTTAAAAGGCCGCATAAAATATACTTGAAGTCTAATCAAACATCTACTTGAAGTCTACTATCACCGGCAGGACAAACTAGCAACTGAAACAGTCTCCAAAATATTCACTACGTCTCAAGAATAAACTAGGCCAACTGTAATAATGGATGATATAAATTTTGACAAGCTATATCCAAATTCACATATGACCGTATTTCAAGAAGAACTCACACTAAACATTGAATAAAACACACCCCTCTTCCAGTAATACGAATAACTAGGACATCGGACATCCGTTGACTGTACACTTATGAGGTTAATTGTAAGAGAGGACTTAATGGTCCTAACTTTGCCTCACTAAATAAAACCTTTTTCATTTCATTTCATGCACAAATTACCAGAAAACACTGTAAAGAGCAAGATCATCCAAACTGGACTCGCTGACCGTACTGGACAATTATGTATCATAAGCAGTAAAAAAAAAAACAGGACACAAACAACCACGTTTAAAAGAATCTGTAACAAAACAAACCTTGACTCTTTAAAATCACAACTTGACTTGGAAAACTGATACAAAATGAGTAATGCTCAGGAGGCAAACACAGCCTTCAACAGAATTCTTAAAAGAGTAATAGACTCCTTCTCACTCAAAAAAAAAAAAAAAAAAAAAAAAAACCAACAAGGACAAAACATAAATCTAAATTAAAGACACCTTTTGATGAACAGGTAATAATACTGAAAAATGGCTACTTAACATCTCTACATTATTAAGAAATGACCAGCAATGCAAATGATAAAGCAATCTTGGCTGTCAAAAAGAAGGCATAGGACCTTAAACTAAGGACACTTAATTAAGCATGAATTTAATAACAACCATACCTCCATGTCAGACAATAAGTCAAAAGAAGTGTGGAACATTATTAACTCAGAGAAGTAAAAGAAGATCCTTTAAACATTTCTGAACACCTGAATAAGATTTTTCCTAAAATTCAACTTAGAAGGAATCTGCAAACAATTTCAAAACTTTTCTTTTGAGTACAGAATACCAGTCTATGATCACCCACAACTTATGAATATCACACCAATAAACGAAAAAGAAATCCTAGCAGTCATTAGATCACTCAAATCAAAATTATCTTATATAGATGACATCCCAACAAAAGTAGTTGTTAAATATTGTACAAAACAACTGGCATGTCTGCTTGTTAGCATAATTAGCAAGTCTTTTGCCTTCAGCCAATACGTTTCTGCGCTAAAACTCAAAAAATGTATCAAAAAAAACAAAAGGAGAAACAACAAAATCAGAAAACTTTCATCCAATATCAATTTTACCCTTTTTTTCTTCAAAAATATAGAGAAGATATCACTGTTAAGAATGTTTCATTACTTTGAAAATCAAAACATTATCAATGAAAACCAGCATGGATTTCCTGAAGGGCGATCTACCAACCATAACTGCAATAAACATTTGAATTAAAGTCGGCAATGGTGGCGCAGTGCTGTAACCCAGCTACTTGGGGACAAAGTGTTTAGGAGATTGTAGGCAATAGGTTCCATGCTCGGTCCTCTTAATACCAACACAGCATCCGCTCAATGGTTTCCATCGACATGGACACTACTAGAGAAATCTGGGGTGTCCATGTTTGATGGTAGTCAATGTTCAGATGTTGTGTAGGGAAGAAAACTGGGTGTCAGACTTGTCAGTTAGCTGAAAACCAAACCAACACCACGTGGTTTGGATTCCACGTAAAGCTCTAAGGTCCCATAGTTGCCCTGGTTACTGGGCTATTAATAAATAGTCCTTTCTGAGCTAAGTCGAACTCAGATAGTAATAATGACTACACTCGTTTATCTACACTCATTCACCCCTCATATTCGCCCATATCTCAACAATCAGCGTCTTAGAAATGAATAATAATCATAATTGAAACCGACCAACTCAAGAATCACAAATATGTTTCAGCAGTGCTACTAGATTATAGCAACGTCTTTAACTGTTTGGGACATAATCTTATCCTACAGAAAATTTCAACTTTGTGAATCCAAGATAAAGCAAGAGATTGGGTAGCAAGTTATCTTGAGATATTGCAACTAGTATAGGTAAAAAATCCAATCAAGGAACGAATTCAAGTTTTTAGATCTAAATCAAGGCCAATAAAAAGGAAAATCCTACAGAGATCAGTATTGGGGCCTTTTAGTGTGTATGCTGATCACAAATGAATTTTATGAGCTATTTATGAATCCGACTATGAATCTGAAAATGTATGCATATGACACAATGTATGCATATGACACAATGTATGCATATGACACAATGTATGCATATGACACAATGTATGCATATGACACAATGCTGCTTCTTAGCAATGACTCAGTACAATAATTACACTCAAACATCCTGAAACAGTTAATTACCTAGCCATGTATGAGAAAAAAGACAAGTAAATTTTAGCAGAAGACATGACTCCTGCACAGAAACACCTGACAACACAGCTCACAATAGAACAGTGATGCTAATTTATCATGGAAAGATCATATTGACACACTACAAAAAAAACCTAAGTCTGGAATTTTTGCAGTGTTACAAGTGAAATGGATAGGTGGTCTAGATATAACTAAGACAGTCTACTATGCATTAGTTGAGTCCCATATCAGGTATAGCATGTCTGAATGGGGGGGGACATCTGAGGTTAATCTACAAAAATAATTCTTACTCTACAGAAGAAAGCTGTTAGGTCGCTTGGAGACCTTAAACCATTAGACAGTTAGAATCCAAACTGTGACCTCTCTCTCTCCCTCTCTCTACATCTCTACATCTCTACATCTCTACCTCTCTACATCTCTACCTCTCTACCTCTCTACCTCTCTACCTCTCTACCTCTCTACCTCCCTCCCTCCCTCCCTTCCTCCAGATAGTTATTGATTTTTTAAAGTATAGGTTAAAAATGTAAAACTTTGATTTCAAAGACTTATGTCAGTTTTTGTTTAACATTTTAAAAATTAAATTAAATATTTAATTTTTAAGATTTCAGACAGTTATATAACAAAAATTACTGTAGAAATTGCTATAGTCTAATTAATAGTATTGTATAGTAATAATGTATTATAAATAGGCCTATTTATCTAAAATATTATAAATAATAAAAGATAATATAGGTTAAATGTTTGTTTATGTATATTTTACTGTACCAAAACTAATTTTTAACTTTCAATTTTAGTTAATTTTCTAATACTTTAACTTTAATCAGTTAGTTTCAATTTATTCTAACTTTTAACTTCAATTATTTACTTTTTTAGAGTATTAACTTTAACTTTATTTAGTTAAAAAAAATCATTAACTTTCCCAAGTATGGTTATAATATGGCTAAATAAGTAACAGTCACCTACTACTACTAATATAATATATAAAACAAAGAGAATATATCACAAATAGAGACTTAAAGATTTGAATATTGTGACATGATAAGTATTTATGTGTATCACTGAAAGCAGAATATTCCAAAATTAATTTGATAACTTCTATTTGTTAGAATTATGTTGAAAAATTGAGTCATGAAACAAAAGAATAATCCTCATTAATGTTATTTAAAAAATGTCAAAATCCATTTAAAGAAAACAAATAAAATTAAAATTATGAACAACAAATTAATTCTCAGGATTTATTGGTTGATTTTATAATATTCATATGTTTTTTAATTCATAAACCTTATTTGTAATACAATTGAACCTTTAAATTTTCAAATAAAAATATGATAATTTATTTGTGTTCATAAACAACATTGTTTGATTCATATTAAAAACCTCTATTTATTTTAAGTTTTCTTATTTTAGAACATTTTCATTTGTTTAAATATAGAATTTTGAGAGTTTACTTTTTGTAAAATTAATTAATTTTTTAATTGTAATAATTAAAAACATTGCAAATGGTAGTGTAGGCCTATTTTCTTAAAAATCACAGTTGAAACAACACATAACACTATAGGTTTTATTTGGAAAATGAATTTTTACAAAATGGTAAAGTTAAGCTAGCCAGAAAAGAATGTTCAGCATGGTAGTTCTAAGGTTAATGTATTATTACAGTACATCAAACTATACAGCATGAAAACATGAAGACGGATTTCATATTAAATTGGATATATTTACAATTACTTCTGTGTACTGTGGAAACGTGTGAGGCAGCATTATAAAAACCAAATAAATATTTAAACGTAAAAAGAGACTGGAAAAGAAGGAACGTATCTTTTTAACACCACCGAAGCGCTACTGTCCAGTGCACATGTGGTCACAACATTAACTATTATTTACATAGTTCCTGTATTGTTCAGAAAGTGTGGTTTGTCACCAGATTATCTGAACCTTTGACAAAGAGACATGATACCAATATAGACGGCTATACCTTCATAGTGTTTTGTTTCTTCATCATCTTCACACTGAAAGCATTTATAACTTTATTGACTTTATCTTTTGATTTTGATTTGATTATGGTAAATCAAAATTTTTCACCAGCCACAAAATTCCTCTCCTTTATCACTATTCCACATATAAAATGTCCAATAACAGCCCAGTTACTTTTTTTCTACACATCTGTAAGCTTAATTGGAATCTTGCAATATCACGGCTTAAGTGACTCAAGTGATCAGTTACAATGAAAAGTAGTCCTAAAAACTTATAAAAATTCACCCGAAAGCAATGTCATTGTGAATAGTATGTTCCCTTTACGGAGGTCAGACCTCTCCACCCGACCTCATTTCAGTTCTTTTGACACCAGACTCCTCCCTGGTGCAGATTTGAGTTGGAAATATTCTGACCTTGAACGTAGAGTTTGCAGGTACCACTTGCTCACTAGTGGCAACCATTACCCTCTAGTAGGTATATACTCCGTTCAATATTCCGGCCTCCTGCTGCGAGCTGTTCAGCATTCCAAGCGGACATTTCTGACATCATCTTGCAATTTAAGCTTCAGAATCTGGCGCTCAATGCTATAATCTATTCTCGTTAACAATTAACTATTCACATTAAAGTGCCACAATTTAAAGCTTAATCCTGACATTTGTATGTTCTTTGCTAAACTGATGAACTCATTTCCACCTTTCCCACATGCCTTAATGTTCAAAATCCTGATAACAGAATGAATCACACAGTTGACAGACTCATCTATTACTAAAACATTAAAAATGATAAACATAATCTTCTACTCAGAGCACTGCCTTTTTGATGTAGCCATCTTTTTCTGTCTGTCTGTCTGTCTGTCTCTCTCTCTCTCTGTAACATTAGATTGTATGTGCTAGAGTTAATTTTGCTGATTATACTTTGTAGTACATGTATTATTAGCCAGAAATTTCTTTCTAAAATTTTTTCAACAACCACAATAAACAAAAAAAGATAAGACTAGTTAACCATGGTGGCATCCGCAAAAAAGTAATAATCAGAGAAAAATTAGAGCACATGCACAGAGTTCTGACAATAACACTGCAGCAGCATTACAATGAAACATTCCTTACTTTTGTGGACATGCCTCTTAGTTAGTTTAACACTTACACATCCTCCAGCAAGCACCTCTGAATATAACGGCAGCTTTCCATTCTTGTCCATCAACTTGTCCCTGACGAAGTCATTGACTGTGAGTTTGATGGCCTTCTCAGGCGCTACTCCCATAAGCTGAGGCACCAGTCCTCTGTATAGACCTGATCACAATACTACTCTGATCACTCTTAATCTTCCACCCTTTACAAATATTTAGGGTTTCTTATACTATTTTATCTAAAATTTTGACTACTGATACTAAATTTTAACTTATTGCTAGTTGACCTTTCTATAACAACATGTTTGCGATCCGTCAAAATATTCATATGACATATGTGTACTACTATGCCTCATTGCATATATTTCCCGCAGAATGATGACAATACATATGTTGATTAATTTAATACAACCAAATGGAAACTATCAAAGACCACAGCACATAACATCAAATAAATGCTATCAAGGGAGCGATTTTCATGAAAATTCCAGCAAAATATAATGCTTTTCTATGTCATTAACACGTTGTACCAATAACGGATAATACTATTTCTCACAGCCTTTTGGAATCAACAGTTCTAGAATGACATCCACTAGGGATGTGTTTATCCAGAATGCATCCAAAGTTCATCATTAGCATAATTATTTTACATAAACCAATTAATTGTTAATGTTATAGATGACTTATATAACAAAATTTTAGTATACTAAAATTTGTAGTATGAGCTGATTCATACATCAATACAATGTGAAAAGGATACTGACTGATTATAAAATGTTTATCGTGATTATACAACAGATACTGCAAAACAACTATAATAGGCGAAGCTTTCTCATTGTACGTGTGCTACAAAGCAAGAAGATTGTGTCATATTTTTTACAGAATTCACTTTTAATTTAATTAACAATTGATAGCAAAAACTTGTAAAATGAAAAAAATTCAATCAATTTGTTTCGGCCAAATACGTTTATTAAATAGTTGTACATATTATAAACTCATTCTGCGTAATCTGCAACCTTCTTATTTTAAATGATTTACCTTACTTATGTAATTAATTTTATACACACATAGATTTCTCATCCAATGTTAAATTTTTGTGCTGTTTTTGTGGTCCAATGTGGAGCGCTAGTATAGTCCCATGAAAATATAATGTAGTTTAAATAAGCTGTGGTAGCAGATCTCTCTAACTAACAGGCACAAATATTTCTATTAGATGATATCTCTATTGTAGGTGTAGGTAAAATCAAGAGTTATGTCTATACTGCAGTGTATGTTAATAAATATTTCTTTCATAAAAAATTAATTGCAGTGTTGGTCTATAAATAGTGTATCCTGACCCTCGCTACAGGCGAGTGTGTGGCGTTGATTCTTCATTTTTAGGCCTCTAAAGCAACCGGAAGCAAGCTTTTAATGACAAACCATCTTATCCAAAAATGTTATCACTTAAAATGGGTTTGGTCCATCAACTTCTAGAGCCCATCAGAAATTGCTTGGAGCTAGAGTACATTTTAAAACATGCTATTAATGTAAATACTGACATATATGTAGATTAATTAGACTAGTCAGGGTGGCCATTCTGCATTTATTTTCAAAATTTCTGGTATTTTCAGATTTTTCTCTGGTCATGGAAGGATAATACCTGGTCCTATATCAATAATCACACTACCTCCCCCCCAGAAGAAGCACTATAATTTTTCCCGAGTATAAAATATCCTAAAACCTTCATTTCAGTTTTAAGGTATTTCAAAATTACTGATTTAATAGAATAGAACCTTTCTTTATTTGTAAAACATAAGTATTACCAGTAAAGAATACCCATGGACCTTTCTTACAGTACACTTAACATGTAACTACAATACTGAACAATTTAAATATACTGCTTCAATTTTATTTAGTATTATAATTAGTGATGAGATGGTTCAATTTTTTTTCCCGGTTCAGTTCTTTTCTGAAATCGGTTCTTGGTTCCCAATTCTCGGTTCTAATTACTTTTTGAGAAAGTCTCAGAAAATTTTTCTAATACCTTTACGCCAGTGAATCAACAAATTATGTGGAATCAGTCAGTAAAAACAGTGAATAGTATTTTGGCGATTTCTCCAATATGAAGCATAATACACTCTAAATATCTATAAAATGACATACAATATTTCCAATAACTTGAGAATTGGTAACATTTTATTTATTCTCAAGTATGATTGTTTACATTTTTACACAAAGAAAGTATTTACTTTAATTTAAAAATATATACAATGTAGCTAAATGGAATATAATGCTCAAATTAGTTGAATTAATTGAAATTTACCTTGACAAAATTACAAAACTTATAAGCCTAGAGAAAATTAAAAAATAACCTGCCATTTTAGGTCTAGTTAAGTAATAAAACTTATTAAAATACAAATCACAACAATTGATTGAAATCACCATGACTAAATCTAAGTGTAATTGTAGTATGTTGTCAAAAAATAAAGAGCAAAAACAAATGGGCGAGCCGGTGGCCAAGTGGTCTAAGGCGTCAGGACTTTGAGCTTGGGTTAGAGATAGCGCTGGTTCGAATCCGGCCTGGACTGAAAGATTTATCAGTAATATTCACCTTGTACTGTACAGGTTCGCCCCCTTACTCTGACTGAATAAGTTCCTCGCACAGATCATTGGTCTATGGGGAATGGTCAGAGTAAGGTTAAGGAGGAGATCGGCCTCTCCTTTAAAAAAAAAAATAAATAAAAAAAATAAAAATATAATAATATAATTAATTAATTTAAACAAAATATTTTTACTAACTATCGAGTTAACTGAAAAAAAGCTATTTTTATTAAATTTAACTTATTTATTTCTGAATGGATACATAATTTACAAGTATATGTCAGACGTCAGTTTTAAAACTATGTATTAACTATTGGTTCTTTTCTCAATTGGTGTTAACTGAATTTTTTTAGAAATTACAGTATACAATTTGTTTTAAATTCAAGAAGTAATAAACTATTTTGGGTCAGTAAATGTTAAGTCAATGCAATTTAAAACATTAATCCTTTAAGACTTTGTAAAGAGAAAAAAAATAACTAAAACAAAATTTACATTTTTTTAAATAAAAATGCTAAAGACATTCATTTCAGTTTTAAGGTATTTCTAAATTACTGATTAAATAGAATAGAAAATAGACTCATTTTTTAGTTTTGACACAATATTATTCTTAAAAATTTATTTTTCAATCCAATTCCCTAGGTTTTGTATGCATTGTTTTTTTCATTTCAGTATTAAAAACAACCCTAAATAAATAAACTTTAATATCTTAAGTTCATCATAAAAACCAGGTATTATTCAAAATACACAATAAAACTAGAAACATAATTAATTTCAGAATGTTAGACGAGTTGTAAACAGAATGGAATGTTTCTGCAAGGTGTTTTTTCTTGAACAAAAACCGAATGGCTTTAATTCACTGCCTTTGCATGTGAATTTCTCTTCATTAATGCTCTCTGTCTTTTTTCACATGCTGATAAGGAAGTGTCCAGACTATGGGCAAATATTTTCTGACTTGGATATTTTGTTTATCTCGTGGTCAAATTACGTACTGATAAGGAAGTGGCCTTCTACGGGCAGATATTTTCTGACAAAGATATATTGTTTATCTTGTGGCCAGATATTGTCTGTTGTTTGATTGTTCTGTTTATCAACACTTTTCACACCTAAAACATTTCTGACATGAAAGCTATCTCCCCATTTACGTTTTTCTAGAACCTGAACCGAGATTTTCCCATCGTTTCTCGGTTCAGGTTATTTTGTCAAGAACCGATAAAACCAAGAACCGACTTTCGGGAACGACCCATCCCTAATTATAATAAACCTTAGACCTTATATTATTTAATATTAAAATAAACACACTCACACACACAATCATACCCTTTGCTCTCTTATCCAGCAGCCAGGCCTGAGACTCAGGACAAACCAGCTGTAGCCATCCGCTCCATATAATATTGTTTTAATGATGCCACAAACCAGGGTCGGCTGGAAATGGAAATAATGTTAATGGGAAGGGAAATCCAGGCGTTGAGCAGTTACAATAAATGGTCTGTCATAAGGCACAGTTCTATGGTGAGGCATGCGTAAGAGTAACAAACCTGATTATAAACTCTTCGCACTAATTTAATACAAGTATCAAAGAAATATTAAGAAATGTTTGCACTCAAGTTAATAAAAGCAAACGGGGAGGTAGTAATTTTGTGAAGGTTGCAGTCTTTCATTAAGTGATACAGTCATATTATTAACAATAGATTTGCAATAAATAAAATGTGGAAAGATGAACGATTTGATCATAACCAGTTTGATGTCCAAAGGCAGAAGTGGATTCCTGCAAGCACCTTATTGAGGTCTAGAACAGAATAGATTTAAGATAAGTCGATGCTGCTCAGCGATATCATGGTAGTGTTTGATGAAGAGTTGTAAAGGAAGGGGAAAATTGTTCCATCCACACCAATTCGAATTTGTGAACCTAAACTGTACAGTAAAACATGAAAATAAAACGAAACAGGGAGTTTGGTGGCTTTACTGATAACCAACTATTTTATCCTCAGTCATCAACATCTATGAGTGGACAACATGCAACCACGAAGGATAAGAGACTGATAAAAGAACTCATTAGCAGTTCAACTAGACTGCAGTACTGCAGTAAACACCTCCCAGAACGTGTTAAAAATTAAATGCTATTTGCTTTTTTTTAAACTGTAAACATTTTAAAACTCTCCTGTTATTTGTTAAGTTGTATATTATGCCATACCAACTTTGCAAGAGTCAGCTTTCTTTTGCCATCTTTAGGGAATGTGATTACAGTAGTCTCGATAATTAAAGTCAATGAAGCTGCCTCAGATTTAAATAAACTTGGAACAATTAGTGAGTAATTTACTTGTAATATTACTTGTCAAAAATAATGTCCTGAGTTTTCTGCTTTTAGAGAGTCCCACGTTTTGTTGCAGCTATTTCTCACCATTGCCGAAGAAGCACCATCTATCGGCAACCTTCTTACAAGGCACGTCAAAGAATAGAATTGGCAACACAGTGTCTACTGCTGCCAATCCCTCAGTATGACTCATCACTAGTAATGGTCTCAGCAGGAATTTCTTCGTCGCTACGTCTTCTGCCAATTCACTATCATCTCTATGATCAGGTTATCGGCCACTTCAAACTGGTTATGACTACTTAACCTTTCTACAACTTCATTATCATTTGAATGTTTACAGCCGAAAAGTTTTTTAATCAACTATGCTACGGGCAAGTCATCTTCATTTGATTTTGTTGTTTTCTCCTTTTACAATTTTGTTCCGTCACTGTAATAATGTTTTTGATTTTATTTCATCCCAGGATTCTGCCACCCAAAGAACAATATCTTTCATTGTAGTCATTTTAAGAAATTCTACTGCAGTTCCTTTAGCTTCGTTGTTTTGTAGTAAATTCTGTAGAAAACAATGGCAGTATTTTTTTCTTTAAGCATTCTAGCATCCCGTGATCCGTCGGCTAATAAACTTATTACATTGGGAGTTAAGAATAAAACTCTAATTTCACCACATTTTAGTTCTTCTTCGTTAGTATCATGCCATAAACAGAATTAATAACTTATTAGGAGGCACATTTTTTGGTTAGTCATTTTTTGGTCTCAGAAACAAATATGTCAAAAAACCACTTTCTTCCACAACCTGATAACAATAGTCGGATTATTAAGGCCTCTCTCCACTGATGACTGGTGACTAACGGACTAAAAATAACATAATGCTTGAAACAGCAACGAATACCTGAAATAGAAGGGAAATGGTCAGGTTGGATGCAGGATATCCATACTCAGATGAAACATATAATTTCGTACCAAGATTTTGCCATCATTTCTACTACAATGCATAAATTAAAACATTGTAGTATATCCAGCTTCAAAAAGATAATCATTGCTTACTCCCGGTGTTTTCACGGTCCCTCAAATTCCTGGTCTACTAGTTTTGCCGGTTGATTGGCCACCCTGCTAGTACAAAATTTTACCAGTTGTATATAGTGTTATTAAACACAAAGCACAAATATACATACTTTGCATTATTGTTTCTCACATCTATGCATACAATGGTACTCCCACTGTATAAACAGGCCACTGTAACCCAATCACCATGTATACTATTCAATGGTATCTTGTAATCCTGTATACAAATTCATTGTCGATACTATATTAATCCATTAATCCAACACTCACGTTTGTTGTCAACTTTCAGCAAACCATAACAACAAAAGATCTAATGAAATAAATAAACAATTAAGAAAAATAACCTGTGAAGCCTTCATGTCGAATCACCTTCTTGAAACAGTCCCAGCTATTCCGATACATGAGTTCTCCAATGAATGACCCTGTTCTCTGATTCTGCATCCGAGTTTTGACCAGGTCTATAGGATACACTGCTGTTGCTCCCGTTGCTGAAATTAAATTTATACTATAAGACTTAAAGCAAACTCTTAGATTTAAATCCAGTTATGTTTATTAAAATCACTGTTTGACGATTTAAATAAAACACAATGGAACTACCTAATTTTACACAGTTTATGTTCTCAACCAATAGAGAGATTTGTGAACAACCAATCCACACTGAATACTACCAGTACACCTCAAAGCATATACTGGCTTAATGGAGCCCAAATATATTGATGGGTTGGTAACTTATCACTTAGATTCATAAAAAAATAACAGGAGCTATATTTATTTATTTTTATTTTCAAAATATTATAATGTAGCCTTTGCATTGAAAGTTTCTATAACTTATAAGTCATAATATATCTGGTAATAGCTTTTAAATCACAATAATCTTGTTTGCTTAGCTTAGATATATTTCTTCAAGAAATGCATTCTATACAAGTTTAAAAATACAAATTTACGTTATTTATAGAACAGAGGTTATGTAGCATTAGCAAATTTACCAGAATAAGTATGACAATAACAACAAAAAAGTCAGAACACAAAGTAGAATTTTGTTAGGGCCACAAGTACCTTTTCCAGTCTGGGGACATGCTTTTTCTAGTTGATGGAAAAAAATTCAGTGGCATCAAAACAGTACATACTTTGTGTTGTGACATGTACAGGGTGCGGCAAAATGATATGACAGTTTTCTTTACCTTACAGTTGAGCGAGTAGGTAGTGGGGGGTGGTGGGGATATGCGCTTCGCAGAGCCCACTCGTGGACATTTTTAGTAGCCATGGAGCAGTGGTCGGCTGAGCATCGTGCGTTTGTTGTCGAGGCGTTTTTTAAAAATGGCGATTCCTGCGTTGCTGTTCAGCGGCAGTTCCGTAGGCGTTTTAATGTTGGTCCAAGAGGAAGAGTTCCAACTCGTAACGCAATTCTGCTATGGGTGAGTAACTTCAGAGCTACCGGTTCGGCGTTAAAACGGAAGTCGACAGGCCATCCAAGGTCAGCCCGGACACCAGAGAACATCGATCAAGTAAGACAAGCTGTGGAAGCAAGTCCTCGACGCCCGGCTCGTAAACAAGCTGCTGCTTTGCACATGTCTGATGACTTGGTAAGACAGATATTGCATTTTGATCTGCATTTACACCCATACAAGTTAGCTATTGTTCAGCAGTTAAAGCCTAATGACTATGCAAAGCGGAAAGCATTTGCAGAACAAATGATTGATCTCATGACTGTTGAAATAATTCTCATTATGAGCGATGAGGCACATTTCCACCTGGACGGTTATGCAAACAAACAAAACTTTCGTTATTGGTCACCTAAAAATCCTGAAGAACTGCATGAACGTCCTTTGCATAGTCCTAAGGTTACTGCGTGGTATGGTGTATTGAAAAGTTGTGTAATTGGACCGTATTTCTTTGAAGAGGATGGTCGAACAGTTACTGTTCTGGTTCCTGAACTTTAGAGAAATCATTTATTGCGCAGGAGGATATGGTTCCAGCAGGATGGAGCAACTTCCCATACGGCTAATGAGGTGATGGCCTTTTTGAGAACCAAATTTCGTGACCGAGTCATCTCGCGTTTTGGGGACATTGCATGGCCAGCTCGCTCCCCAGACCTTAGCATATGTGATTTTTTCTTGTGGGGTTTTCTTAAAGCAAGAGTTTACATAAACAAACCACGCACGTTGAGTGAACTGAAGGAAGCCATAAGCCAAGAAATCGCCAACCTGTCTCGTGCAACGTTGGAGAAGGTGTTTGACAGCTTCAGTGCGAGACTAGAAGAGTGCTTGGCCAAAGAAGGACACCATTTGAAGGACGTTATCTTCAGATCTTAAACTGATGGAACAGGTTGAACTGACGTTATTTTCATTAATTTACATGGATACTATTTTGTAATAAGCAATAAAAACTTTTGTATTGCTTTTAATTTTTGTGTTGTTTTTATTTTGAAACCATCAGATCATTTTGCCGCAATCTGTATATATTTCTTCTGTTTGTATAAGAGGACTTATCTTCTCTGATAAATTCACTTAATCTTTATCCCTTCTGTTTTATTAATTTCAGGAGGGCCCTGTGAATCTAACCTCAAACATATTTTTTTTTTATAATTTTGAATATTGGTTTTATTATTTCTTTATTTTTAGTAGTTTTCATTTGTATGGTCTCAGCATAATGCTTTGTTTGAGAAGATTTCTTATCACGCTAACAACAGACATTCTTGTTCTTGGAATCCAAGGGGTGGAAAAGTTTGAATAATAACTTAACAGAAGCTAAAATTGACAGATCACTTTGCCGTTTATTATTTTTAACAACGCATTTAGAAAAAAAACGTACTCTATTAGGTATTTAACTGTACAATTCATCTAAATACTATGACAAATCAGTGAACTACAACTTTTTTCTTTTTCAAAAATTGCTGTATTCCTCTTAATAGATTTTCAAAATCATGGAATAAATTTAGCCATGTCAACAGTTTGAAGACATGGGGAGGAGGGAGATGCCAGCTAATACTGGTTCTTGTTCTTATATGATCAGCTGTTAATGCATATATTTGTTTTGGAGAATAACAAAATATGTATTGATTTGAATTGGTAGATAATTTTTTATTCTCAGAATGTCAATGAAACCATAAGTTAACAGATAGTTTTAAAGCAATCACTCAACTATTAATAATTGTGATCAAATTAAATATGTTGTTTATTTCACACAAATTTCTATTTATTTTAAGATCTAAATTGATCTATATAAATTGATATTTACATCATTTCTTCTATTCATACATACCTCCAGCGAGTGATCCCAATGTAAATCGGTAAACTGATTCTAGAATTTGAATAAAGACTCCTCTATCATCTGGGCTCTATAATCAAAAAAATTATGAGATTAATCCAATTTAAGACTTTGTAAAAAAAATTAAATAAAATTTAACTATTTTAAAGTAATAATGCAAAAGACTCATTTTGTTTAGTTTTGATACAATATTAATCTTAAAAATCTATTTTTCAATCAAACTCCCTAGGTTTTGTACGCATTGTTTTTTCATTACAAGTCTAAATAAATAAACTCTAATATCTTAAGTTCATCATAAAAAATGTTATTTTTCAAAATACACAATAAAACTAGAAGCATAATTAATTTCAGAATGTTAACCCTACTGGTGTTGATCGTCGATATTATCGACGATCTCCGATTTCGCTGAGTGTCATCGTCGAAAATATCGACGATGTGTCAAGCTTTTATATATTGGCTGCTAACAGACCAAAAGCTGCATCAACGACGTTTAAAGTTATACTAATGGAAAGAGAACTTCCCAATGAACGTTTTGATGCCTTTGCTTTGCTCCAAGTCTGTCTCTAACGGTAAATTAAATTTAGTTTTTCTTACAACTCATTCAGTTCCCTTAGCGTCTGCTCTTGGTTGTATGCGCTGTAAACAACATTTGTTTTGCCGAGTTTATTTAGTGTTGATATTTTGATTTGTGTTTTCTTTATTGTTTTATAATAGTTTATGTTTACTGTGAATATTTATAGTGAACTGTGAAATGGGTGATCCTTGTCGGTCTAGTGACATTAGGGACATATTAGAGGAAGATATTAGTGATTTTCCTGAGACTGAAGATGAACTTCAAACAACAAATGTTTGTGATGATGAACTGTCTATTGGTTCTGACATTTCATGTGTTGATTCCATTCAAAGTAATGATTTGATGGACTACTCATCAGGTTCTGATTACAATCCTGATCCTTCAGAATTGGAGGAAAGTGACCGGGAAGACAATGTTACAGGTGGGCCTAATGTACCTAGTCTTAGTTATGTCACTAATCCTGATAGTCCTAGTAGCCCTAGGCCTAATGATGATAGTAGGCCTACTTCCCCTGATAGTTCACCACCTAGGCCTAGGCCTATTACTCAAAGGCCTGTTCAACCAGCTTGGGTAAGAATATATCCCCCAGAAAGGGAAATCAATCCTGAGGAAAAATTTCGTGTCCGTAACCCAGGCATAAAAAATTGTCCTCCTAGAAACAGTGAGCCCCTCTCTTACTTTTCTTTGTTTTTCACCACAGCTATTTGGCAATTGCTTGTAAAAGAAACAAATGCCTATGCTCAAAGGACACTCCTAAATAGAAGAACATCTGGTGATTTGAAGCGTGAATCTAGGATTACAAAATGGGTCGATACAAGCGTATCTGAAATGCGACGTTTCATTGGACTTATTATAAATATGGGTTTGACCTATCGATCTAAAGTACAAGATTATTGGTCCACACTTGACTGTGATGTAATTCCATGGTTTCCCAAAGTCATGTCTTGTAATAGATTTTTATTATTATCATCTGTTTTTCACCTCAGCTTAACTGAACCTGTACGAAGAGGAGAACCTAATTATGACCTTTGGCACAAGATTAGGAAATTTATGGATGCTATGAATGCTGCATTCAAAACCTACTTCATACCCTATCAAAACCTCTCAATTGATGAGAGTATGATAGGTATGAAAAACAGAGTGGCATTTATTCAGTACATGCCAAATAAGCGCCACACCAGATTTGGAATTAAAAAGTTTGAAATCTGCGATAGCAAGACTGGCTATATCCTGCATACTGCTCTCTACAGTGGTAAGGATTTCCTTGAAGGTGGTGACAGGCCCTTTACAGAAAAGGTAGTTGTTGAATTAATGGAACAAACAAACCTGTTTGACAAATATTATAATTTATTTACAGACAACTTCTACACGAAGTTGCCTCTGGCCCAAAAATTGTATGATCGCTTGACATTTCTTACTGGAACCGTAAACAAGAATACAAAGGATCTTTCTAAAAATGTGGTACAGGCTAAATTAGGCATTAGAGAGAGCATTTACTATAGAAAAGGACCTGTACTGTTAGTCGGCTACAAACAAAAAAATCTAGAAAACCTGTTTATCTTATTACGACTGGGTGTCATGCGGAAGATAAAGATATAAGAAGCAAAAGTGGAGCTGTTACCTACAAACCCTCACTAATTCATAAGTACAACCTCTACATGGGGGGTGTAGACATGAAGGACAAGTCCATATACCACCACACTTGTTCAAGAGCTTCTGTGAGGTACTGGAAAAAAATAATTTTCAATTTATTAGACATAGCACTTTTTGATTCGTATATTTTGTACCAGAACAACATTGACAAACCATTGAGCCGGAAACGCTACATGAAGGAACTTGCAATGAATCTAGTAAAAAATATAGATCCAGTACCAGCTCCACAGGCTGTTGTAACAGAAGATTTGCACAATCTGTCCCATCTACCCGGTCGCCAGGCAAGAGTATGTCCAGTATGTGGAAAGAAAAGTACGTAGTGGTGCATAGGTTGCAATTGTGGTGTACACCCTAAATGTTTTTCTAAATTGCAACACTTTAGAAGGCCTCTTAGAGGAGTGAAGAAGTCCAATACCCAAGAAGGAGATGAGTCTGAGTGAAGGGACATACTTCAAGTGTAAATATGTATATAGTTATTTGTATATAGGTGTTTTCATTTTTTTTTTTCAAATGTTATGTACTGTGCTCACCAACAATCAGGTTAATATGTGTGTCTTCAACTTCAATACCACAGTTTCAGGTAATTTTTGCAACTTTTATATTAGTTATTGTATTTGTTGTACTATTATGTTGCCTAGCAACAATCGCTGTGACATGGTAGTTCACATATTTATAAAAAAACATATATGATACAATAAAATAATACCCATAACAATAGATATTTTTCTGTTCACAATAAAATTTAGAATAACTTGGCTATTTCAGATTTTTATTTTGATAATATAGAAGAATGTTATCTGGCAGACAAAAAATATTTATTTTTATTTTTAAGTTTTGTTAATTTTTTTTTTTTTTTTAATGTCTGTTTGTGTAATTTTTTTTTTAATGTTGTTCTATATTCCTCATCTTTTGCTTGAAAAAATGATATATAACACAACATATTTACTGTAAATTAAGTATTTTTTATATATTTTAACATAAACTCTTGCAGTACTAGCAAAAATCACCTGACACCAAAGAACAAATAGACCGACACCAGTAGGGTTAAATGAGTTGTAAACAGAATGGAATGTTTCCAAAAGGTGTTTTTTATCAGGCAGGAAGTGATAAGAAAGGGTCCAGATACAGTAAACAAGGGTGGAGCTCAGGCAAAGGATGACTGGACTCTGGACTCTTCAACAAAAACTGAATGGCTTTAATTCACTGGACTCTTCAACAAAAACTGAATGGCTTTAATTCACTGCCTTTGCAGTGAATGGGAATTCCTATTCATTAATGTTGAATTAAAATTCATGTTTATGGCCCCTGGACTATTATTTTGACAAACTAGGCTACTCTTACCTCCGTCAATAATCCAATAAAACACTTTATTAAGCTGACATGTTTCGTTGCTATCACAACATTTTCAAAGCTTGCAACTCGTCAATCACATAAAACTAAACATTAAAACACAGAACACACGGTGACACGAACATAAAGTACATTTAGATAGCGCTATCATCCCGACCCGGCACTGGTTGGTAGAAGACTCCTACCAACCAGTGCCGTCTTCTAGTCCTACCAACCAGTGTCTTCTACCAACCAGTGCCGGGTCGGGATGATAGTGCTATCTAAATGTACTTTATGTTCGTGTCACCGTGTGTTCTGTGTTTTAATGTTTAGTTTTATGTGATTGACGAGTTGCAAGCTTTGAAAATGTTGTGATAGCAACGAAACATGTCAGCTTAATAAAGTGTTTTATTGGATTATTGACGGAGGTAAGAGTAGCCTAGTTTGTCATTAATGTTGTCTGTCTCTTTTCACGTGTTGATAAGATAGTGGCCAGACTAAGATAGGGTGAATATTTTCTGACTTAGATATTTTCTTTATTCCATAGCCAAATCATGTACTGATGAGAAAGTGGCCTTCTACAGGGTAGATATTTTCTGACAAAGATATTTTTATCTTGTGGCCATGTCCTTTAATTGTTCTTTTTATCAGCACTTTTCACAACTGAAACATTTCTCAAGTTTTGTCGCGCTTGCTTTATGATAAACATATGTTTTATTTTACAAGTTTTACAAAAGAGCCTATGCATTTGAAAATAGCACGCGAAGCTCCAGGATTCGCGATCTAGGGTTAAAACAAGCTAAAAAAGAAAACTTACTGTGTCATAATAATTCTGATCAGTAAAACTTTCTAAAGTACAGAGATCCATAAAATAATTTGAACAATTCAAATATTCTAATTAGAAATTTTGACATAATGAACTGTATGATTTTGTTGAAAATCAAATAAAAAGGATTTTGTTAAAGAAAGATCTGCTAGGCCTTTTTCCCGGTCGCAGGGTTCACACAGGAGCTCTAAATATGTATATTATTATGTAGTTCATCGATATTACCTTTCTATTGACAATATTTTTACAGCCGAATTGATTTAATGACTTAATATGTTATCTATTTTTCATATTAGCCCAAAATTGATAAATAAAAATGGTTAACAATAATTTTAACTTGTGTTGGCCAAAATTATGTTTGTCTAATTTCTACATGTAACTTATGGACAATCACAAATAACTGCAAAAAAATATGGTAAATAAAACACAAATCACAAGATTGTACAGTACACTCAACAAGTACAATATTGCACACAAACTGCTGTAAACAATTGGCATAGTAGCATTTGTGTTCTACAATAACCTAGAAACACAACACATATTCTATTCTATACTCAGTTCTCTCTATGGGTAGTACTTTTTCATCACATACTTGAGGCCTATGGTGATTTTCCTTTAAAATAGATCACCAATAAGCTGTATAAAAGTCTAGTGTTCTGTAATATGTCGCTTACGACTGTAAAGATATGTGCTACAGTGCATCATGATATTGTAGCAGAAAAATATAACCATTTACTTTCATCTCCTGTCAATTTTCCATATCACAGAAAATGAACTTTAAATTTCAAATTAAAACTATTTTTAGCATTGTTTTGATGGGAAATACACAGGACTACTAATTTTAAAATTAGTAGTCTAAAAGTCTAAAATAATAGCTGTTTTGAAGCCAGGTAAAGAACCAGTAAGAGTTGAAAGATACCGCTCTATAACTCTTTTAAGTGTCGGCTATAAGTTGATGAAGAGGCTGATTTACAATAGATTTATCACCTTCTCTCAATTCCAGCATCCCTGTTGAACAAGCTGGGTGAAATTGTTGTGACCAGGTACTTTCTCAACTTTTTTCCTTGAGAGTGGGTTTGAAAAGAAAACATCAGCAGCATTAATAGATCTTTCAGCAGGCTATGACACAGTATAGAGAAGGGGTCCTTTACTCAAATTTTACAACTTAATTCCTGTCCTTTATTGTTGCAATACTGAATTCCAACATCAGCAACAAGTTAATTAAAGTTTGTCTGGATAGCAGAGACAGTTATTTTAGGCAACTAAATGAAGGAATGGCACAAGGCTCTGTTCTTACCGATCTACAATTACATTGTACTAAAAACAAAACAACCTCTCAATGTGTTTTTAGAAATATTTTAGAACTCAGTATTAAAAATCGAGCAATATTTTGAAGTTTTTTGCCTAAGGCAAGTTTCCATAGTTTCACTTATGTTGTGCTAACTGTAAGTATACTGTCATCCACTTTGAAGGCCCTGAACAGTGGCAGGATGTCCAGCAAAATACCATAAATATTACTGACTTTCTATAATCTTTTTGACCGAGATTTGACAGAGTAAGTTACACGGTATCTTTGAAAAATGAAAAAACTATACATCCTACTTAAAAAGTACTTTAATCATTATACTTCCCTAACTTTTCCCATTTTCCTTGTCATTGGACATCCTGAGTAGAAATCTCATGAGAGCTTGTCTGGCAATGAGTTCAGTCCCTTCTACTATTGTCAGCAGTAAATAACCTTCAACTCACTTGTGTTACAGGTCACTATAGAAACACAATCCCTGGCCAAAACAGGTTCTAATGATCACTTTTCAGGTCCTGTAGGTTGACCTTGTAGTAGGAAGTACACAACTGTAAGACAAACCAGGCCGGAAAATGGCAAAATTACCATAGTAAAAAGCTTAGCCTCTTGATAATAACCTTGCAAAGCCGTGATTTTGAGTAGGCCAAGTTTGAGCAGGAAACTTGTAGGGCAGGCAAAGGGAGTTATTAGTGTACATTGCCATTTATTAATAGAGGTAATCTCAGGAAGGTGGGCATCAAAAATGGAAGCCTACTCTATTGTCTACAAGGAAAATTAGAAGAGATCATAGAGTCTTAGAAAGTCAGGCTCTAGAGTGATGTAGGAGTTACTCTTTAGAGCCTCTTATTCCACAACTAAGAACAATCCTAGCATTAGAAGCACACAGAGGCCTTACAAGAGCTTAACAGCTAACGTTAATCAAAGGAGCATTACATTCCCATTGTGCCTTAATTCAATCTAATCTAATGTCAGCTATTATCGTAATACTTCATTTTATGTAATAATTTTTATTACTTAAAAAAAACTTAATTTTAAATATGTACTTACAGATACAGCATGAATTTCTGCCAGCCTATGTATATGCTTGTAGAAGTGTTCCGGAGCTATCGACTGCAAATCACTATACGCTATTCTCCTAAAGCAAAACAACAGAGGTAAACAAGACCAAGAGTAAGAACCTACAAACCACAATTGCTTTATTACTGCCCTTCTTTATTCTTGAGAATACTGCTAAATTAAGATCGAACTTTTAACAAAATATGACATTATGAATTTACATTCTTTGTTTTAAGTGTTTCCATTCTCTTCAAAATATTACCTTCACTCCAATCAACTTCTTCAAAACTCTCACTTAAAAGAGTATCATTGGCATATGTTCTAGAAATGTGTAGTTTATGTATTGTTGTTTTATGTTTAGTGGGTCTTCCATATAACTTTTTTCATAGCACTTTTCTTTAAATAACTATTATATAAGAGCATCGTTCATGTCAAGTTCCAAAAGAGAACTTGTTTGTCATAATGAACTCTGTTAATTTCAGTTCAGTTCTAATCTAACATGAAAACGAATCAACAAGATAAGTATTGTAAAAAATGCAGCAAAATAAAAACTTTAATAAGACTTAATACAACAATAATCAAAGCCAGAACACAAACCACATCCATAAGTGAGGATCGTCCAAGGAGGGTTGAGGCCTTTCCAACCAAGCAGCATTAAATTAAAAATACATTAGTTAGAGCCTTGTATACACAACCAGCGAGTTATCGATTTGTCTATCTTTTATTATAATGTGAAAGGTCTTCAGGAAACGTACATGAGAAGGTAAGTCCTAAACACAAACCTAGACTAATAAAAGAAAACACAATATAATGAACGCATAAAGAAAACACAACTTGTTGGTGCCACTGAAACCATCCATGCTCCACTCTCTACAGCCTTGAGAAGGTTCCAATCACACTTATGATTTCTTCATTGTGTTGTGTCGTCTTTAATGTTTCTTGTGTTTGTGTTTAGTGGACTTATATTCTCCAAGTTTCTCAATACCCTAAATGTCTAATCTTATAAATTCTTGTTTTAGTATCCTGTAATATAACCTCTGATTTTTCAATCTGGATTCTAAATCAACGATTTTAATAAGTTCAAAGCATCAATCTTATATCTCCTTTTTATACTATTACTAAATTATTGTTGAATTTCCCTGACCAGGACTAAGTAATAAAGTAGAGGCTCACTTATCCGATGTAAATAGGCCATGACAAAGTCGTATAACTAAATATATGGATAGTAGGGAGTGATAGTAAAAGAATGGCATTAAGTTTATCTTCCATAGAAAATACCACTCTTTTACATTTGGAAGCCTGCCTAAGTTCAACAAAACTACAGTAATGTACGACATATAAACAAACAAAATTTATAACTACGGTACTGTACAGTCACAAATGACAACTTTGTTTATATAAGTAGTTTAGGAAAAAAAGTAATTAGATAAATAAGCCTTGCATAGTAGAGTGACACATAAACTCTTGAATACAACAAACTAATACATGTGACCAGTCAAGGAACTAATAAATAGGAGTGAACAAGTTATGCAATTGTCCCCCCCTCCTAAAAGCAATGTCTGTCCTAAAAACTCTGTACCCTCAACAGGTAACAAAAGTGATGTAGTCTGCTCACATGGTACAGTCCCCGCTCAACATAAAGTCAAGTACAGTAACCAACAAAACAGCATGCTGTTTAGGAAAACCATCAACAAGTATACATACAGTTTTTGTCAATATGGAACAATAATCTATTATATTATTTTCAGACAATTTTTTTACGGTGTTGAATAACGATGCTCTACTGTAGAACTAAACAGGATGCAAGATACTATTGCGATCATGGATACTATCTATGATCGCAATAGTATTGCTTATTTTGTTATGTAAATAGAGTCTAATTGTACCAAGCTTACGTTTACATCTATGATTGCAATAGTATTGCTTATTTTGCTACGTAAATAGAGTCTAATTGTGCCAAGCTTACGTTTACTAAGAAGATAAAGAAATAATGATCAATACTACTGTATGTGTATGGGTGGGCGGGTGGGTCAATACCACTGTACGTATATGAGTGTGGGCGTGTGGGTCAATACCACTGTACATGTATGGGGGCGAGTGGGTCAATACACTTTATGTGTATGGGTGTGTATGTGGGTCAATACCACTGTACGTGTACGGGTGGGCGGGTGGGTCAATACCACTGTACGTATATGAGTGTGGGCGTGTGGGTCAATACCACTGTACATGTATGGGGGCGAGTGGGTCAATACACTTTATGTGTATGGGTGTGTATGTGGGTCAATACCACTGTACGTGTATGGGTGGGCGGGTGGGTCAATACTACTGTCTGTGTATAGGTGGGCAGGAGGGCCAATACCACTGTACGTGTACGGGTGGGCGGGTGGGTCAATACCACTGTACGTATATGAGTGTGGGCGTGTGGGTCAATACCACTGTACGTATATGAGTGTGGGCGTGTGGGTCAATACCACTGTACGTATATAAGTGTGGGCGTGTGGGTCAATACCACTGTACATGTATGGGGGCGAGTGGGTCAATACACTTTATGTGTATGGGTGTGTATGTGGGTCAATACCACTGTACGTGTACGGGTGGGCGGGTGGGTCAATACCACTGTACGTATATGAGTGTGGGCGTGTGGGTCAATACCACTGTACATGTATGGGGGCGAGTGGGTCAATACACTTTATGTGTATGGGTGTGTATGTGGGTCAATACCACTGTACGTGTATGGGTGGGCGGGTGGGTCAATACTACTGTCTGTGTATAGGTGGGCGGGTGTGAATTTTGACTGAATTGGGACATAGAAATATCTATATACTGTAAGGTTTAAATTGTTCTTTGCAATAGTCTTTTTTTGTTGCAGTGCTTCAAGTGAAAAATGCAATTATGTCTCATAAAACATTGTCGAAAGCACCGAAGCATATAAGCTAGCTAGCTGACCAACTAGCTGAATAATTTTTCTCATCATACCAACAATTTTTTGGTAAAGTATGATAGACGGTACAAATTTTTGAGTGAGCTTAACAGTTCAAACAAATTGCAACCTCACTTTTTATATCTTATTCAGTATTTTTTGCTGGCTGCTTTGAGAGAATTAAAAAATAACATTAATAGAAAAAAATTTTAATCAATTTTTAAACACAATGTAGTAGTTAAACAATGTAAAAGTTAAGTATAGTAACTCACGTAGTTTGATGCAGCAAGTGACAAAGTAGGAATAGTATGTCGACCTCCAGAGGGGTGATCTGCGACATTGACTGTGCAGAGTATAAAAACTCCTCTACAAAACACAAAATTATGATGGTTAAATATATTTGAAGGATATGTTTTTATGTTTAAAATATATTTTTGTTACTTATTTTAGTGTTTGAACAGTATTTAGTATAGGACAGTTTAAAAACAAGTAGTCTTTATGTAAAATTACTAAACAATTATATCAATAAACAAATAAGCATAGATAGATATAAGTACATACAAAATAAATGCAGCAAATGAACAGTATGAGCTAAACACCCCTGTTTACATAAGTTATTGTATTTTTTCAAAAGTAAAATTAAATTTAAAAAAACACTAAAACCAATAGAAAATGTAAAGTGTATTAAAAACTTAACATGGTATGTAAAAGCAGCCTTGAACAGGAGTTAATACATTAACTAATTAAAGTAAAAGAAAATATAATAGAATTAGGAATGAGTCGGTTCTCAGTTGTATCGTCAAGAACCAAGAAAGAGAACAGACAGAAAAATGTCGGTTCTTTGGTTCTGTTCCCAGAAACAAAAAAGAGGAGATAAGCTTTAATACCAAGTAGAGAAAGAACAATCAACAAAAGTATCTGGCCAGACTATTAACAAAATATATTTATCTCAGAAAATACCTGCCCTTTGTTATCAACATTAAGAAAAGAAAAAGATAATATCACATGAGGAGTTAATGTCATTCAGATTTTGTTGGGTCCAGAATCCAAGCCTTCCTTTGCACCCATGTTTAATTTGGCCCTTTCTTTATCACTTTTTGCCAAAAAAATCTTGTTTATAACTCATCTCATATTCTGACCATAATTATGTATTTTAAGTACTCTGGCTTATCAGTAGAACACTGTGCCACATCAATTACTACTATCAGAAGGTCAATTCACTGATGTTGAACAAAACATTCCTGGTTACTGCATATCCCTTTCTGATATCAGTTTCATATTAACGCAATCTTCTGCACTGTGTGAACTAATGTGCTCCAAGTATTGAGATGATAAGCTTGATAACTTTATTAAATGTATTGTATCATTCATTTAATTGAGAATAATTATATTATAATTTACTATAGAGGGAATATTTTTACTAACCCCTTTATTTTCATTTTTTTCCTAAAAAAATAATGATGGATATTCCTAAATTTTGCTTCAAACTAATAAAATACACCAGACTATATATTATTCCATTTTTAACAATAAGTATTATTTCAGATCAACCATGTAAGTTTTTATATAAAGTACAGTATGCATCATAACATATTAATAAAAGTTTGACCCCAAACTTATGTTATAGTTGACCCCGAAAATACATGAAGGTAATAAATGGGCAGCTCAGGAAAATTTTCCGATGTAAAATATTACAAAAAGGCTGTAATTATATTTGTTACAGAATTATATTGAAGAATAAATGTTTAAGATACACAATCTGTAGGCATTGTACAACATAAGTCATTTACCATTTTTATTCTAAAATAGTTATATTTAATTTAACTATTTTTTTCTTTTTACAAAGTTTTAACTAAGAATTATCTTCTTTGTTATTTAATGACCATATGTCTAGGAACACATGGTATTATAGGCTTTATTGTGTTCTATGAATGTGTGTAGCATTCATTTTCTCCTCTGATTACTAGTCAAGAAAAACATTTTTGTTTTTCTATCATTGTTAGTAATTTTTTTTCTAGGAGTGTGCGAGTAGCAATTTTAGGATTCGAGTCGAGTTGAGTATTTAGACATAATTTCAAGTTCAAGTTTTTTTTCGAGTAGAGTATTTAACCCTTAATTTTTATAAATTAAAACACTTAAATGAAGTAAGCAACACACTCTAACACTATTTATTTAGTTCGCTTAATAATTAATAAAGTTTGGACCACCTCAAATACATAACCACGAAGCGTCCCGATTGGTGTAGTAGGCCGTAGGTCTAAGTGATTTGATATTCAAATCACGGTGGGAGCGAAAAGAGCAGAAGCAGTGTTTGAAATCACAGGTCTTACAAGTGAGCACAAATGGTTATCCTTGTTCACTTTAAAGAACAGGTAATCCCATCACTAACTACGAAGGAAACTCAAGACTCTTGCATGTTACAGTTAAATTATCAAGAACAGAACGAACTTTGAGCAGTAACTCTGTAATGTCAAGCAAAGCCACATCGACCGTAACTCATTATCGTAACGTAACATACGGTATTACTTCAACTTCATAACCTTTGGTAACTTGGAACGTTATCTAGACCAGCCGTAATGAGGCTTCGAGCCATTAAGTAATGCCAGGCATAACAAAAACAGTATAACTGTCTGAAACTTCAACGTGTCAAGAGTAACAAGTTACAAAAATAACAGATTATTATAACACGTCACCAGAACATAATAGAATTACGTAACAGGTAATCGAAAAAGTAATAGTAATTCCCATCTCTAGCATAAACGTCAACAAAAACTTAAAACAAAATGGATAAAATCGAATCCACGGCAACCAGTATATTTTATATTGGGACTCATCTAGTCGGCGATGTACTGGTAGTAGCTACATTAATCGTTATTTCATTATTTTATTAATAATGACGCTGGAACGAAACTGTTCCTGGCATTCTATCTCAAATTATTATAGCTTTTCAATTTCAATAGTTTACGATCTATGTGTAGATTCTGTTACAGATTGAACGCGATTTAATTAAATCTGTCCAAAATTGTCCGTCTTAGAATAGTTTTAGTCATGAACTTTTAAAGGATGGACCTGAAATAAATGCAACTATTAATTTCAAATGTTATTAAAAGTTATGTAATAAAATTTTGAAACGGTTCAATAACTAGTGACGGCTACTTGGAACAGCTTATTTGGACATACCTTCTTTATAAATAACAGGAATACTTTTCGCCGTAATAGCCATGGCCATACGATCAAGAGTTTGTGACTGGTGTGCGTGAATCACGAATCTGAATACATCGCGAGAATATCTCCAGTTACGAATATGATATTATGATCATATTTTAAATACAGTTGCCTAAATAAAATGCTTATCTTTATAATCTATTATACAAATGGGACTTTTGTCTTGATTATAGCGTTTTACCTCAAAGATATGGCAAAACTCACCTCAATTTTTTCGAGTTTTTTTAAATCTCGAGTCAAGTTCAAGTTTTTTAAAAACTCGAATTTCAAGCTACTCGCACACCCCTAATTTTTTCAGTTATTATCTATATTGATTCTACTTTATTCTTTATTTAATTAATATCTGTATGCCAATTACATCCACCCATTAAATTAAACTGAGATTATTTAAATTAATTGAGTTGTGATTTTATGTTTATTTGTTTTCTTACTGGCCCAGGCCCCAAAATGTCAAGATATAGTTTTTCCATGGTAAATTTAAGTTAAATTCTATAATTTTGATACTAATTTATTTATTACACGTTGTATTGAAATAAATAATTTGAAGATCAAACCATACTTATTCACAGTTTAATATCATCATATTAAGTTATAATTTTTTTTCAATCATAATAAATAACGCAAATCTTAAGTCAGAAAATCAAAATATAGACAACTTTGTGATGATGTCAATCTCTTGTTCTGGACTACAAGATAAAAGTATAAAGGTAACAATAAATTAGTTTAACATATTCACTGCTAAAATAAAATATGCTAAACATCTCCAAAATGCTAATTCTTTCAGAATATTTGCTAAAACCCTTTGAAATTGATGTTAATGCTTGTACAAGTTTTTACACTTTTTTCTTATAACTACAAAAATTATGTCATTAGTTTTTGGCTCCCATGGGAGTTGGCAGCACACCAGGCATGACTCATTGTTACCCACACACAAAACTACAGCAATACCCATACAGTGGAACTGACCCACCCGCCCGCCCATACACGTACAGTGGCACTGACCCACCCGCCCACCCATACACGTACAGAAGAACTGACCCACCCGCCCGCCCATACAAGTACAGTGGCACTGACCCACCCGCCCGCCCATACACGTACAGTGGCACTGACCCACCCGCCTACCCATACACGTACAGTGGAACTGACCCACCCGCCCACCCATACATGTACAGTGGAACTGACCCACTCGCCCGCCCATACACGAACAGTGGAACTGACCCACCCGCCCACCCATACACGTACAGAAGAACTGACCCACCCGCCCGCCCATACACGTACAGTGGCACTGACCCACCCGCCCGCCCATACACGTACAGTGGCACTGACCCACCCGCCCACCCATACACGTACAGAAGAACTGACCCACCCGCCCGCCCATACACGTACAGTGGCACTGACCCACCCGCCCGCCCATACACGTACAGTGGCACTGACCCACCCACCCACCCATACACGTACAGAAGAACTGACCCACCCGCCCGCCCATACACGTACAGTGGCACTGACCCACCCGCCCGCCCATACACGTACAGTGGCACTGACCCACCCGCCCACGTACAGTGGAACTGACCCACCCGCCCGCCCATACACGTACAGTGGCACTGACCCACCCGCCCGCCCTTACACGTACAGTGGAACTGACCCACCAGCCCACCCATACACGTACAGTGGCACTGACCCACCCGCCCACCCATACACGTACAGAAGAACTGACCCACCCGCCCGCCCATACACGTACAGTGGCACTGACCCACCCGCCCGCCCATACACGTACAGTGGCACTGACCCACCCGCCCACCCATACACGTACAGAAGAACTGACCCACCCGCCCGCCCATACACGTACAGTGGCACTGACCCACCCGCCCGCCCATACACGTACAGTGGCACTGACCCACCCACCCACCCATACACGTACAGAAGAACTGACCCACCCGCCCGCCCATACACGTACAGTGGCACTGACCCACCCGCCCGCCCATACACGTACAGTGGCACTGACCCACCCGCCCACGTACAGTGGAACTGACCCACCCGCCCGCCCATACACGTACAGTGGAACTGACCGACCCACCCACCCATACACGTACAGTGGAACTGACCCACCCGCCCGCCCATACACGTACAGTGGCACTGACCCACCCGCCTGCCCATACACGTACAGTGGAACTGACCCACCCGCCCGCCCATACACGTACAGTGGCACTGACCCACCCGCCCACCCATACACGTACAGTGGTATCAACCCACCCGCCCACCCATACACGTACAGTGGAATTGACCCACCCGTACCCATACACGTATAGTGGAACTGAAATTACACGTACAGTGGCACTGACCCACCCGCCCACCCATACACGTATAGTGGAACTGACCCGCCCGCCCGCCCATAAACGTACAGTGGCACTGACCCACCCACCCACCCATACACGTATATTGGAACTGAAATTACACGTACAGTGGCACTGACCCACCCGCCCACCCATACACGTATAGTGGAACTGACCCGCCCATACACGTACAGTGGCACTGACCCACCCATACACGTACAGTGGTTGCAAATAACTGTTTGTACCTCTCCGATAATACAACAAAATACAAAAATTACTTTATTTGATGAAATAAATCAATTATTAGTTGAAATGTTTGAATATTCAAATAGCAGATAGACTCCGATGAGAGTCGGCAGCACCTGAGTGGAGTTGCGGGCAGCTCCCATGGAAGTCGCCCGCACTAAATATGTTAACAAATTTTCATAAAAAGAATAAATTTATTTTCTTGACAGGTTACAGTATTTACATATATTATAATACAAAAGAATCACAACTTTGTAGGATAAAAACTGTTTTTCTAAAATTAAAAGCAGCTACAAGATTTATTTACAACAGGAAAGACAAAAAATATATCTTATTATAAAAATAAAATACAAATCAAGATACAGGCTAGCTGAAAAGTGACAATATTCTACATCCCATTGGCAATAAAACTGTACCATATGTTGGACAATACTTAAAGATAATCAAAAACTTAAAAACTCACCTTTTGTTAGTTCCTGATCTCTTTGTCCGTTAGTAGCATTTAGATATATTTTCTTCACTAGCTCCATATTGTTGAGAAGTGAATTGAAGGCCATGAAGTAAGGAAAACTGACTTTGTGGATTCCCTGACCGCCTCCAGCCGCCTATAAGGAAATCACTCAATACACAAATTTATAATTGTGTGTACTTGTTAGTCCAGCCATCCACAGTATGAACACAACATTAGCACCTCCCCTCACAAGCTAACAAGGTATAATTTTCTATCAGCACATTTTTTTTTTTTTTCAAGTTGATTCAATATATACAGTACGATTAAACGTCACTAAACATAAATTTATTACAATATAAGCACAAAATGCACAAATATATTACAATACAAGTACAAAATGCAAGAAATAAATACAAGAAAATTGTAATATATTTGTACATTTTGTGCTTATATTGTAATAAATTTGTGTTGTGTGATGTTTACTTGTACTGTATGTGTACCAACACGTATTATGCTAGTTAAAAAGCTATTTGATTCAATATAGTCAGTAAAATCTTATTTAGAAAATATTGGTAATTGAAATGAAGGTTTATTAACTAAATGTCTTACATGTACATTAATCAGTGATATGTTCACATAAATACTAGTAAATAATTAATTGTGAACAACAGTATACAAGTTTCAAACAACATATTAATGTCCTCGTCTTCATACATTTATATCACATTCACGTCTTCTTAGTGACAGGTTAAGTTTCATGTTTATTTACATGACCCACTAACCCGCCCATATACGTACAGTGGTACTGACCCACCCGCCCACCCATATACGTACGGTGGTACTTGTAACCCGAATATATACTTATATATATTGTATATATTGAATATATATATATTGTATACTTTACCCAAATAGGATCTCAGTTATTAATAATTTTTAGTGTGTTATATAAAACTATGTGAATGTTTTCCGTTACCCCAGAAATTAAAGTGAGTTCATTTAGCATACTCAGAAGACTAGCTTTGTTTAAAATATTTTATCGCTTTTAAAACAGTGTAAATTACTATGCAAAATTTTCTAATGTTAATCCACTTTATACTCATACACTCTAAAAGCAAACTATAAACAGGGTAAAGGGTTTTTCAGAAAAAATCAAATCGCACATTTTTTAAATTTAAGCATATGGCCATCTTCATACAAAAAATATTGAAATTTTGCTTAAGTCTTGAACATGCATGAGAACCTAACCTAACCTTACTTAGATAGTTTTCTTAAAACTGAAAAATACTTCACCCTGATCATGAAGAATAAATAAGTTTATTGTCATTGATCATATACATGAAAGAGACATTGTCATTTGGTTGAATAGCTATTGGAAAAATAAAACAAATTAAATAAAACATTAAATTTAATATGAAACAGATAATTTTTCAATAAATATGATAAAAAAACAAATAAAATGTATTAATATACAGATAAAACTGACGCATAAATAATTAATACAAATTGAAATTAAATTAAATAAAATAGGCAAGTAATTAATTAATTTATGGCTTATCATTACAAAGCTTACTAAATGGAAAAATTTTAAATATCACCTGACACCTTTTTCTATACAGGGTGAGGTACAAAAATTAGTTCAATTATTTTAGATCTTAGGCTTAAGCAGCCGGCGTCTTCACTAGAATCAATGTTTTCCGGTTACAACCTAGTCAAGGTGCTATCTACACTAATTACAAGATAACCAGACATTTCGCTCATGCTGTGCTGTGGCATCCTCAGTGGTATCGCTGAAACTGAGATCAGCAAATGACCTTCAAACTGTTATAATAGGGGTGTAGTGGGAACTGGTTTGTCAGGTATGCTGGAGGAGGGGCACAACTCACGTGACCTACTGTCATTGGCCGAAGAACATCAATATGGCTGAGCCTTCCATTTTATTTCAATTTACTTAAAATGCGTTCCAATGTCTTCGGTAGCCGTATACTTTCAACCTTATTAAAATTATTTCTTCTTTTATATTTCTCTATAGCTTCCCTTACAATTAACGGGTAGTAATGCGGGATGTTGGCAAGGACTCAAGTTTGGTCAAATAAAGTTCCATGATTGGTTTTTGTGCTATGTTCCGCAACTAAAGACTTTCCTTATCTTCATTCTTAGTATGCCTTATATGTTCCTTAATCCTTGTGGAAATTAACCTCTTGATTTCTCTTATGTAGAATGACCTGCAATTACAAGATATTTCATACATTTTAGGCATAGCTAATTGAATTTTATCTTTGACTGGCCTTAGAAAACTCTTTAATTTGTTCGGAGGCTTGTAAGTGGTTTTTATGTTTTCTTTCCCTGCACAGTAATTTCTACAGACTTTGGTTATTCTCAATTTCCATTGTAAATTTGATATTAGGGTGAATATAATTAATATGGTGCAGAATACAGTGCACATTTTCAGATTTTAGTAGAAAAAAGTTATTTATTTCCAACGGTACATCACCATTTATACAAAAGAAAAAACGGTGTACAATATAACTATAACAACAAGATAACAAATCCATTACCAGAGTATATACTACCAATAATAAATGATAACTAATACTACTAATTAATAATAATGTCAATAAATAATTGATTGCCAAGCATTGCAATCATATGGTAAAAGCACAAGATAGCCGAGGCATAAATAAATGCCCCTAAGAAACAAATAAAATACAACAGTGCACCCTGAGGAACAATATATTAGCAAGCTAATTAACAATAATAACATCTTCATGAGAGCAACAGCAACTAAGTCATAGAATATATAAATAACTCAACAGACTAGTAATAATATTAATACATAACAATACAAGAACAACACAATAACATTACAAATATCTAGATTTTGATATGACATACTAGGATGTAACATGCACATAGAATTAGGATTAACAGGAAAAACATGAGTCAGGCTGAACACAACATCTTAGTAATCCTCTTCTTGAAAGACGGCAATATTTCGAAAAAGAAATCAATCCTTGATGCTGCCTCACTTGCAGTTCGCTGCAGTCTAACCAATCCACTGTTATAGGAATAGTTGGTAGGTTGATATGATCGACCAAAGACCGTCCTGGATCTAGTTCCTCTGGTAAGTAAAAGTTGATCTTTTGGAGTAGATCAGGGCAGTCCGTAATACTATTGACCAACCCAAACAGATGGATCAGGTCGCAAACCTGACGCCTGAGGCGTAGAGGGTGTAGCCCGAAGCGCTGCTCCGCGAGCCTGTACTCCACCCAGTACCTTTTTCCAGCTTTCTAATTTTTTCTGTACCTCAGCTGTTGAAACGACAATGGAAGAAAGAGAATCCCTTCAACCAAAATCAAAAGCCGGGACCTGGACTATGCTATCACAGAAGACAGAAGAGAAATGCCGAGCAAATATATAACATTTTCCAGCTGGATCACATACCTCACTTCCATTCAACATCATTTTTGGCGATGTAGTTGAGGTAATTCTCATATTATCAACGTGTGACCAAAAAGATTTGATGTTGTGAGGGATACTACTCTCAACTTTTCCAATGTATGCATCATAACATTCAGAAGATTTCAATTTACATTCTCTCCTCAACCTCCGGAATTGCCTCAAATCAGTAGGATTGCCTGTTTCTTTGAACCTTCTATGAACTGTCTTCTTCTCTATAACTAGACTCTTCAACTCACTTGAAAACCATTTCGGAAAATTAGACTTAACCATTTTTTTCATTGGTGTATTCTGGGTTATAATGTGAGAGAGTTGGTTGCAGAAGGTTTCAAATGATTTCTCAGCATCTCCAACATCCCTACAAACAGGCAAGTCAATAGCTTGTAATCGGCTGAAAATGTCTTCAATATTACATCTTCTAAAATCAGGAACACACTTGGAACTGCCAGGACTTGAAGATTGACCCCCTAACGGCAACAAAACATCGAAAGCTGGATGATGTTGGTCTTCGGAGACAAGAGGATCCAAAGCTGGAACAACTTCAGTGTTGGGAATACATGAGAAGACTAAGTCAAGAGTAACACCACGAAAGCTAGGAACCTCATTCATCTGCTTTAGATCATAAAAGTCTGCCAAATTCATAACATAGCGCGAAGCATCATCAATATTTAGATGACTTCCTGATCAGTCAGTTAAAATCTCCCATCAACAAAATTTTGTCAGAATAATTATGAACACCAACGACCTCCTCAGTAACACGACAGAAGTCATGATAAACTGAACAAGGAAGGTTCGGAGGTATGTAAACACAGCCTATAACTATTATGACCGATGCTGAAACATTAAGTTTAACGAAGACACCTTCAAAATTGAGATCAGAGGGTGTTATGTTATTGCAATGTAAGGGATTATGCACTTCAAATAGGAAACCACCACCACCAATCTTCCTACTTGTCAAGCAAGTATGGTCACTCCTGAACACACTGTAATTATGAAACCCCAACTCAAGAGTCCAAAATATCTTGGCTTAAATTAATTTCCACCAGGGCAATAACATCACAAGAAACTACAGATAAGGCATGCAATAACTCATTCAATTTACTTCTAAGTCCATTTACATTCTGAAACAAACACTTAATAGGGGGATGAGTACCGTTGGAATCTAGGCGTTTTTTTGGTTTTTGACTATACAGCGAACACTGTTCTTATATTTAATCATTAGGTCCTTTTTCTCCATGGGAGATCCTCGTTTCAAGCTCCATCTTAAGGGATTTGAAAAATTCCATTTCTCTGGGGGTACGATCACGTGACACTCTGATTTTCGAGAAACACTGGTCAATCTCAGCAGCTGACTCCGAAGAGAAGCGCGACAAGAGTCCCCCCAACTAAGGCTTCACTGCCCAAGACAACCTTTAAAGGTCTCATTTTATTTGAATTTTTCTTACCAACTCTCAAGTGTCTTTATTCCATCCACGTTGACATCAGGAAGGTAGTTAGCCAGCAGTTTCCGCACATGCTCAGAGTCATGATGCTTCCTAATTTCTACATTCCTATCAGGTGACTCAAAAAGGTCATAGATCATAATATTCTTAGATCTACGTGAACAATCATTCAATTCTGCAACAATTTGTTCGGGGTTAGCATTATGTTGAGCGGTACCTTTGACCCTCTCCTCCAGAGCCCTCACCTTGGACTCATTATCAGTAACTAGCTGTTCGAGATGCAATACATTCTTGTTTAGGGTGTCCACCTCTGAAATCAAATTATCAACCTTTGCAGGTAGTGATATGAGAGAATCAACTTTATTTGAGAGTTCATTAATTTTTTCAGTGAGTATGCTCAGTTGTTTCAGCAACTGATCATGAGGCTGATTAGAGGGTGGAAAACAATCAGATCTTGAACAATACCATTTGACCTTGTTGTCACCGCTAATCCATTGGTACTCAGCTTTTGACATTCTAATACATTCTCGGTGAAACCATCGTTGGCAAGCTGCCTCACAACCCACACCCTCCTCAGAATCGAGAACAGCCCTGACAAACACAGGGCAAGAAAGAGCCATTGTTAGCGATAAGTACGTTAACACAGATTATTTGAAGAAATAATATATGCAAATAGGTTTTAAGAAAAGTGGAATTACCGTAGATGGCCCTGTTAATCGAATTGTTAGATTCAATGGGATAAATCAAAAAGCAATCGAATTTATTCACAATAATACAAAGAAATAGCAGAACACCACATCCATCGGCAGCTACTCAATCCACCACAGATGAATATTTCACTATAGTATTGAAATCAAGTAAAAGGAGCAAGCGCCAAGACACACTCAATCAAGAAGGCTGTGGCAGCCAAAAAAAATTGACGTGGAGTACTAGAGACTGAATGCTCAAATGAGTTGATTCGAATGTTATGACAAGATTAAATGACAAATACAGGATATGGTTGATAGTTATTCGGGAATAATTAAC
Source organism: Stictocephala bisonia (assembly GCA_035578905.1). Classification (NCBI taxonomy): domain Eukaryota; kingdom Metazoa; phylum Arthropoda; class Insecta; order Hemiptera; family Membracidae; genus Stictocephala; species Stictocephala bisonia. The sequence goes on along the minus strand of JAQJVL010000063.1, from coordinate 2,305,592 downwards.
TATGTGATAATATTTGTAAAAAAACATAGATTTTCACAGACATATATTACTTAGCTGAAGGAGTCCAGAAAATATATGACATGGAAAACAACCCAGGCACAAAGGAATACAGCTAACATGCACTAGAGATTAGCAGACCATATAAACAAAAGAGCCATCTTGTTGTCGAAAGCCATAGCCATTGTAAGTTATGTTCACTTACAAATATTTTCATAGTAAATGTTCAAATTGCTAATCATTGTTCATGACTACCGTATATACTCGAATCTAAGCCGCACGCGAATCTAAGCCGCACCCCTTGTTTTTGATTGAAAATTAGGTAAAAAAGGCCACACTCGAATCTAAGCCGCACACAGTTTACCGGGCAATATTATCCAGGAAAAACGGCAATCTAGCGATCACAAAATGAGCTCTATTAATTGACGAAAGTCATGTAAAGTGTATTTACAAATGAAGTATTGGTATAAGTTACTTAGTTACATGATGTATTTAAATAAAAACTAGTAATAAACTTGTTTTATTTATACCCATTTGTCCCAAAACTAGTTTTACACAAGAGTATTCCATAATTCATAGGCAAAGTATCTACCCAGTAAAGCGACTGGATACGGCAAGTGTTAACTGGACACTGAGGCTAAACTGCTTCAAGAAGGAAAGGAAGTGAGAGAGACCGATACAGTCCTACACTGTGTTTAACAATCACCTGTTCATGTGCTCTACCCACAGAAGCTTCTCTGTAGAGCCACAAACCTTATCTTGTACAGAACAAGCTCATGTAGGACAAAGAACAAGATGACAAGTGGAAGAAAACAAATACCGCTAAGCCCCGCCCCTCCTATCCCTGATTGGTGACCTCATTTTGACGTCACCCACTTCTATTGCAAAACAAACCACTTCCCCTTCCCACCCTTCTACATTTCTCCCCACTGTCTTTCAAGCCAATTATTCTCATCTTTTGGATAGTGCTGCCAACCAAAATCTAAAAATTACCCTTTTGGCTATCTACCTATTGTTATTTTACGATAGAGACATTGGTTTTTAGCTTCAAATCTTAAAACCATATCAAAAGAATAACTTATCATTACTGTAATTATATTTTTACCGGCTAAACATGAATATTGTTGTCTTAGAAAATACCCTCTAACTCTAAAATTACCCTCAAAAAGGGCAAACAATTATTTGAGGTTGGCAAGCTACTACAGCCGGCAAATGACAGATGAAAGGAGAAACAAATAAAAACTCAAAACAAAAGTCACTGTTGTTGTTTGGTTTATTGTGAACTAGCCTATTGCTATGCTGACTTAACCTAATTGAAATTATTTAGTCAAAGTATTATTTAATTAGTAAGTAGTGATTAGTGAAAGTGTTACCGTATTTAGTTAGTAAGTAGTGAATGTAGTGAACACCAAACTATGGCTAGTCAAAGATGCCATTACATGGCTTCTTTCAAAAGGAAAGTAATTAGTTATGCAGACGAAAATGGAAACAGAGCAGCAATGCGCCAATTTGGAGTTAGTGAGCCGGTAGTTCACAGCTGTTGGAACTAGTGAGTGAGTCAAAACTCAAAAGTATTGAAGACGCATATTTTGTCCTAGAAGGACAGAGGTTGAAAGGAGAAGACAGGATAACAGAATGTTATGAAAGGAAGTGGGAAAGAGAATGCGTCCCTCACCTAGCACAAAAACTGAGTTATCGCAATGTTGCTTCCTCCCATCAATCTCCCTTCCCCTCCCCCCTGCAAACCTGTTTGAAGCCTCTCCCCATCACACACCCCCTTCCCCTCCCCTCCGTGATCCTTATCTCACCACTGCACCTGACTGACCGACTGTATAAATTAAATAGTGACTGTGCAGCTGTCTGAGAAAACACTGCATAGACCCTCCATTTCACAGCCCAAAAGTTTAAATAATTGGTTTTTTGCCCTCAGAAATGCTTTTAGCACCACTTGGCATTTCAACTCTAATTGGGCGAATGTAAGCCGCACGCGAATCTAAGCCGCACCCTTGTTTTTGCGGTCAAATTGCGGTCAAAATAGTGCGGCTTAGATTCGAGTATATACGGTAACTTCATAATTTGCATTTGCATGACAAATATAATGCATATAGCGGCAATTTTTATTTGATTGTTTAGTCTTCTTAAATTGTTGCCTCCAATAAAATACAGTACTCTAATAAAATGTCTTACTACGGCAAATAAATCTTTGAACATCTGCTATTTTGTTCTGGATCAACCTTTTTCAATGCTGTTTGAGGTATTCATCTCTACTGGACAACCTCTTTAAAATGACGTACATCTTGGCCTATGCTTGAGTTTAATATTTCTGTTTAACTCTTAGTGGACCTGTAAAAGATGACCAATTGTCCTTCAATCTGACTCCCATATAGTTTATGAACATGATATAATGTTAACACATACAATGCACAGCATTTTTTTAAGGTAGTACATTTTTGCCATATTTCTTAATAAATAATCACTTATACATGAAACTAACAATAACATACCTGCTTAGTTCTTTACACATACGTTAAAACTAAATCTAATTATATTCTAAAAGGGAAATGAGACATAAACACGATGGTTGTTACCTGTGTTTTTATCAGGAGGGATGCAATAAGGAAGGGTTGCGAATTACAGGGTAACTGAGCAAAGGTAGAATGGCATTTACGTCTGCTTCATTCATTCTGTAAGTTAGAAAAGCATTATTTCCAACTATCTTATGAGACAATTACATTCAATATTTAAAAATATTTGTTGTTATGCATTTTCAGAAGTTCCTATACCGTAATTGAAAATATAAAAACTGCATATAATTAATAAAAAACCTAAATAATAACTGACAAAGTGAATGATAAACATGAAATATAATGTTATCTTTTTTGTTTTACTTTGCTGGTAATAATGTGGCTTGACAACAAGTATTTTCTGACAAGAATAAATTGTTTATCTCCAGTCATGTTGCTCACGCTGTTGATTTTCATATCAAGATATCCTGTTCGAAAAATACCTGTAATAAAAGTTTCATGCCAAGGCATCAAGCTCCCATAATATTCCTTAGATAATAGTATATCGAAAGTCAATAACATTTATATTTATGCAGTTAATTATGGTTTCCGATAATAAAAACCTACACTACTGAGAACCAGCTTTTTCACACCAGTTTTCAGTCCCAATTCTTTTGCCAAGAATCTATAAAATTGTATTAACCAACTATAGGAAACCACCCATTCTAGTGTTTTTCTTACCGCGACAAGATTGTCCTGAACCTCCTTAGTCAGCAGGTGGCTTTTGATAGAAGCCATGATTTCTCGGAAATCCAGAGCAGTTATGAATCCTGTCCCTTCTTTGTCAAACTGACGGAAAGCTGCAGTAGCACACTCTTCATGGAAATCCTAAAACAAGATGCTAAACAGGCATGAGGAAATAAACTACAGTTAAATATATACATATTTACATCAAAGGTTAGTTTTATATGACAACTATTAATTTGAGTTTATTTTACCAAATAAGTGAAATATCCCATTGCACAGTGTTATTACAAAATAAAAATAAGAATAATTTTTACTTCCTTTAGATATACATATATACATTTTCAACATTGCTTATGTAATTGTAACAACAACAACAAAAATAAAGAAAATAGCACAAAAACTAAACAAAGCAATCTAATATCTTAAAATTTAAGAAAATGTATTCCTATAAAAGCAAAAAAACTCAAGATAACCTTGCTCTAATTAAAATATAACAATACAAAAAAATCTTAAATATTGAGTTTTTTATCTTAAGGAAATAACTAGAGCCTCTGAAGGCAAATGCCTGTATAGAGGTTCCATCAATAAAATTAAATGTTTTGCGCTTAAGCTCAACTAAAGATAAATAAAAAAAATAATCTGTCTTCCCACAGCTAAATATTAAAAAAAAAAGTAATTATATATTTGCTTAACTTTAAAAAAACCTGACTATTTATAAAATAATTAAACAAACTAACATATTTTATATTGAAAAGCTAAATTCAATACTGAATCACACACACACGAGCGCGTGCGCACGCACGCACACACGTACACACACACGCACGCACACCCACACACACACACGCGCACACGGACACGTGCACGCACCTACGCACACACACACACACACACACACACACACACACACACACACTTGTTATATAAACACATACAGTACCGTAATTATTTTTATTCACTCTTATCTGAAAAGATATACATTTTATTTTTGTACATTAAAAGAAAATAACAAAGAAAAAAACCATTCCTCTATAATATTCAAATAAAATGTGCATAACTAAATTTACATAAAATACACTATTTACAGGACAAAAATAGAATCATTATATTTAATGTGTAAATAACTAAAGCAAAATACTTTATACAGAATTATAATTATATAACTTTTTATAAACAAACAAAATGATCAAAAAACCAAAGACTAAATGAAAACAAGATAGTCTTCAAATTATGGTCACTTATTTATCTTTGTGTATACAGAATAGAATCAAGACTGTCCAAACTTGACAACCAAATGTTTATCCTTTTCATGAATAATGACACATTTTTTGAATTTTTAATCTCATCTGGTAGTAAATTAATTATTTTTGGGCCTAAAAAACAGAAGCACTTTGAATAAAATGTTAAGTTTGGTTTTGGAACAGGCAATGATTCTTGCTTTCTCAATTTTTGTTTATATGAAGTTTTTTCTGGCCTAGTTTACTATCTACATAAAATTGTTTCAGGACCTTGCAAATGAACATATACTTAACTGATAAAATCTTTAAATTAAGAAATAATGGGTAAGATGGTTCCCTTTTACTCTTTTTTGATATCAATCTCAAAAACTTTTTTTGTTGTAAAAATATTGGTTGTATATTGGTATCATATGTTCCACCCCAACAAAACAAACCATAATTAATTCTACTATGTACTAAAGAGAAATATAATGTTCTCAGAATGTGTTCATTGCATAAATTTTTCAAAAAATAAAAATATCTCAAGGTGGTATTCAATTTTTGCTTTACATTTTGAACATGATTTTTCCAATTCAAGAAAGATTCCTATATATTTTATGCTGTCAGTTTGTCCTATCTTTGCACATTTCACATTACAATGTATTTTCTGACACAGACAATCAACACATTTGTATATAATTTCATTTTTAAAATGGATGTCCTTTCTCGTGAAATTTATATATTTTGTTTTTTCTGGACTTAAAAGCATGTTATTGTTTACAAACCACCATTGTAACGTATTTAGATCTTCAATAATATCCTGCCTTACATCCTCCCAACTATCCTTTACGTAGCAAAGTGCAGTGTCATCCGCGAAAGATGTTATGATTCCATTGAAATTACCATCACGCAAATCGTTAATGTAAATTAAAAATAGGATTGCTCCTAGAACTGACATTATAAGGAAACGATAGTACCTATATAATGGTGACTGATTGCTAAACGAAACAGATTGTTAATGAATAACAACATTTTCATCAATTACATCATAACAACTGTAAAATATCATTTAAATGTTGCTCAAATTTCTTCTTTCAGGCTTACTATTTTACGGACTGACACATGCTTTTTAAAACTTTTACAGTTTGTACAGTTTTGTATAAAAAATATATAAATATCTTATAGGAAAACAAAACTTGAGGTTAGAGTTGGAGTGCTGAGTGGCAGAGACAACGTTAAAACTACAAATTATTTGCTGATCGTCAGCGCTGTTAAAGGTTATTGGAGGTGATAATTATAACCACCAATTTAAAATAACATGTAATTAAACATTTATTACTAATATTATTAATATAGTAAAGTCTTTATTATTGTAAATTAATAAGGCTGAACTAGTATCTGATACCAAATATATCTGATGATCAAAGATTAGAGTAAATTAGAAAAGTTGTTAAGTATATATGCAATATCCAATGCAAATTCCATTTTATTAATGCAGTACATACTTTATTTCCAAATAAATAACAGTATGATAATGAAAAACATAATTATCTTGCTCTGAAGTGTTATTTGTTTACATCGCTCTCTATCCGTGATGCTTGCAATCGTTTTAATAACAGGACTTTAGAAAGTGCTTCATAGCACTGCTCAACAAATTTAATATGACATGGTAAAAAACATACAAAATTAAAGGTGTAGTGTACCTTACAATAATACTTTTAACCAGATAATTAACCAAACAAAACATGCTACATGTAAAGTTTACAGGTAACTCACTGTGTTTTGTATTACAGTCACTGTGAACACTAAACTAGTACAGACAACTACTCTATCCAATGACACACTGTTGAATTGTGGTTTTGTATTACAATCACTGTGAGCACTAAACTAGTACAGACAACTACTCTATCTAATGACACACTGTTGAGTTGTGGTTTTGTATTACAGGCACTGTTAGCACTAAACTAGTACAGACACTGTAGCCAATGGCACACTGTTGAATTGCGGTTTTGTATTAAAGTCACTGTGAGAACTAAACTAGTACAGACAACTACTGTAGCCAATGACACACTGTTGAATTGTGGTTTTGTATTAGAATCACTGTGAGCACTAAACTAGTACAGACAACTACTCTATCCAATGACACACTGTTGAATTGTGGTTTTGTATTACAATCACTGTGAGCACTAAACTAGTACAGACAACTACTCTATCCAATGACACACTGTTGAATTGTGCTTTTGTATTACAGGCACTGTTAGCACTAAACTAGTACAGACAACTACTGTAGCCAATGACACACTGTTGAATTGTGGTTTTGTATTACAGGCACTGTGAGCACTAAACTAGTACAGACAACTACTGTAGCCAATGACACACTGTTGAATTGTGGTTTTGTATTACAGGCACTGTGAGCACTAAACTAGTACAGACACTGTAGCCAATGGCACACTGTTGAATTGTGGTTTTGTATTACAGGCACTGTGAGCACTAAACTAGTACAGACAACTACTGTAGCCAATGACACACTGTTGAATTGTGGTTTTGTATTACAGGCACTGTGAGAACTAAACTAGTACAGACAACTACTGTAGCCAATGACACACTGTTGAATTGTGGTTTTGTATTACAGACACTGTGAGCACTAAACTAGTACAGACAACTACTGTAGCCAATGACACACTGTTGAATTGTGGTTTTGTATTACAGGCACTGTGAGCACTAAACTAGTACAGACAACTACTGTAGCCAATGACACACTGTTGAATTGTGGTTTTGTATTACAGACACTGTTAGCACTAAACTAGTACAGACAACTACTCTATCTAATGACACACTGTTGAATTGTGGTTTTGTATTAAAGTCACTGTGAGCACTAAACTAGTACAGACAACTACTGTAGCCAATGACACACTGTTGAATTGTGGTTTTGTATTACAGACACTGTGAGCACTTAACTAGTACAGACAACTACTGTAGCCAATGACACACTGTTGAATTGTGGTTTTGTATTACAGGCACTGTGAGCACTAAACTAGTACAGACAACTACTGTAGCCAATGACACACTGTTGAATTGTGGTTTTGTATTACAGGCACTGTGAGCACAAAACTAGTACAGACAACTAATGTAGCCAATGACACACTGTTGAATTGTGATTTTGTATTACAGACACTGTGAGCACTTAACTAGTACAGACAACTACTGTAGCCAATGACATGATGTTGGATTGTAGTTTTGTATTACAGGCAATGTTAGCACTAAACTAGTACAGACAACTACTGTAGCCAATGACACACTGTTGAATTGTGGTTTTGTATTACAGACACTGTGAGCACTTAACTAGTACAGACAACTACTGTAGCCAATGACACACTGTTGAATTGTGGTTTTGTATTACAGGCACTGTGAGCACTAAACTAGTACAGACAACTACTGTAGCCAATGACACACTGTTGAATTGTGGTTTTGTATTACAGGCACTGTGAGCACTAAACTAGTACAGACAACTACTGTAGCCAATGACACACTGTTGAATTGTGATTTTGTATTACAGACACTGTGAGCACTTAACTAGTACAGACAACTACTGTAGCCAATGACATACTGTTGAATTGTGGTTTTGTATTACAGACACTGTGAGCACTTAACTAGTACAGACAACTACTGTAGCCAATGACATGATGTTGGATTGTAGTTTTGTATTACAGGCAATGTTAGCACTAAACTAGTACAGACAACTACTGTAGCCAATGACATGATGTTGGATTGTAGTTTTGTATTACAGGCACTGTGAGCACTAAACTAGTACAGACAACTACTGTAGCCAATGACACACTGTTGAATTGTGGTTTTGTATTACAGGCACTGTGAGCACTAAACTAGTACAGACAACTAATGTAGCCAATGACACACTGTTGGATTGTAGTTTTGTATTACAAGCACTGTGAGCAGTAGACTAGTACAGTCACTGTAGCCAATAACACGCTGTTGTATTGTAGTTTTGAAAGTATAAATAAAATAATTATTTCTACAAATTACTATTTTATCACTCATTACCAATAATACAAGTTTATTATATCAGATGGATAATGTAAAAGTATCTGACCATTTTCAGCTTGCTAATGTCTGTGATTAGAGAACTGAAATTTTAATTTTGCTTAGCAGAAAATGAATTTTTGTTCTATCAAAAAATTCATTAGTACCAACAGTTATACAGTGGACTCCCGATTATCGGCGATAATGGGTGGCAGAACGATAATCGATTTCCCCGTTAATCCAAAAATAGCCTAAAATGACCTTTAATCGGTTTAAAAATAACCAGTATCTAAAAACTATGTTAATTTACGCTAATACAAACTAATTGGGACCGGATCCTGTTCGGAATCTCGGGGTTTGTGAGAGTGAGTGTGTCTGTAGTAGAAATACACACAGACACACACGCTCAGTGAGCAAGGGTCAGCCAGTGTATTAATGGAATGTGAGGAGAGAGCAAAAAACAGCTACTGCGTACTGTATTACAGTACAACAACACGCCTAATGGTAGGTTGCGGGCTTTTATTTAGTTTTACAATCTTCGTTTGACAAGGGTCTGACAGCTAGGCTATACTTTACTGCTAACAACAAACAGATGGCTCCCAGCCTGTATTATTTCACTTGCATAGTTGTTTTGTTTACATTCACACGCAATAACTTTTTATTCAAAACTCTTTCATATTTCCTCAATTTAAAAATTTATAAGTTTTTCAAAACTGTGTTTGGAATAGGCGGATTTTTTGATTAACGGGACTTTATTGTAATGCTTAAACTAGGTACAGTAAGTTTAAAAGAGATTTGGGTTCAAAAATAATATTTTTAAATTGAAGGTTTACATACCTTTTTATTTACAGAAGAAGAAGAAACTTCATATGTAATTCACATTTTAAACACACACAATATTAAAGAACAATAAAAATAAAATCATCCTTAAATCACACGTTTATACTGTTGTCAAATTAAAATTATGGTTTAGTTCTTTGAACCCTTTTGGAAAAAGTCTTTAATAGATTTTTGTTTTTTGGCTTTGGATTCCTTTTTGATTATGTTCGACCTAATTTTTCTGAGCACCATTAAATCACAAAGGGTCGTATCTTCTTCCCCGTCCAAGAAATCTAAGAGTCCCTCGACGTACTGGCGGGCAGTTCCGTAGGTTATTTTTGGCGCGGCAGGAACTGGATAGTCTTTGTCGCTCTCACTCTCACTTGCGATACCCTGAGCGCGCCTAATATTTCTTCGTCACTGACCACCTCGAACGCTGGTAAACAGGCGTCTACATTCAGCCACTCCTAAATGCCTTGAGCATCAACGTGTTCTCCTCCGGAAACAGTTTTTGCTAATTCAGCCAACTCGGCTGGCGAGTCAAAGCCTTCAAACTCCTCCTCTTCTTGAGGAATATCAGGAAGTATTTTTCGCCATGACTTAGTGAGGGTTGAAGGCTTTACTTTTTCCCATGCTGCATTACACTCATAAATGGCATCCAAAATTGTAAACCCAGATTTGAAAAATGTTTGCAGGTCATTTCCCTCTTCTATTAGAGTTTTTAAGACGCTTGATCGGAAGTGTCGTTTCAGGTTTGCTATCACGCCTTGATCCATCGGCTGTATTAAGGCCGTAACATTTGGGGGTAAATACTTGACAGTTATTTGTCCGTCTTCTGACAACAAACGGCTCTCATTAGGGTGAGAAGGTGCGTTGTCCAGGACCAGAACAGCTGTGGGGGGAAGGTTTTTTTGATTTCAAAATAGCAGAAACTTCTGGACAAAATTTGTTGTGAAACCAGTCATAAAAAATGTCGGTATTCATCCAGCCTTTCTTTTGACCATAGTAGTGGACTGGCAAATTAACAGACCGGGTTCCTTTGAAAGACCTTGGTTTTTTTGCCTTACCAATTACGACAAGCTTTGACTTAAAGAGTGCCTGCTGCATTGGAACAGCACATTACTGTGAGTCTCTCTTTGCTAGTTTTCTGACCGGGAGCACTTTTTTTCATTTCCAGCAGCTAATGTTTTCGAAGGAAGACATTTCCAATATAACCCGGACTCATCTGCGTTAAATATTTGTTCTGGCAACAAATTATTTTCTTAAACATACTCGTTGAAACTCTCACTAAACTCTTTAGCTGCGTCGTCATTGCAACTCAGTTTTTCGCCTTGAATGTCAATTTCCCTGATGCCATATCTTTTCTTAAATCTGGTCAACCAACCGGATGACGCATCAAAAGGCCCTTCTAGGCCAAGAGAAGTAAAAAACTCCTTTGTTTTCATAGCACAAATAGGCCCGTTTATATGATTTCCAAGTGCTCGTTGGTTGTTGAACCATTCCAATAAAGCTCTGTCCAAGACCTCGTAAGTTGCCTTTTTCATTGTTTTCCGTTGCTTCATAGCAGAAGAGGAATCAGATGAACTTGCAAACTTTAAAAACTCATTCTTTTTGTTTATTATACTTCGGACGGTTGTATCGCCTAAGTTATATTCAACTGAAAGTGCCTTTATTGTATGCCCTTTCTCAAACTTCCCAATAATATCTAGTTTCGTCTGAATAGACAACACAACTCTTTTCCGTTTTGTATCCATGTTGTAAACACACAATGCACTAAGAAAAACACAAAATGTAGTAACGTAAACACAAAAATGCACTAAACAAAACACTGTACACCAACTCACGTATGTCAACTCGTGAACGAAAACAAACTCACAGTGAAAATAGAATAAAAACAGCGCACTGAACTGAGCAATATTGTTTACGTGTGTGACAAAGCAAGCGAACTTGACCGCAAATAACCTGGTTATGTGCCAAGGTCAGCCACTTCTACAGGGTGTCCACTCGTAAACGATCGCTATAGATAGTGCGCGCATGGATGGAGCCTGCCTCGTCTTATTATTGCGTAGTATTTTACATTTTTTCTAAAGCGTTTTTAATTTAATTTTTTTATTTGGCCATCCCTGTTAATCCACAACACCGATAATCCGCTCGCCGATAATCGGGAGTCCACTGTATTTTTATTTTAATAACAAAAAATACTTAACTTTATCACAATTTTTTCCTTTAATTTATCGCTTTGAATTTCAGAAATAATAACAATTATATCATTGTTTAGTGATAAATGAGTTGCCGATTAAGATAAAAACAAATGACAGTTATAGCCTGTTGAAATGGGGATACTTCTAAATTACATTTAAGTTCTTTAATTGTTTCAAGAATATATTCCATTTTTATATTAAAATAATTTTTGCAAGCATTATATAATAATAATAAATCTTTATTTATCAAATCATACAATATACAAACAGAGGTATATATTTTTTAATATGTATATTAAGATTAACAAAATATATTAACTGTCTACAATTATTTTTACTTAATGCTTATATGTAAATATTAAAAAAAATTAAAAATAAAAGTACAATAAAATTTGGCAAATAATTGGTGTCCCTAAGCATGCAAATTATCTATACATAACATAGAAAGAAGTATATTATGGTAAAACAAAAGATAAATTTGTGAGTAAATAAATTACCAATAGCTAACAAGGCACACAGTTAATGATCAATAAGTAATAAAGCACATATTCAATGACCAATAGCTTAAAAGGCATAAATTTAAAAAGTAGTTGTATATTAATGAAAATAATGATTTATTCTATGATGTACAAATATATTACAACCCTTTTTACAACTCAGGATTACACTGCCAGAGTGGCCAGTATACAGAGTTGGGCTAAAGTCTGGAATATATTTATTAATTTTAAAACTATTGAAAACAAATGGAATGAAACTTTGTAGTTATGTACATGTTTCTAAACAAAAAATTTAGACATATTTTACTCGTTTTTCGCATAGCCAGGGGATGGCCCGCGAAGAAAGTCTCAAAAATTTCAACTGTAAGCCTACCTCGAGTTACACTTCATTTTACAGGTTTTTACAATGCAACACTGTAAATTTGAGGTCAAAAGAATGATCCAGTCATAAAATACAGCCTCTCAAAGAATTTAAAGACAAATACTAAAAATATTTTTTTGCTAACATGATCTATACATAACTTTTGCGTATTATATAGAGAAACATACTATGGTAGAACTTCTTAGTTATACAGCTTTTTATTGATTTATCCCTGTTTGAGGTCCCTGTTGTTACGTTGTTTATTGTTTACAATCATAATGAAAGACTGCATTATAACAATAACTAAGTTAATTAACAAAAATTAAAATAAAAAAATCACTTTGGACAGTAAGTGCACCCTAGAAAAGTTTTAGAAAATTATAATCATTTTACATTTTTGTTTAATGAATTAATTTCTCATTTTTTGTCAAATAAATTGTAGCTGTAAGCAGCAATAGACAATAACTATCTTATCCATGTTCTCAATAAGTATTAGTAAAATGCCATTAGGTTCTTTGAGGCTGTACTTTCTGATTGGATCATTCTTTTCACCTCAAAGACCTTTAAAATGAGGTATGATTCAAGGTAGAGTTACATTTAAAATTGTTAAGACTTCCTTCATGGGCCATTTGCTGGATATGCGAAAAACGAATAAAATATGTCTAAATGTTTGGTATAGGGACATGTACATAACTACAAAGTTTAATTAATTTTTTTCAATAGTTTTAAATTAATAAATATACTACAGAATTTTGTCCAACCCTGTCTGTATTGTGGCAAACAAACTTAAAACTAACACAATAAAAACAAGTTTATTTTGATAGCAATATTTTCAACATTTAAAAATGTTGATTAATTCTATAGTTACTGATATTACACATTGTGTTAACAATGTTTATGCAAATAGAATACACTGAAAAAATAAAATTAACTCAATAAGTTAAAACTATAAAATAATGAAGTTTTTTCTATGATTTGACAGCAACTTGTATAAATTATATTTACACCTTACCTGTGACATTAATTATAAAATTTAGCTCTTAAACATAGATAGTATCCAGAAAACAATACAATCATAGGCATACATAACATCATCATAGTCAAACATTAAATGGGTACTGGATGAAGTTGTGAGATATCTGTACACTGTAAAGAACAATCAGCTGATTTAAAATTACATCAGAACAATTGGACACCGCTAACTGATAGGCTTCATTACCTCATATATAAGTCCCTAATGCTGATGAAAGGTAGTTATCTTGTTTCACTGTAATGTTATTAATTAACTGAAAACATTCCAGATTAGGTTCGCATTTAATCTGTAATTTTCATCATAAAAGCGTTTTTTATGTATGGGGGTGTAATGTTGTTCTTATTAATATACTATATAAAGACAATTGGAAATTTATTTAACGTTTTATTTAATTTCGTTTAAGTTTAGATGTTTCAAAATGAGAAAGTTATATTGATAATAATAGCCAGGTGTTCAAGTGCATGTGGGATTTTATAATCAGAATAACATGAAACTATCAGATACCAAAACACCTGAACAAAAATAGGAAATTTAAAAATAAATAAGCTTTTTGTTTCATGAAAAATTGTTTGGTTTCGATCTAAATCCCCATAGCTTGTTAACAGTTTGTGAATAACTAATATCTGCCCCTTACAAATACAAATAGTTTTTCAGAAGGTACACACATTTTACTGTCACTTGCCAAATTCTATATCACTAAAATTTATTAAGTCCACTGCATTTTTAAATTTAATTTGCTTAAATGAACTGGAGATTTGCCTAAACTTTCATCATTCTTAGAAGCTTGCATCATTAGTAACCTTTTGAGACAAGAATAATTTACCTTGGGCAATGACTTGTGCAGAGCATTTATAGCCTTACCCAGTTTGTCAATTCCCTTTACTCCTTCAAAGTGTTTAAGACTCTGACCTTGCTATGTCTCTCTCCAAAACAAAAATAATCATATTTTCAAACTATACGATCTAACTAAGGCTTTTTAAACAATCAATCATGACATTTTATTGTTTAAGCTTAGTTTTTATGGATATGATGAGTTAACTTGCAAATTTCTATCTTCATGTTTGAAAGAGCGAAAACAGCAGGTTTACTTCAATGGGAATTTTTCTTGTTCTTCTAATTTCATATACAGAGTCCCATAAGGCTCAGTACTTGATCCTTTGCTATTTATTATATATTAACGATATTCCTCTTAATTTCACTAGCCCTCATTTACAATGCTATTTGTTTACTGATAATTTGGCCATGAATTTTTATCATAATGGCTTTGCAAAATCTAGATGTAATTAAAAAATATAATGAAGAAAGAATTTCAATATAGTGTGTGTGTGCGCACGCGTGTGCGTGTGCATGTTTTTGTGTGTTATTTAATCACGAAAAAACTACAGGACCCATTCAGCTGAAATGTTGCATGGACATTTTTAGTGTCTCTAGTTAACACATAGGCCTATCTTTATTTTGAAATCCAAGTAGAGCACTGCCCCAGGGGCTCTAAGAAGTATCAATGCAATATGGAAATACCAATTCTACAATTGTATTAGTTTCATTAATCAGCTGTTTGAATAAACAGACAACTTCCATAGTTCTGAAATAAATATCGTTCTAAACCTAACCGCAACACACTTTTGCATTATACAGATGCCAGTAGGTACATGTTTTGTATTACTGAACGTAATGAGCACAATATAAATCAACGTAATCAGAATATGATTCAGGATATTACGTTTTCTTTTAAATACAACCTTAGTAGTTCATCAGCTAATTTATTGGGTGTTACAACTGAATCCAAATTAAATTGGAATAGTTTAATCATTTTGAGTTTATTTCAAAAAAGATTTCTAAAGGCATTTTTATACGATGTTGTCTAAAAGAAAGAGTCATTATTGATTTTCTGTTAAATATTTATTATACCTGTATACACAGCCATCTATCCTGCTGTACAATATTATGGGGTCAACATACATCAGCCCATAGAATATTCCTTTTGCAGAAAAGAGCTCTGAGAATTATTGGCAATGCTAAACCTGGAGTATCGAGTATTTTTGAGCGAGTATTTACAGAGGGATTTCCTGTTTACCCAAGTTAACTGTAAGAGGCAGACACCATCCTAAGCCTATGTTAAGTTTTGCCAGATTCGTAAATTATCAATCGATTGAACTACAGTCTTTGTCATCCAGATTTTCAAATTTGTTTATATAATTCACAGCTTATTTCCGGTTAGTTGTAACCTTGTTATTACTGAGTTAAATACCCACAGAATACAGATCCACTCTTCTTTATTATAAATTATAATTGTCAACACTTACATGAAGAAACTGACTGAACTCTGCGTAGTTTATGACTCGACTCTTGTCCTTGCCAAAGTAAAGGGTAATGAATGAGTTGTCCGTCTTCAAAGGCATCTTTTGGTATAACTCTGTCTTCGCAAATACCTCAAGGAACTCCTCTAAAGAACATAAAGACAGATTATCATTATAAACATACTTAAAACAAATATTATACAGATCATTTTAGTGATTAAAGTAATAAGAAGCTAACTAATCAAATATATTTTTTCTCAAAGCATTGCTATGAAAATTATACTTTAATACTTTTTACAAGTACAAAGTTCAAAATTATGTATGTGAGTTCATCAGTTGTAAAAAATGACAATATTTTAATTTACTATTAAGTATTTTATATTACTAGATATTCTATAAAATATATGATCCAGTAATGAACTTACATCAAATCATTAATTCTCGTAAAACATACAATGTGTATGACAACGTCAAAACAGTGAAACATGATACTACATCAAATAATGTTGACATAGCCTAACATAATTCATCCATGTCACAATGAAAAAATTCATTAATATAATAAAAACATTTAGCTATTAAAAACAGCTTAATTTTAGTCTTAAATTTAATGAAGGTTAGTCTACGAGTTGCCAAAGGAATTTTGCTATAGAGTTGTACAGCTAAATAATTAAAACTTTGCTGAGTGTGACTAAGGTTACATTTTAAGTTTATCAGGTTATTTTTATTTCTATTATCATACTTATGTACTGTCTCATGATCTTTAAAATTATCTAAATTACATTTTATATATAATAGGCGGGCAAACACATACATAAAAGGCAATGTGAGCATCTCCAATGACTGAAATAGAGGCTTACAGTGGTCTCTATATCCTATGTTACAAATAACTCTAACAGCTACCTTCTGAGCAATAAAAAGTCTCAAGGTATGGCTTGAATTGCCCCAGAGTATAATGCCATGAGAAAGGTGACTATAAATGTAAGAGTTGAAGAACTTAACACAAATAGCAATTGTCTGAAAGTATAACGATTATAAAACAAATAACAATAATTGTCTGAAAGTATAATGATTATAAAACAAATAACAATAATTGTCTGAAAGTATAAGGATTATAAAACAAATAACAATAATTGTCTGAAAGTATACAATTGTAAAAACTAACACATTCTAAAAACACATTAGTTCCAAATTGTTTGGAATGAATTCCAGCTTGTTCAACATGACAAAATATAAAATCCAATATTATGCATAACACTTGATAAATGCTTCATTAAAAAAAAAAAAAAATAAATTGCAAGAGTCAATTTGTTAGTATTTTTTATTTTATAAGATTTTGTTAATTTAAACTTAAGCGGTTTTTTCTTAGAGCTCATGATATTCAATAAGTAATTGTATACTGTAGCTTTATATAATTCAAGATAAATAGCTTTCCCAAGTGCTTCACCCAAAATATAAATCATGGGGCTAACCGTCAGATTAACATAAATTTTGCCTATGATACAGATGTTAAGCTCAAACCAACATGTGATCTGACTTTGTCAAATTATTACACAAACACTGCCTCCGGAAAATGTTAAGACCTACCAACTACAATCCTCAGCACATAATTGTGTTAAAAACTTAGCAAGGGAGATCATTAAGTGGGAAAACATTACATTACATAAGAACATAGTTTATAATAGAAATCAAAATTGAATTTTGAGTTCTCCATGTTGAGAAAGGTCACAAGTCCATATCTGGTATATTACCTGCACACCAGGCAGGAATACCTCGCAAGATATTTTATACTGGGCCAGAATACCACTATCAAGAAATAAATTAATTTACATAGTAAATACAACAGTAAAACCAAACATAACCTACACAAAACACCATTTGACAACCCAGCACAACATTTTCCAGCATTATACTGACATGCAAAATTAAATTCTAAAGGATGGACAGAATGTCACTTATAACACGCTGACGCTTAGAACAGACCAAGTAATGAATCTCTTTAAATTGTATCTCATTACTGAAACTGATTTTGATTGGGAACATCTGACATCAAACGAGGAATTTAAACAAGTCGACTCCACGTGAGCTTGCTTCAGTCTAGCAAAAAACTAGAAACTGAAAAGTCCAAGTAGTATGCTGCACTAAAACGGGTGTCTACTCCAAATAGTATAATATATATTGTATGGTTTGTTGTCAGCTAACATTATTAAATTTATAAAAGTTGTGATATATATTTGGAAAAGATCCAAGTCATGTTGTATATTAATAAAATAATATAAAGTGATCTCCTGTCACAAAGCTAAATCTAATTCCATCGAGCCATTTAAGACCTGCCTCACTAATTCTATTTATGCTGACTAATCCCTCCATAAAAGAGCACAGGGGGCAATCTGTAACTATGTGGGTCCATTATTTGGATAGACTCTCCGCAATCAAGGGACTGAACAGTATCAATCCCCATTTATTTCACTGGATATTACTGAAATAAATCTGCCCAAACTAGTTCAGAACCCTACAAGTGAGTAGTATGCACTAGTATGCATTCCCTACAAGGGAGGTTCATCCTACCTACAGGTATTGACGAATCGTTTGTAAGGAACTTATTTTGCCCATTAAAACTGAGTTTTAACGGCCCATTTGCTGTGGCCCAGCTAGTGTTGGACGAGAAATTCAATCTGCTCAACTGGAAAGCAGTACGTAGAGGTGGGTTCTGCTTTTCAGTTGAACATTTTAAATCTTTAAAGCTGTACGTAGTTTACATCTTTAAAACCCCTGGGTAGTTCTAAACGAGCAACAAATCTGGTAGCTGGACTGTCACGAATTAGTGATCTTGCAGCTATGGCAGCTACCACACTAGTGTTGCCACAATATCAAAACAAATATTGAAATGATTTATGTCAAGTGGTTAGATTATTCACTGTAGAAGTGCGGAAACTGCAATACAAAATTCATCCAGCATATCATCTGCAGTGAATGCTTTTTAAGTAGTTGTTAAAAATGTTATGCTGTTAAATGACATTAATGCAATGCAATTTAAATTGGATGCTAAAAGAGAATTTTAAAATCTTGTCAGTTTTAAACACCAAATCAGACAGATATTGTCTTACTGACATGTTCCCAAAGCTTAAGAATAGTTTCTAGAAGATTCCCCAGACATAATAAAACACATTTTCTACATACATTTTTCTACATAGAACTGTCATCCAGTGTCCCATAGTTATTGAAAGAACGGGGCTGTGCAGGCAAACTTACTACTAGGTGGTGAGAAATTAACCACACAGATGACTAGTTATATTTACAGCTTTGAATAAAAAGTTAATTAAAAATTCTTTAATTTACAACTATAACCTTGATGAGAGGATGTATTTGCCAGGCTGCGCTAGTAGAAGATGTTTATATGTCAGTCTTAGGAACATATTTTGACTAAGAACCATCTAGAAAATCATTGACTGATGTTTATTGAAAGATTCCTACGTTACCAAACCAGTCATGATTTTATCTCCCAGAAGTAACAAAAGTTCTTTTATAGAAAAAGACATGAGGGACTGAAGGAAGTGTAATTGAGAAAAAAGATACTACAAATTATTTAAAAACTCGAGACAAAAACCTATGGATAAGTTATTTGGGAGTTGATACTTATTATTTTGTCGCAGTCAGTGGCTCTCTCAATACAACCCCTCTACTATGGCTTCCATTGCTGTGCAATGTAGCTCCTCCATATATAAGACACAAAGAGGCACTTTTCATGAGAGTTCATAAAGATCCTATCTACTCCAAATCTCCCCATTTTGCAAGATATCCCACGAGGTGCTAAATCTAGTAAACCACCACTTCGACTAGCTTCTCAGCTAATCTCAAACAATTTTTCGCCAAAAACCAACTGGGTGTCAACTAGGGATATGTTTGACGATCAAAACAACTTTCTGATATCAGACCCTATGACTGTTATTGGGAGAATTAATATTCTCATGTTAAGTCACTTTAGCACAATATGGGAATATGGCTAACAACCAGTAATTTGATTGCGGAGCAGAAAATCAAACTATGAATTACATAGTTAATAATTGCCTATTGCATTCTTTTCGGAGGGGATTAGCTGGTCTTCATTCAATCGAAGAAGCGGCTGTTCAATGCTTACGAAACCTTGATTTAGCTCTGTGACAGGAGATCAATATTTAATCATGAAGACACAGGTATTTTGTATTTTAGATATTATTTTATTTTGGTTTTTAACTATCAATATATTTTTGAATTTTTCATTCCTCCTCCTTTCATTTTGGTAAATAGCTTTTGATAGCATTAGATATATTATCCTGCTTATTTGCTCAAGGTGGATAGACCATAGAATAACTCTATAGTGTCAGTTTGTGGGCAGAAGTACCTATCTATCAACCAGTACAAATCAATAACGAAGGACACTATGGTTATAGCAGCACTGAACAGATGCCTTATAACAGATTCCTGCCTAATTTAGTGCCAACCTAATCAGTTGTATTCCCTAAGAATTAAAATAACTATACTATGCGTATATGCTGAGTTTTAAGGTGTTACTAAATTGACAAATTTAGGACAACTATTGGAAGAACTGAATTATGGAAGGAAACATTAAATCTTTTATCTTTACTTACTTTCACTGTCCAGACTAAAACCAAAAACCAGTTCATTTTACTGTGTGAATACCATAAATGTTTTAGTTACTCATGAAATTAAAAAAAAACACACACAATTCGAAATCAGTGTGCAAATTAAATACTGGCATTATATGTACATAAATCAATTTAAATATATGAAAAATATTTATTTGAATATTACAGTACAGTTCTAGTAATTGTATTGTTTTTAAATTGTTAGTAGGACACATGCCACAAGGGAGGCTTTCACATGATCCAACGTACCACACATGATTACACACCGTTCTGACGATGAAAAATCTAATCTACTCAATTCATCCAAATCAAATCCATTTTTCATTTTACCCTGAGATAAGGTACAATCCAACTTGTTTCTTTTACACCTCGTACCTAATTTGCCAACAAACAGGTGGTTAAAAGTCATGATTAGGTAAAGCAGTAACCCACAGAGAAGTCACTATGTCCTAGCAAGATAAAAATAACTGGAGTCATTCTAAAACCAGATGTATCTGAAAAACACTGGTCATGTTATAAAAAAGCATTCTTAAATCTACTTAATAAATTATTCAGTTCAATATCATTATTTCTATGTATTATCAAATGAAAGTATAGTATGACAGGATCGTATGAGTTTTGGCACACTTTTTAAATACAACACAACCTTGGTTATCTAGTCTAATGTGGCAGCAGGTCGAAGCGAATAGGTTTAAGGCCAGATAAAATATAAGTAACAAAACAACTTGGTTTTCTGACAAAAACACAGATTCAATAGCTCAAATCATGTGGCAAGCTAGAGAGGAGCACCTATCCCTGCATACAGCACAAATCACGAAGGGATGGCGAATTTTGATGAGACAAACGCAGCCGACTACATATATTCAAAATATTCTGTCTAAACACATTTTTAGACATGAATGGTGTTTTACTCATTTACCATTCAATCGTCATATGATAATAATGATTTATTTCTATTCACTAATGTACAATCATAAAACAAAATTAAATTGGCAAGCCAAATTCACCCAAAATTACTAACTTTCAGCATTTTCACCAAATCATTGCCAATAAACTAATAGAAAGATGTGAAGCATATTTTGCAAAGTATAATTGATTTGTTACAATTTTTTTTTAATTTTATTTATTTATTTATTTATTTTTTGTTGGACCAATGTTTCTTCTGTCATTATTATCAATGTTGCAAAATTGCCGTTTTGAGAGTGATTTTAGAGTATGTTCAGCAAATAAGTTTCAATACTCAATATATTTTTGGGTTCTGCATAAATTTTTTAATAAAGCATTAAAACTACAAATATAAAAAAATTTAAGTTATATAATTTATTTTGTAGTTTTCCCTTTTCTAATCGTGTAAAATTTGGAATAGGCACATAGTAGTATAATCTTACCAACATGCTCTTACTTTGTATTTAAATTAACATTAATATCAATAATATTACTTTTATGTGTTGAAGTGAGAGAGAGCAGTGAAACAACAACTTATTTAGTAATAACGTAATCTTAATCTACTTACTGAAGGATATCATCCCATTTCCATTGATATCAAATAACTGGAAAGCTGTTTTGTAAAGAGCATCTGGTACACAGAGTAACCCCTCAAATGCTTGAAACTCAGCAAAAGAGATGAGTCTGCAAAAACATAAAATAATATGTAAACTAAAGTGATTATCACAGCCAAGGAGACTTTCAATTTCAAATATATTAGACAACAATAAATTATAAACACTATCATTGTTGTTTTGCATTATTCTTTTTTTTTTAATCAAGTTATTACCTATTGGAGTATCTAAGAATTGACTATCTCAAACGTATGGAATGAAGCATATGACAGTTACCATGCTCTTCCTGAAAGCTGTGTTTACTTCATAGATATTATTTGGCAAATATATCTATGAAGTAAACACAGCTTAGAAGCATTTTCACAACTGCAGAGGCAGAAAGGAAGGTTCTGAGATAGTGCCATCCATTTTCCACTTATGTATAAGAAAAATGTCTACTATAAAGACTTTCTTTTTTTACGTAAAAAGACAGAAATGGTGTTTTAATTACAATTTACTATCACATTTCTTGGAAAAAATTTTAGGCTAATAAGTGGAAAGCCTCTTCTTTTGCTAGTTTTACACCACACGTTTACGTCTACTCTGAGGGTGGCTGTATTAATAGCACTTTATCTTAGCCTTACATCCAATTCCAATTCACTATCTTAACAAACGGACTCTTCTATATATATATATATCTATATATCTATATATAAAATGTGTATATGTTGATAGACATAGGATCAGCTGAAGTAATTTTATTTTCACTTACTGTGTAAAAGGGAACGTAATGCACAAGTACGATTAACATAAATAATAACATAATATTAATTAAAAGAGATCACACTGGTGTGGATCTGCGACGCTCAATCGCAAACAGAAATGCCCTGATGTCACTTCTTCAAACTACAGATGTGGCAGAAAATCAATCATCTCTCACATAGTGTTCACAACAATGGTCCCAATGTGGGCTGTCTGCAATCAATTTGTTAAAATCCATATGGAATCCAGCCTGGTAAAACTGATATCCATACAATACAAAAATCTTTTCAGACTAACCCTAAGAATAAATTTGTTATTCAATAAAAAAAATAAGAGGCAAGGTCTAGTTCCATATTATAAAGTTATTGTGCCAAGTAATCTTTAACAACATTATTTTTTAATTGATAAATCCTATAAAATATTAATAAGACAACAATAAAGTAGCCAAGTTTTTCAAATTAATTACCCTTTGGCAAACATTCTTCCTATGTGAAACTTGTATTATACTATGAATAGTTCTTTGTCAGTGAACAAATACACTGAATTGATCAATTAATATCAGTCTAGTAATTTGTCATTCAAATCCGAAAATATCCTGGCATACAGACTTGCTTTGGCATCCAATTCCCTTGAATCACATTGGTTTAGACAGTTGTTGCTATTGGAAAACATTTTTAGACGTTCATTTTTTAGTTCACACAAGGTCTCACTCACATTCAACTGAACAACAATTTTTATGAGTTGCAAATTATAAATAGGTTATAATAGAGTTTGCCACTGTTAAATTCAATAACATTAGCATTACTGTGAGAGTACATTCATTCTCTCCAGATGATAATGCTTGGTATTTTTAAATTGTAGGACTTTGCTTAAACAATACTGCTATGCCATATTTCCAGCTATTCATAGTCCCTACCTGGGCAAATAAAAGTTGCACTGCAAAGAGGCCAAGTAAGAGAGGCATGTAACACTTTGAAGTTTAATACTTGTTATATGCATTTAAAGAGGCAGAAAATTTAACTAAAAGTGTAATACATAATGTATTTTTTACATTAACCATGGCTTTGTGCATACATTTTGCAAATATATAATAAAAGTGTTTATGGTTTAGCTGGGGACTTTTACTCATCCATCACCAATTCAATATGAATGAAATATATACAAACCTTTTAGATAACCATCTGTGGAGTTGAGAGAATTTAAGAGCCCTGTGTGAAGTAGCAGCAGTTTCATTCCTTTGTGAATACCTCTGGTCTGAGGAAGGTGAACGTAGTTTACCAAAATCGATCACCATAATATTTATACATTTTTGTAATAAATTTGTGTTGTTCACCTATATTTTACTAATAAAAACTAAATTACAAGAACTGAAAATTACTTCAGCTGAAAAATTCAATATCCATACAAACACTGTATTATATTTAATTAACACCCTAAGTGACAGTTTTTTTTCAGACAAGCACTCTACCCTGCTAGATTATTTTAATGAACTAGTTAAACCAACACATAGGCATATGAACTTTAAAATTTGATTCAAGGGGATGGAGTAGGATTGGAGGAAGAGGGGTTAGTTTCCAGAACGGGTAGTAATAACACTCAAATATAAAAAATGTGAATCCCTATGAAGGGGAGACTAAAAAACTTGTAAAACAAAAATGAGTACAAATCAATAGATAAATAAATGTTAAGCGTGAGAAATTTACCCATCTTTACTGGTGTCAACGATTCCTGCCAGAAGCTGGATACTCTGTTCGTTTCCACCGCCAGGGAACATTCCAAGGAAGTCTTGCACAAACTCCTTGGCTGACATGAAGTATTCCCCATTTTTAACTGTGTGAGCATACTGAACAAAAACAGTAGTTATTCATTCAGGCACTTTGATTTCTTACCTTATCATCTTACTTTGTGAGCTATGCTCTACCTATTAGTTAGTAATGTTATTCTGGGATGTGAACAAAGGATCTAACCCTTCACACAACACAAATATAATATTAGCCCATTAGCAAAGTAATTAACTAAAAACAAAATATTGTAAGAGCAAGTACTTGAATAACAAGCTAAAAATGAGCAAAACTGTTGAGGTGACTGGTGCTATTGACTACAAAGTAAACATTACATTAGAAGTATCCTACTGCTATTCTGTCATGTCACCACACCGTTCTCTAATGTACAAGCTTGAGGCTCGTTGGGCCAACCACGGAAGGACGGTTCTAATGCAATTTCACCAGTCACCTTTTTGTGCCTCTACTGGGATTCCATCTCAGGCCAGCCGACTCCCTGCCACAGGAAGTGACGATTTTATCCACTAGACTACCGAGGCGCGATGCAGCATTGGCCAAAACTAGTTCAAAGCAGCTAGAGCTCTGAGCAGGAGAATTTTCTACTGCGATTTTGAAATATATGGTTGTAGTTATTCGTTTTGCCACTACTTCTGCTCATCACGTAGTGCTTTCTAGTGAAAATATTGTCTCTCAACAATTTAACTGATTGTTTGGTGCTTAACACATTGACTGCTGATGGTCCGCCGGCGTGCCATAGTTCTCTCTGGTAGGTAGCGCGTGGAGCGCCGGCTGACCATCGTGCAGCGCTCAGCTACTTAATTCAGTACATCGTTGTTTGTGGCCGTAGGCTATTCTAAACAACACTGCGTGTTGCCTATATCCCGCCCGTCAGTTCGGCGCCCGCCGTTCGTGGATCAGACCTCCCTAGCGCATGGTACGCCAGTGTTCCACAGCCTATTGTGATTGTGAAACTGTTGTTGTTTATTTTGTTGTACATTTATGTGTTTATTATTTTGAAGTGTTATTAACATTAAAAACATGTCAAGTGATAATAGTGATGTGTAATTTTCTGATGAAAGTAGTGGTGAACTGTCAGACTCATCTTCCAGTTCAGCTGACAGTAGTCAAACTGATGAAGTTATTATACAACCCACATGGTGCTCTACCACTTCTGGACTTCGGCAAATTCCTTTTACTGGAGTTACTGGTATGAAAGTGCCTAGTCCAGGCAACTCACCAATTGATTATTTTAATTTACTAGTTGACACGGTATTTTTAGAGAAGATTGTGTACGAAACAAACAGAAATGCAGAAAAAGTCTTTCTTGATAACACACTCATGATAGTTCACGAATCACAAGGTGGAAACCTCTGACTGTTGACGAGTTGAAAACATTTTTGGCATTAATGTTGCATACTGGAAACATAAAATTAAACCATATAGAAGACTATTGGAAGACCCACTGGCTCTATAACCTGCCTTCTTTCAAGAATTATATGAGTCGTGATCGCTTTCAAAACATACTTAGATACCTACACTTTTCAAATGACCCTGAAACTGATAAAAATAATAGGACACATAAAATTCAATTTGTTGTTGAGTACTTCAATACAAAGATGTTAAATATTTATGGTCCAGGCAAAGAATTGTCTTTGGATGGATCACTTATTTTGTGGCGAGGACGACTTGTCTTCAGACAATATATCAAAGGTAAACGCCACAAATATGGCATTAAACTGTACACATTGACCGAACCAGGACTTGTCCTTATGTTTCATGTTTATGGTGGGAAACATGACGTAACTTCAGGGGTAGGTCACGTGGATAAAGTTGTAATGTACCTTATGCAACACAGACTCAATTTAGGCCATGCACTATTCATGGATAACTTTTATATAAGCTATAAATTAGCAGCAACACTTTTGAGTGAAAATACGTACTGTATCGGCACACTTAGAGTGGATCGAAAGCATACGCCGGATGACGTAAAAAAGGCAAAGCTAAAAACAGGAGAAACTGTTGCAAGGTATAGTGATGGAATAATGATAGGGGCTTAGGAAGGACAAGAGAACTGTTTATTACCTATCTACCCAATTTGAGAATACCATGTCTCAATCAATAGATCGTAGGAAGGCTATGCGTGAAAAACCTCTGCCTATCATCCAATATAACGCCCATATGAAGGGCGTTGACAAAGGGGATCAGCAGTTGGCGTACCATCCATGCCTTCGAAAAACTGTGCGATGGTATAAGAAAGTCTTTTTTCATACTATATCAATTTTAGTAAACAATGCCCAGCACCTGTCTGTCTGAAACCCACAATAGAAAGAATTCATACGAATTTAGACTTTCAATTTTAGAATGTCTCCTACCACGGCCAGTAAACATTGTCAGGACACCAGAGGCGTTGCGACAACAAAATAGACGACATTCTCTAGTAATGACTGAAGAGAGATATAACCATGGAAGGTTGAAGAGAAAGAGATGCTGTGTATGCCATTCCAAGAAACTTGCAAAGAGAACAACATATCAATGTAACACTTGCGAAAACAGTCCTGGGCTTTGTCCAGAATGTTTCGACGAATACCATGGACAATAAACGTCAAAACAGCATCAAGAGCCATGTAAATATGATTGTATATAATTATTAGTAGTTAGTAGTGTACATAATTAGTGATTTGATCAGTGTTTTTAGTGAAATAAACAATTTTTCAACAATGACAAATCTAGAAACTGTCCCGTTTGGCTCATGGACCGCCGGCGGGCCACGAATATAAATATATATATATATATTTTGAAAAAAATCATCTTAGACCACCTATGACATTGATACAAGTATCCAAACAACATAAGGTAAGAATACAACAAAATATTTTTTTAGCTATACACGAACGCCAAAAAAATTGGTCAGCAGTCAATGTGTTAACACAGAAAGAAGACTGCTCGTGAGTCGTCCCCAATGGGTTAATACAATTTTTTCAAAACATAGCTAATGAATATATCCATTTAAGTGTACTTTGAAGAACAGATAGTTATGTAGTTTGCACAAAATACAAGAGAGTGCAGGAGAATGTTCTCTTGACACCCCAAATGCATTATATTGAGGTCAAAATTAGTAAGAACTCCTATTGGTAGAAGGATGGGGCTAAACAATGGGCTAAACAGGTGGGACGTGTTCCATTAGCCACTACACACTAGGCAGCTAGAGGATATTTCCAGAATCTGCCACCAGCTATGAACTGCTCTTTATTGCCCGCTAATATATATTATCATTTTGAAACAAGAATTAATCTTTTGTTAATACTTTACTTGTAATTTGAATAGATATTTGTTAATAAATATATAGGGTATCGATAAGTATAAAGACATATATTGAGTTTTTATGTGGTCCTTTTGTGTGAATATTTATATCTTGTCCCCCATTCATTTGTGCTTGAAACTCGTTAATTGTCATTTTTCATCAATTCAGGAAAAATTAAAAATCTTAAAAATACAAAGTATATTGCAATATTAATTATTTTGTTGTTTTTATTCATAATTTTTATCCATATATTGCCAGTAACCTTTAATTTGGAGGAGATATATAAATATATTATTATTTATATTATAGCACTGTACGTGTATGACTGGTTGGGTGAGTCAATACCACTGTACGTGTATGGGTGGGTCAATAGCACTGTACGTGTATGGGTGGGTGTATAGTACAATATATATACATATAATTTTTTTTTTATGAAGTTTGATAACCTCTATTAAGGTTTTCAAAGTATAAAGGGCTGAATAGTTAAGTTGGACAAATTTTTAAGTTAACAATGGACAAATTTTTAAAGTTGGGATTTGTATGGAAAGAATGAAAAACCGGTACTTTTTCGTTTTAAGTGAAATATAAACATGAAAAAGTAACCAAACAAAATTGTTATCAATCAATGCACAATGAGTCGATAAAAATTATTAAAAAAGTTTCACAATCGTTGTTTTATTGGTTTAATTTGTGTAAGCATCCAAACTCCAGTCACCAAACTTTTGTTACAGAGAGTAGTTTATATATATATATATATATATATATGTGTGTGTGTGTGTGTGTGTGTGTGTGTGTGTGTGTGTGTGTGTGTGTGTGTGTGTGTTAAATATTTATTTGTGTTTAAATGAGTCTTTTAAAATTCTGTAAATTATGATGAATTGTAATTCCAAATATGTCTAATTGTGGGGTTTTAATACCAACACTCAAATCATTCTATTATGAATACAAGAAGGTTGTTAACAATGTTTTTTTAGCTTGTTTTAATATTAACACAAAGAATCAAAGAAGATTATTAGATTATTGTCACTACAAAATAAAATAATTTATCACAGAATCTTTATTTATTGATTTTTTTTTTTTTTTTTTTTTTTTTTTTTTTTAATAATGTATATATTTAGAAATTTTAATCCCTTATTTATAGCGCACCAGATAAAAGTTGCTTAGTGAATTATGCCTTACATATCATTAACTAAAGGGATTTAAAATTCAATTTTCATTTTCATTTCAGGTGTTTGAATTTAATTTTATGATTACTATACATGATCAAAATTTACCCAAAATTTTGTATAGCTTTTCCTTCTTTTCTTTATGGCTGCATTAAACGTTGATGATATTCAACCTCTCTTTCAAATCTATCCACTAATAATAAAATGATATGATAACATATAATTTGATCAATAAATAACTTACCTTATGAAATATTTCTTGCAGCCTTTCAGTACTAACTCTTTTTGGATAACCACTAGACCCCTGAAAAACAAAATCAATATTAACGTAATAACGTCTATACTTTACTTCAACTAAAAATATTGGTAGGTAAGTGTCTAATGGTAAGCAAATCACATGTGAAAATAACTTTAAAATTTGTATAGTAGCCAATCCAACACAAATGTGATCTAAACATATTCTTCACAACACACGCTTGTAGCTCTCATTCCTCAATAACAACCCCCCTATCACACTGAATTGTTGAAGAGATAACCAAAGTTATATATAGAATTGTGTAATGAGGTTAACAACAAAAAAGTAAAAGGTAAAAAAGTGATGTGGTAATTTACATTTGAGAAGGATTCATTTCACATATCAAATCTGTCGATATACACAACAAGGTGGATCTTATTAAAACTCATTACCTACTTTGTGGAAGTGGTACAGCTAGATATAGTTAACTATTGACATACAATATGCCTATTTAAGCAAAATATAAAACGTTTTGCTAAGATTTAATTAAAAACAGATTTAAAATATATAACTATGAATAATAAACAAAGTATCAAAAATAATAAATACACTATGAAAACTTCCTGGATGTGTGACAAGTTCTATTTGTTGGTCTTTGTGACCAAGAAAGCATGGTCTGTTCATCAAATATTCAAAACGTACTAGGGGACACCCCTGCACAATTTCATAAACATCTTTTTTTACATTTGAACAGCTGTTACTTTTTGACAAATTTCGATCAATTTAGGTTATTACATAGGCTCATCAATGATAAGCTATCTTAGATGAATTTTTTATGAAAGATCATGTTTGCAGGCAAGAAATGGAAATTTATAAGGAAACAAGTAAAAGCTAAATTTAAGTTTAAAACCATAAAAAAAGGTGATTAAACTCATAACTAAATCGATTTATAATTGTGTCAGAAAACAAGTGTATTATTTATCATGGTAAGAATTACATGTTACAATCACCTTATGTTCACGTGTATTAAAATCAGGTACCTACCTGTATTGCTATTTTTTTAATATATACATATTTTCTATATTCAGTTGTGCTATATACTGAAATATTGTTCTATATTAAACACGTTATGTTATTAATACAGTAGGAATATGAATATATAAAATAAAAAGGTCTCTCAATTAGCTGTCAGCTAGGGAGATAATGTAGGACAGATTGAGTGCTCGTGGAAGTCAGGAACTGTGTAGACTATCCCAATATTTGGTCTACATCGACCCCTATAGTGGTGTAAGGTAGCATGTAAACTTCTTATACACTATCTACATTAATGTTATATATATTAGGGAGACGACCGTGTCAGTGAATCTTGTGCACTACACACTTAGCCAAAGTTTCAATGTAAAATGTTCGCACTAAAATGTAACCTCACACCACTTAATATATGCACATGTCTTAAGAATCTTATATGTCTTTCAATTAGCTGTCAGCTAGGGAGATAATATAAAACAGATTGAGTGCTCGTGGAAGTCAGGAACTGTGTAGACTATCCCAATATTTGGTCTACATCGACCCCTATAGTGGTGTAAGGTAGCATGTAAACTTCTTATACACTATCTACGTTAATTTTATATATATTAGGGAGACGACCGTGTCAGTGAATCTTGTGCACTACACACTTAGCCAAAGTTTCAATGTAAAATGTTCGCACTAAAATGTAACCTCACACCACTTAATATATGCACATGTCTTAAGAATCTTATATGTCTTTCAATTAGCTGTCAGCTAGGGAGATAATATAAAACAGATTGAGTGCTCGTGGAAGTCAGGAATTGTGAAAACTATCCCAATCTGTGTATTTGCTTTGAAAGGAAAATGTATCACTCATATGTCCCAATCTGTGTAATTACTTTGAAAGAAAGATTATAACTCATAAACTAGTTATAGCCAATCAGGTATATGACACATGCAATACCCTTCTTTTCTTAATTACTTCTTATGCACACCCCATCCTTAGTCATTTAATATGAAAAACATAAGAGAAATAAACAAAAAAGTGAAAATGCATTTCTCTAAAACAAATTGTCCAAAAACTATTTATATTATTTTTTACAAATAGATATGAACAAAATAAAAAATTAATAAATCATTTTGAAAAATTACCTTTCTATGGATTTCCAATAATTTATATAAACAAAGCTACACCTAATTTTTACTTTTAGCCTTTTAAATATGTATAATTTCTCATTTTAATGAAAAATTGAAAGGATTATTTTATGAAATGTTTTTCAAATGATTAAATATTAAACAAATGTTGCAATTAGTTATCCTTATATAGGTAACCCTAAAAAGCCAGTTTACTTAAATGTCATTGGCTACAGAACAAATGCCTTTTCCTTGTTATCATCACCTCAAGCCCGCATTCACTAAATGTCATTGGCTACAGAACAAATGCCTTTTCCTTGTTATCATCACCTCAAGCCCACATTCATGTCATTGGCTACAGAACAAATGCCTTTTCCTTGTTATCATCACCTCAAGCCCGCATTCACTAAATGTCATTGGCTACAGAACAAATGCCTTTTCCTTGTTATCATCACCTCAAGCCCGCATTCACTAAATGTCATTGGCAACAGAACAAATGCCTTTTCCTTGTTATCATCACCTCAAGCCCGCATTCACTAAATGTCATTGGCTACAGAACAAATGCCTTTTCCTTGTTATCATCACCTCAAGCCCGCATTCACTAAATGTCATTGGCAACAGAACAAATGCCTTTTCCTTGTTGTTATCATCACCTCAAGCCTGCATTCACTAAATGTCATTGGCTACAGAACAAATGCCTTTTCCTTGTTGTTATCATCACCTCAAGCCCACATTCACTAAATGTAATTGGCTACAGAACAAATGCCTTTTCTTTGTTGTTATCATCACCTCAAGCCCACATTCATGTCATTGGCTACAGAACAAATGCCTTTTCCTTGTTGTTATCATCACCTCAAGCCTGCATTCACTAATTGTCATTGGCAACAGAACAAATGCCTTTTCCTTGTTATCATCACCTCAAGCCCGCATTCACTAAATGTCATTGGCTACAGAACAAATGCCTTTTCCTTGTTATCATCACCTCAAGCCCGCATTCACTAAATGTCATTGGCTACAGAACAAATGCCTTTTCCTTGTTGTTATCATCACCTCAAGCCCGCATTCATTATGTTAATGTACCATAAGCAATTACGAACATACCTTGATACTAAATGAGGCAAGTCGATAAGAGTTATGCATATTCAATGCCCTATTGATATCAATGCCCAATTGATAATTACAAGAAAGCCTTTACTTTAACAGCTGAATTTTAAATCGCTATAGTATGAGAGATACTAGGCACTCTCAAATTGGCACGGTTCGGGCAGTTTTTTTTTTTTTTTCTGTAGTGGCACGGTGCTGATAGCTCCACCGCAGTTATGCCCGCAAATAATGGTTGTTATTGAACACACTTAATACGCTAATGCTAAGTTTTAGGTGTCTGTGGAT
The DNA here is from genome assembly GCA_035578905.1 of Stictocephala bisonia. Classification (NCBI taxonomy): domain Eukaryota; kingdom Metazoa; phylum Arthropoda; class Insecta; order Hemiptera; family Membracidae; genus Stictocephala; species Stictocephala bisonia. The sequence goes on along the minus strand of JAQJVL010000063.1, from coordinate 2,272,921 downwards.
TCTACCTTGGTTGCTGGTTACAGTGACATGTATTTATCATCGATTATTTGATTTGGCATACGAGAAATTTGCCATTGTCAAATTGCCAATTCTATGTAAATATATGACCATGGAAATTTTTTTATAAAGTAATTATATGTTTTAGACTGTTTATATGTTGATCAGTGTGTATTAGGGAGTGTATTTAGTGATCTTATAATAAAATAAACTAAAATATCAGTGTAACACATAAGGCCTACCTAGGTCATCAAATTTGTATATAGGTTATTATTTTGTATATAACCATTTTTTACAGCTATAAATACTTACATAAGCTTGTAAGCTATTTGTTTATTTGATAGAGAATTTTTTTAGCTAAATTTTAGTCTAAAAATTTAGACTATCTGTTGTGTTCATATTAAATATTAAGGAAATTTTTACGTATTATTGTTTCCATGGTAACAATTGCTCAGTTTATGCATTGTTTACAGTTATTAATTTCTAGTTTATTTTATTTTAGTCTATACACTTTATAATGTATATATTTCCTAAAACTAGATAAAATTTAGAATATTTTGGCTATCTTACATTTCTTATTTTAATATCACAACATTGTTTTCCAGGGGACCCCCCTCCCTCCCCCTCCCCTTTCATGATTTATGAAAACAAATTAAAAAATTTTAATTACAAAAATAATTTATATATTTTTCTAATTTTTATATATTATGTCGTAGCCTACTTTGTTATGAACATATTGATACCAAATATAAATAGGTTTACAGTAATTAACCATTTATTATAAATTTTATAACAACTGTCTGCAAATGAGCCAAAAATTGCCTGCCATTTTAGGATAAAGTAACTGCCACTTTGAGGGTTATTTATGAACAACCACATCAGGATCAGTAAATATTATCAATTCGATTTAACAATAATTTTAAAAAATACCAATTTTCAAAAGAGAAACTGATTTTTCGCCTTTTTTCTCCCACCAAATAACTTACATCGAATTAAATTTAAAGATAATATTCAGAAGCAGAAAACATTTACAGCTTTATTTCTACTAATTGTCTTTGTAAAACAACATTTTCTTGTAACATGTGATGTTAATGATTATAAATATACAACATGTATTAACTACAAAGTACTACTAACTGCATATTATGATTATTTGTATTTTGTGAATAAGTATTACGCAAGTAATTTAATTTGAAGTTGCAGCTCAGAACTGTCAACTTGTTTTCTTCATAATCTAATCTGCTGTACGTAGAAGTGATTATTAAACTGATTATTTAATAGGCAATAAAGTGTACAGTAGCACCACAGAAACAACCATGAATTTAATAATGTCCTTCAAAATAAAATTGTTGAATCTGAATTTGTAATTGAAAAATAGCTTTCCATTATTGTAATTTTATTAATTTTTGTTCATGACTTTTAAGAAGGGGTCTGATAGAAGCCGGCCAACATGCTCTGACATGGAGTAATTCTTTTTAACATAGAAGTAATTTTCTGTTTCCTAATTACCACCTTATATTTTGTTTTTGAAATTTGTTAATGATGGAGTATCAGATGGGGAAGACAAAGGTTGTTGGACATTTGCCATCATTACGTGAAAATTACCAATCACGGCGTTTCGATTTGGTAGAACCCAAACCTTTTTCAAGTGTTAAAAACTAAATTACATCTACACAAACATGTTATAAAACTACGTTCTTAATCTAATAACCTTATCTACATTAATAATTATCCATATTATAAAAATGTAGATAATTATTAATTATTATATTATAAAAATATATATATATTATAAAAATGTAGATAATTATTAATTTAGATAAGATTATTAGTTTAAGAACGTAGTTTTATAACATGTTTGTGTAGATGTAATTTAGTTTTTAACACTTGAAAAAGGTTTGGGTGCTACCAAATCGAAACGTCGTGATTGGTAATCTTCACGTAATGATGGCAAATGTCCAACAACCTTTGTCTTCCCTACCACCTTACAGTTGATTAAATGAAAAAAAAAAATACAAAAGTACAGGAGGTAAATACTTTACACAATAATTATTCACATGTGCTGCAATTTTAAATTTAAAAAGCGAGTTTACCCTGAAACCTACTTATTATTGATCAATTTAAAATGATTAATCAAAGAGTTATTAATATTGATAACAATAGGATTATTTCACCAATCAAATCCTTGTTCTTTTAGTTCAGGGTTACTTTGCTTCTTTTAAAAAAATTATATGTCACCTGTCATTTTAGACACTAAAAAAGTGTCTGCATACGGACGTTACAAATCGAGCAGTGGTAGTTTCATAGAAAACCTCACATAGCCCTGCACCTCAGTTTGTTGTCTGCAAGTCTTAGTCTATTTTATCTGGGAAATCAGACTGTCAATATATTTCATAAGTCTTCATACAAGTAACGCTTCCTACTTATATGAATAAACTTTTATGTGTATATAATCAAAAGTTTTTAAGCCTAGTCAAACTATATACTGTATTTTAATAGAATATAGTTAATAGTATGTGTATCGTGATTGGTTTATAGTTTTCTGTTAACATGGACTTTTTAGTTAGTGCTAAGTTTATTTTTTTCTTTAAAGCTATGCAAGAAAATACATTTAAGACTTTCCACAAAAAGGAATTTATGAATCATAGTGTTGTCAAACATAAATCTCCCGTCACAGAGCTAAATCTAGGTTTCGTAACCATTCAACACCTGCTGCTCCGATTGAATGAAGACCAACCACTCTCCCTTAAAAGAATGCAATAGGCAGTCATTAACTATGTGATCCACAGTTTGAACTTTGAGTCTGCAATCACATGAGTAATCACATACCCCACTTATATTGTCTGTTTTTGCATCTTTCCACACCAGTGCGAAAGCAACTCAACATAGTACATTCCTTACAAGGAGGTTTCATTTTACCAGTGACGATCATAAGGCGATATCATTAACTTGTTTCAACCGTCATACATATGCCAAGTTAATACAAGTTGGTTTTTGGTGAAAATTCGTTTGAGATTAACTGAGAAGCTAGTTAAAGTGGAGGTTTTCTAAATTTAAGTTGCTCTGTACATTGTGGGATATCTTGCAAAATAAGGAGATTCCGAGTAGATAGGATCTTCTTAAACTCTCTGAGAAGCGCCTCTTTGTGTCTTATATTTGGAGAGCTATGTTGCACAGCACTGGAAACCATGATAGAGAAGTTGCAATAAGAGAAAAGCTGATAGCCATCATCGCCTTATTTAGTTGTATATCAACATCTCGTACATGTGTACTCTTCAGCCACATGGAAGCAAATTATTCAGCAGTGGGGTAAACCCGAGACAAAGCTGTAGTAAGCAGAACTTGTTCATTGGCTACCTACGATGATCCTGTAAGTTGCTAAATAATGTTAATTCTGATTCTCACTTAAGCTGCTGTTTTTGAAGGTGACTTTTAAAACAGTTTTATGTTGAGTTGTTGAAATTATGCAATGGAACGCCAGTAGGTCAGCGCAGTGCCTACCAAAGTAATGTTATGCTAACCGTCAAACAGCTAAAACTGTTATTTTTCCTAACTTCGGCTGCCTCTTAATAATTTTATGAACAGAAATATGCTTAGATGAAATTACTTATTTCAATGATCAATTTTTTACCACTTTTGTATTTGATCTTAACTTGGCTGTTGGGGATTTTGACATATTATCAACAACACCTCTAGAACCATACAATTTGAACATTTTGTAATTAAGGCATTACTAATAACTCAGATTTTGCTTCAAGTTGCATTGAGTTTTTAACTGTTACAAATATTAGACTCCAAATAATTTTGCTAAGCATTATGCCTGTTACAAGTGATGTTATTAAATTTTGGAATAAGAATACAGGTATGTATTTTCTTGAACAAACCTCCTACAGTAATGTGGTTTAGCTGAATTCCTATGTCAGTCCAAAAATTAGTGCGGTTTTTAACTCAATTCCTACATCAATCCAAAAAGTAGTGCGGTTTTTAACTCAATTCCTATATCAGTCTAAAAAGTAGTACGGTTTTTAACTCAATTCCTATATCAGTCCAAAAAGTAGTGCGGTTTTTAACTCAATTCCTATGACAGTCCAAAAAGTAGTGCGGTTTTTAACTCAATTCCTATGACAGTCCAAAAAGTAGTGTGGTTTTTAACTCAATTCCTATGAAAGTCCAAAAAGTAGTGCGGTTTTTTAACTCAATTCCTATGACACGTGACAAATTAAGACTTTACTAGGTAGACTATTTTTATTTTTCCGATCTCCTCTTGTTCATTGTTTACTATGTCTAGGTTTAAGAACTTGTTAAAATATTGATTCTATTTTTTATTATATGTTTATGATTTGTATTATGTTTATGCATAAAATTTTGTGACACCATTCAAACTGTATACACTGGTTACAGTAATGAATAAAGAATATTTTAATTTCATTTCAAAGTAGTGTGGTTTAGCAGAATTCCTGTGACATTTCATGAAGTAGTGTGGATTAACTGAATTCTTATGACACTTCAATAAGTATTGTGGTTTAACTAAATTACTATGACACACAGGGATAATATTTTGGTTCTAATTGAGGAAAAAGAGGGGATTTTATTTTTACTTCACAATTTACTAACTTAAATTTTTTTTTTTACTTTATCAATATATTAACAGATTTGTTATAATGTGACGATCATAACATCTAAATCAAATTCTATTGATTATAATAGAATCAATATCAAAATGTTGGATAGGTCTAGAAACAGATATTAGTATAGCCTCAAGATATTACCCAGAATAATAGTACCTTGCATAATAATATCAAATAATATTGAATATGTTTTTTATCCATAGATACCAGAAGAAAATTTCATCAGCCATATCAAATAAATTTACAGGTTATCAAGTTATTTTAAGATATGTACTTGATCAACATTTAAATAGAATGGACTAGCAGACAAAATGAAGTGCTTATTATTAAATAATAGTATCAGTTAAATAAATATTTTACATGCATCTCAATGTTATCTTAAAATTGTATTAAATGTGTAAGTTGTTTGTAATTTATATATTAATATCAGTATGTTAATACCAATAATGATACAAAAATAGCTTTAAGTTAAAAATATATTTCTGACAAATCAGTCAGTGACAGCTGACATAATATCTCAAGACTCTATATGTGGGTACACTTGATACAGTGGGACAGCTTCTAGTTAACCTTAGTTACGCAACATACCTCTACCTCAGTTTTATCCATGTGAATACTAATATCACAATAGTCACTGAATTAAAAATCTGTTGACTATTCTGGAGTAGTTGGACAGATGTTGAGACATGGTGGGCAGCCTAGCGAGCACTGAGATGGGCCATGACTATTTTGGCACATGTGGGTGGCTGGGAGGGGGAGACAAGGTCACTAGCTGATTATCACCTGATTCTAATATGCTATCTTGGTTCCCCTCCCCTCCTCACTTTCCTATCCACATGGCCATTTCAATCAGATGCCATAAACACATAATTGTCTTCGTTTAGATAACAATATATTTCACTAAACTAATCTTCTTTGTGGCTAAATTGAACATATAAAATATTATATATTTACATTTTTTTAAATTAGCGCATAATATAAGTTAGATGAACTCTAGGGTTAATTAAATTTAAATGTTACTAAAATTTAAATATATTTTTATTACTAGGAAATGTTTATTAAAATATCAGTTAACATAAAATAAAAGTTTTATAACGACTAAATCAGTTTCAATAACAGAGCTGCTTCTATAGATGCTACCAAATTCAGGTTGCTATTCTGTATCTGACTTATACTGTCTCCTCTAAGAATATTGAATGGATAGTAAAATTATAATGTTCAATCAGATGCAAAATACTATACCCACAATAAGTCAATATTTTAATTTCATAATGTTTAATAACATACAAATTTACATCTATAAAGGATGCAACAATTTTCGTTTGAATAGCCTGGTTACAGAAAGGTGATGGTGCAAAGTCAGAGAGCTTCAACAATATTCATCCCTATCACGTACGGTATGCATCTAAACATAAAAACATTGTCCAAAGAATACGATATTTAACATAACAATTGGAATTTGCCCTACAAAATCAAGGTACATAAGCAAAATTATGTACAGCAACATTTACTATACGTGATTTTAAACTATCTTGCATGAAAAGTATTCCTAATGAAATGGCACGTCATAAAACTTTTGTTATAAAGTACTCTACTTCCTATACTGATAGTTACAGACTTGAATGAACGCGGGTTTGTCCAGCCTACAGCCATGCGTCACATGTAGTATCTAAAATAATGAAGGCGTTTTTATGTTTATTATGACAACTGACATAGTGACCTAACAAATTTATATAGTATACATTTAAAATTAAACACAAACTAATATTTTACAGTTTTGTATATTATATAAACCTACAAAACGTTTTATTTCGAAGTAAAATAAAGCACTTTATGTGTATTTTAACTGTAAACCCTTGTTGTATGTTTATGTGGAACTGAAATGTTCACGTAATGTTCCTTGATAAACACATTAAGTTATTTTTAAGTAAGGTATTACAATACTAAATTGTTATGCTAACATGACGTGTTCTTTAACATACAGTAAAACCTCCTTAATCCAGCATTCTATAGTCTATAATAATCTATAATCCGGCATCAACGGCAATAGACACAAATTACAGAATTGCCTTCACAATGAACATTGTAAAGTGAGCAACTCGATAGCTAATAACAAAAATAGTTCTAAGAAGCAAATAGATATTAGATATTTTTTCCAGCCATCTACCAGTGCTGTTGCTAAAAACCACAAATACTATAGTACTGTACTGTATTTCATACTGTATTCAAATTTATTTCATCATGTACTGTACTTAAAAATAGATTATAATTTTTCTCCTGTACTTATATATTGATTTATATTGTTTAAATAACCCATGTTTAAATAATATATACATACGGTAAAAATTTGTGGCGCAAATTATGTTATTTTTATACACCTCCTGTATTTTTATAAATAACCTCCATAGTCCGGAATTTTCTTTAATCCAGAAAGCGTCAAGTCCCAAACGTGCCGGATTAAAGAGGTTTTACTGTAGTAGACTACAGAGTTTTTTCACGACACGATATAATAATATAGATATAAAAATGTTCAGGGGAAAAATAAGTAGTAAAGTTGTACAAGGTTAATTTTCACAAATTAAATAAATAACAATCAGTATCAATTTAAAAAAGTGTTGCTATCTGTAAAAAAGCCTTATATAGAAAATATTTAATAACGGCATCATTATCATGCGACTTAATAGCCCGGTGTGCCCGCTACAGAAGGGCCTGTAGAATGCCTGCGAACCAGGGTTATAGGCAAGTGGCTGCCGTTCATTCAAGTCTGCAACTATCAGTACTTTGCATTGTATAAATAGGAAAACGAATATATAAGAAGTTTCTAAGTATTTTTTTGTTCTAACCAGGATTGTTTTCTCATGTAATGTACCTTTCCTCAAAAGAACAAAAGTAAATTAAGTCAAGTACCTATGTAGATGTTAATGTCTACTACTAGTTTAACTAATAACAGTACTACTCATTAACCATGATTCTTCCACTTAAACTGCCTTAAAATGCATTCAGTGCTAAGCTCCTATTTTCGTTTTTACCATGAGTGAATGCATATATAAATTTAAAAATTTACCCTGAGGTAATAGCTGAACATTTTTTTCAAAACTTATTTTTTTGATTGTGTAGTGTTAATTTATGACTGTCATTAGTAGTCTGTATAAAATAATTTTTATGTATGGCCGTCGAGTCAGCCATCAGCCCCTGGCTAACGACTGTCAAAAACTTTATGTTCAAGGTTTTTTACACCACTTTATTTTGTAATAAACTAATTAGTAATTTAAGGAATTAAGTAAATCACAAGAAAAAATTAAACATTACTATTATCAGCTCCATTTCTAACATTTTTTTCACAATAAATCTAATATGAGATAAATTGTTCAAAATATGCTACAGAACACAATTCAGGTTGGTCAGGGCGTTTGTTGAACATAAATACAGTATTTTTAATTTTTCCTTCTTTGCAGTGTATTCTACATCCTTTTTCCTTAATTTAATTCCTAATTTATTGAAGAAAAAATTAAAAACAGGTATACAAACTCCAAAAATAACCGTAACCAGAAACTGAAAACCACATTCCAGTCGTAGGATACCATTGAAGTGCAGGACATACTAGCAAACGAACGTGGCAAAGGCTGAGCGAAGACTAATTTACTAATGTGAGTAGGGCAATATGGCCGACTAGATGGCCATCAACCACCACCGGTGACACTAGCGGTCAGACGGTGTGGGCGACTTATGGCCACGTTGCACTGAATGTGTTAAACCTCAGAGTTCCCAAGTGTTCGACAGTTCATATATATGCATATATTAACTTTAATACCCGCAAACACAGAACTTTGCTAATAAAAGATACATGCTCTCTGTATATATACCTCCTTTTGCTTAAAATTGATAGATGAAGTAGCTAATTACATATTGGTAAACTGTGTACTCTGACTTTTGAATTCTGATATAATTTATAAAGAAAAATAAAAAATGTTTAACAATATGGTTACCATTTAGTGATGTTCATAATACACCTCAGTAATACTTTTAAGATATATTAGGATGTTATAAGCTTGCTTTATTTAAATTATTAGATATATACAGGGTGTAACAAAACTCTCTACACAAACTTTAGGATATTGTTCCTGGGGTGAAATGAAGCAAAAAACATAATACAACAAATAGTCTATCTCATTTCGTTTACTGTCTGTATATCAATATGTATTTTTTACTATTTAAAATGTTTAAAACCAAATTACAAAGAAACTAATCGTTTTACAAAAAAATACCAAGATAGATAATTGTTAGTGCTTTTAATAAGAATTAAAACGACACCTTATTTTTTTAAATGAAACATTAAACAACAACACAACAACGATTTTTTTGTAAAACTGTACAACCTTACTTGAACTTGTGGAATAACTTGAAGCTGCTGGACATAACTTTGAGCAGTTACTGTAATGTGGGATTTATTAAGTTAAAAAATGTAATCCTTTTATTAATAGTTGAATAATAAATACTCATTTTTATAATCTGTCAAAATGTAGTTTTATTTTAAATATTTAAAAAGTACTACATTTATAGTGTTTATACGGCTACTTTATTATAAGCCGACAGCCCATTAATAATGAATTCCATTGTTGCTCTATGGGTCCATTCTAAACTTTCCAGTGTCATACAACTATCGTAGTAAATTTGTTATTTATTATTTGATTTTCACAAATAAGGCGTCGTTTTAATCCTTATTAAAAGCACTATCAATTACCTATCTTGGTATTTTTTCAAAAAACCACTCGATTTTTTCCCACACGTGCAAGTGAGGCTGTACAGTTTTACAAAAAAATCTATCGTTGTAGTTTTGTTGTTTATTGTTTCATTTTAAAAAATAAGGTGTCGTTTTAATTCTTATTAAAAGCACTAACAATTATCTATCTTGGTATTTTTTCGTAAAACGATTAGTTTCTTTGTAATTTGGTTTTAAACATTTTAAATAGTAAAAAACACATATTGATATACAGACAGTAAACGGAATGAGATAGACCATTTGTTGTATTATGTTTTTTGCTTCATTTCACCCAAGGAACAATATCCTAAAGTTTGTGTAGAGAGTTTTGTTACACCCTGTATATGCAAATATTTACAGAGAGTTTGTGTATGTACAGTATATATATCACATATTTTGAGCATAAAATAACTTATGTATTTTTTATTTGATCAAATTTATATAAATTATACCAAACTAAAGTAAAAAAAATATCATCAGAAACAATTATTATTTTTGTAAAAGTGACATCCAAGTCAAAAAACCTTTACAGCTACAGTATAAAACCTCTGAACTGACACATTAAAACAACATATATTACAACATATTAAGACATGAAATATACTCCTGACAGAACAATGAACTCATTGACAGATAACAAACCCATAAAGATAGGGAAACTAGATATATGATGACTTCAAAAAAGAAATGTAAAAGTCATAAACAGACATGATTATTTTCCAATATTTATTAATTTAATAAATTATAAAAATCAGAATACTTAATTTTAAAATAGGAAATCACTTTCCAGTCGAAAATTTACTTCAAATAAAACCACTAGATAGCAATAATACTATTAATATTTATTTTACGAAGTTAGGATGATAATTATACATTTTATTATAACGTTTAATGTCAGATAATAGAGATTTTAAAATAATATTTTCTAATATCTTTTTGTCTGTGATAACATTTAACCCTATAAATGAAAGGCTGTGCTATATTAGATTTAAGGGAAAATTTCGAAACATATCTGTGATATCTTACTATGCCCCAACAGAGGAGGCAGACGATAATACCAAAGATGATTTCTATGATACCTTAGAACAAGTTATGTTAAACATTCCGTCCTATGACTTAAAAATACTGATGGGGGATGCAAATGCTTAAGTGGGAAATGAAGAAATTTGGAAGAAGTATACAGGTGGTAATAGTTTGCATGATAACAGTAATGATAATGGAATGAGGCTTATTAGCTTTGCAAGTTCCAGGAACATGAAGATAATGTCGACAAAATTTCCCCGAAAAGACATTTTCAAAAGTACATGGACGTCTCCCAATGGTCAAACGAAAAATCAAATAGACCACATACTGGTTGAAGACAGATACAAAAGTTGCATCACTGATGTGAGAAGTAGGAGAGGTGCAGAGTGCGGAACAGACCATACACTAGTCATAGCCAAAGTTAGACAAAAGTTATGTAAGGATATAAGAGAGAAACAAAGAGCCAAGCCCTTAGTAAATATTAGTAATCTGAAGAACCAACACATAAAAGCAAAGTTTGAATTAGAGCTAAAAAATAGATTTGAAATACTCAACAACGTGGAAAAAGAAAATGAACAAATAGATATTAATGAGCGGTGGAACAAAATAAAAACTACGGTACAAACGACGATGAAAGAGGTAATAGGAACAAGGAAAGGATACAATAAGCCATGGTTCAATGAGGAGTGTAGAAATGCAATAGAAGAGAGGAAAAAGGCAAAACAGAAGTGGCTATTGAGTGAAACTCAAGAAAATAAAAACAATTACCAAAGACTAAACGAGGAAGTGAACAGGAGACTAAGAACTGCAAAAAGGAAGTTCTTGAGAGAACAACTGGAAAGAGCAGAAAAAGATAGAACATGTAACAATGCTAAGGACTTCTATCGGACAGTACGTTTTTTTAAAAAAGGATTCACTCCAAACAGTTTTGGGATCAAAGATGCTCAAGGGAGAGTAACGTGCAATCAAGGAGAGTGCCTCAAAATATGGAAAGAATATTTTGAGAAACTCCTAAATGGGGAAATAAGCAATGATAGTGCGAATGAAACATATCAAAATGCACAACCATTCATTGAAGAACCGTCATTGGAAGAAGTAAAGGAAGCTATAGCGTCACTGAAGAATGGGAAGGCCCCAGGAGAAGATGGCATACCAATTGAAGCTTTAAAATGTGGAGGGAAGTCATTAAAGGAAGAGATTCATAAGCTCATTCTGAAAATTTGGAATGAAGAAAAATTACCAGATGAATGGAAGGTAGCGCTAATCGTACCAATTCATAAGAAAGGGGACAGACAGAACTGTAGCAACTATAGAGGAATATCTCTCATTAACAATACATATAAAATTTTATCCAAAATCATGAACAAGAGAGTAACAGAGTATGGAGAAGAAATGCTGGGTGATCATCAGACAGGATTCAGAAGAGGTAAATCAACCACAGACCAACTGTTCATCTTAAAACAAGTCATCTCAAAGTACTGGGAATTCGACAAAACCACACATATCCTTTTTGCTGACTTCAAAAAAGCGTATGACAGCATAAACCGTAAACATCTATGGGAAACACTTAAAGGATATGGAATACCAGAGAAATTAGTGAAGATGGCAGAGTTTGTATGGAAGAATCAAAATGTAAAGTAAAAATAAACAATGAATATTCAGACATTTGAAATAAACACTGGCGTAAGACAAGGAGATGGGTTATCACCTTTACTGTTCAATCTGGCAATTGAAAACGCACTAAAAAGAACAAAAAGTTTGAATGAGGGTCTGTGGATAGACGCAAAGATCAAATTATTGGCTTTTGCAGATGATGTAGCCTTATTAGCCGAAAACGAGGACGGTCTCAAGCGTCTGGCTGAGGAGCTCATTACTCAAGCAAAAATAGTAGGCTTAGAAATCAATGAGGAAAAAACCAAATATCTTAAAATAGAACGGAATGCATTAGAAAGAGGGCAGGTTTTAGAAGTGAATCCATATAAATTCAATAGTTGTGAAAAATTCAAATACCTTGGTGTCACTATTGATCGAATAACCTTTGGAATGTATCTTAGCTTTTTCTTGTTTGTTCTTGTTTATTATTAGATTATTCTTGTTCAAATTAAGTTCTTCTGATGCTCCGGCACACTGACAGGGATTGAATTTCCCTAGTGTGTTTGTATTATTTCCATAGCAACTCTCATGTTGTAGTGTACTGAATAGCTTTCTTTGTTTAATAATTAATTATATTCACTAAATATTATCATTTTCTGAATGTTGTATTGTTTATTACATAATTTAAGAGTAGTTTTTGTTTTCATATATAAGAGGTTTTTTTTAGCTTTAATGTTTTTTTTAAATACTGGATTTTGTTATTTATGATTTCGTTGTATTATAACTGAGAGTAACTTGATTTAAATGTTTTGATTTAAATGTTTTAATTGCTTTGGAAATAAATATTTTTTCATTTCATTTCATTTAATTTCATTTCATTTCATTTCAACAAAATAAAGAAGAAACAGAAATTTAAACAAGGTTACTGAACGGAAATAGGTGCTATTGGGCCTTAGGAAAAATGTTGAAAAGCAAAACCTTGTCAAGAAGAACCAAAGAACAAATGTACAAGACAATTATAAGGCCAGTAGTCCTATATGGCTCTGAGCTATGGACAATGAGCAAGAAAACAGAAAGGCGATTAGTAACCTTTGAAAATAAAGTATTAAGAGCAATATATGGGCCAGTGAAAGAAGAAGAACAATGGAGAATAAGGAAAAATCAGGAACTTAGAGAATTGTTTAAGGAAGCAGACATAGTAGCAGAAGGAAAAATCAAGACGACTCAGATGGGCAGGCCATGTAAACAGAAGGGAGGAGGAATCTGTATTGAGAAGAGTAATGGAAGGAAGACCAGCAGGAAGAAGACTTTTGGGTCGACCAAGGCTGAGATGGAAAGATCAGGTGCAAAGGGATATGCGGAAAATGGGAGTGGAAGAAAGGATGATGCAAGACAGGAGGAAGTGGAGGCAAATTGTTGGCGAGGCCAAAAACCTTTTACGGTTTGAGTGGCCAACTAAGTAAAGTAAAGTAATATCTTTTTGTCATTTTTATTTTAACAATGTCATTTTGTGTGGTACTGCCTGAACTGGGAGATCACAAATTTGTGATAGTCCAGCTACCAGATTTGCTACCCATTTAGAACAACCCAGTGGGTACGTATAGAGTAAAAGATTTCCTGTGGACGTTAACAACATCACCCCCTCATGGCAACTTCACTTCCTTAGCTCCCGATGCTGTGCAATATAGCTCCTCCAGAGTTAAGACATCAGAAGGCACTACTTAAAGAATTCAATAAGATCTTGAATGCCCCACTCTTCTGCATTACACAGGATCTCCCACGTCAGAACCGTCGCTTAAAATGTCGAAACCTACCTACATGTACTGCTTTCCAGTTGAGCAGTTCAAATTTCTCACCCAATACTAGCTGGGCCATAGCAAGGAACAGTTTTGATGGACAAAACAAAATAAGTTCCTTATCAATGATCCATCAATATCTGTAAGTGAAATAAACCTCCCGCGTAGGTAATGGACACTCTTGAATCGGTTCCGAATTGGTGTGGGCAGATATAACTACTGGAAGTATAAATGGGGATTGACACTAGATCAGTCATGTGATTACAGAGAGTCTATCCAAACAATGGATCACAGAGTTTCAGAGTACTCCCTGCGCTCTTTTACAGAGAGATTAGCCAGCATAAACAGGTCTTAAATGACTTGATGAATTGGATTTAGCTTTGTGACAGGAGATCATTTTTTTAATATATTATAAACGGCATGACTTTAGATCTTGATCCAAATATATATCACAGCTTTTTTTTAAATTATTAAATGGTAACTGGCGAAAAAACCATACAATATTTATTATATATGTAGTGCCATTTAAAATATTTACAGTACTAAATTCTACTAGCCTTTAAACTGAGTAGAGGCATGTTACAAAAATATTTTTTAGAAAGTAATCTCCTTTAAATTTTAGTATAAGTGTGTTGTAAATAACTAAATCACAAAAATACATAAATACAACAATGAAAAGTATTTAAAACATTCTGAGCACCAGCTCTTGCTTTAGGTTCACTGGCTCAGTGAACCCCTTGTGAAACTTTACATATATCTGATATTATCTATATTACAGTAAAAGTAAACGTCACACAACACAAATTTATTACAATATAAGCACAAAATGCACCAATATATTACAATACAAGTACAAAATGCACAAATATTATGGTGATCGATTTCGCAAAAGAATCATTCTTTTATGAATTCCTCTGGTCTGAGGAAGGTGAGCGTGGTTCACCGAAATCGATCACCTTAATATCTGTGCATTTTGTACTTGTATTGTAACATATTTCTGCATTTTGTGCTTATATTGTAATAAATTTCTGTTGTGTGACGTTTACTTGTACTGATGTACCAACATGTATTATGCTAATTAAAAACTATTTATATTATACCGATCTTTGTGTTTGTAGAATCTTTTAACCCTTTCGGAGCTGCACAAAAAATAAAAACTATCTAAGGAATACCATTTGGTGTAAAAATGGATTACTGAGGGATACCAGGCCCTTTTTTTACATTTTTTCCTGTACTTCCCTTATTTTTTTAACATAAACCAATTATTTTTTAATATTACTAAATGAAATGACATTCAGTAAAATTATACACAGAAAGCTTACTTTTAAGTGGTATTTTTCTTTTAAAAAATATATAAATATGTACTTACAAAGAAAAACTTTTATCACTTTGACATGAAAATATATCTTCAAAAAAATTACAAGTCAAAAAGTGAGTAACTTAAATAGAATTAAACCTAAAACTGTACACAATCAGTTTTTTTTACAACACTAAAAAAAATTAGCATTTATAGTTTAGTAAGCATAGTGGATGCACACTCTTAGAAATTAGTTTATATTGGAATGTTGACTTCTAAACTAAGTAAAAAATACTATAACCTAATAAGGTAAGCAAACAACATGATAAAACTAAATAAATATGCACAGATAGATGACTGACTGACCTACTAGTGAGTGAACGTATGAAATTAAACAAAACAGCTGACTTATAAACAACTAATAAATTAGCTGTTAACAAAGAAAACAGTAACCAAATCTGATAGCAGTAGCGATGGGAAAAACAGCTGAAAATATTCATCAGATGTTTCATCCGATAACCATTTCATTCATTCGGTTTTTTCATTTGGATTATTCATCTGCTTCATGCCTCTGAAGGTTAACAGATGAAAAGATACAAAACATCTGCAACAAAATTGTCCGTAGCTCACAGTAGGTAGATGATTCCTCCATTTGTAAAATACAAGTTTGTGCTTATCTATTCAATATTGAAGATATATGTAGCCTTTTCACTTTGTGGTAATTGCTTACAATAATTAAAAGCATAATTTAACATTTACAAAACCATTTTAATTTTTAAAATTTATACTTAAAAATAAATATTTTTCACCAAGTAGGAAGCATCAGAGGTAAAGAAATTAATAAAAATAATTTAAATCTGATTAAGAAAATCCGCTGTTAGAAAATAAAATTAAAGATACATCTCAATTTTAAATACATTATTTACAAATTAATTATTGAGAAAGGGAAGAGGATTAGACAAAGAAATATCAGTGAAGAAATCCTCTGTGAGGCAGACAAGGAGTGGAGTGGATAGTCAGAACAAATGAAATCAACTATTCGGGTTGGGACAGATGAATCCTCCGTTGCTCTTGCAGCAGAGTGGGGCTATAAAACAGATGAATTCCTGGTGTTACTCATAATCAGACAACCAGTCACTACGAGTAATGGAGGTTTTCATCCATCTGATAGTTGGTACGAGCCATCGGATGAATCGGTTGTGAAGCAACGACCAGAGGAATCTGTATTTTTCATCCGATGTTTCCCAACTCTAGTTAGCAGCTATGTGTGCATTGCCTTTTACATTCTGCAGGCATTCAAGTGGCTGTCCAGTATAAAGCAATCTTGTTTACAACTGACAGTAATGATTTGGGTACTATATTAATAAATAATATTGTTTATTATAACATTCAAATGTTGACATTTAAAATAAAATATATTCAAAATAAGAATAATATTTTATAAAATATATTTTTCTTTTATCTTGACAATCACTTGATAGGTTATTATAATCTTGGTTTTCAAGGTATTAGTATATAGACGACGTATTAAATTAATCCCTGTTATATTAATATTAAAACTTACATTTTTGTATCAAATACTGTTTTTGAGCAAAATTTTAAATAGTGTTTATAAAACAAACATAAACACTTTATCTTTTTAAACTAATTTATCTTTTTAAAATTAGTTATTTATCGATAGTCATTGATCTGCATGGTATTATGAACTTTTTTTACAGTATTTTCTAACTCAATAATACAATTATTGTTATAAATAAATAATTATCAAATATCCCTATTTGCAAGAAAAATTGATACCATAGCAAGTTTGCTTTAAACATAAAATGCTAACAACTAAAAGTTTTAATTTGTTCGTTTTTACAGTTTTACTTACAAAATTACATAAAAAGTTGCAGCGTCTAAAGAGAGACAAGAACTATTTATACATAAAAAGCAATTGAACCATCAAATATTGACTGTATTAAGATGACATTATGCATTAGGTCTACTCTCTTATATTACAATTAAAATGTATTATTTGTGTTGAGTATTATATAAAGTGTTTAAATCCTTAGAACTCCTATTTTTTTTCTAATTTTACTTTTTGAAAAGGAGTATTTTTTATAATTAGGTGTGAACCCTCAGGCTAATAACTCATGAGCTGCCACTGCTGACTTTTTATATTTTTCTAAACAAAAATAACTTCCAACACATACGCACACACACCAATGGGAATGTATGAACACTCAACGACGATAAGACGCATTTGCATTAGACACGCTCATGCAAATATGACCTTAAGAAGTATTTCAAACTGATTTTAAGAAAAATAAATGTAAAATTCTAAATTGACAAACTGATTCAGCATATAATAATACTTATGTGAACTGTACAGTTATAATATTAATTATAAATGCATTACAATAATAGATGATCATTTTACTCTAATCAAACAAAAGATTCTGTTTCTATTCCTCACAACTATTCGTACTGTAACTATCCGGATTCTGGAATTTGTCCTATTCGATTATATTAAATTAATAAAAGTAGCTTATTTCTTCAGCAGTAAAATCAGGTAGGTTTGCACTACTATACACATGACATACGAGTAGGCTTTCAAGGTTTCACATGAACGTACTGCAAATGAAGGCGCGTTGAGTTCTCTATCCCTTTGTTGTACTTGACTTAACATTATATCATAGACCTTCTATTATAATATTTATATAGTAGAAGGTCTATGATTTTATTTCCTGTACCTTCTGTATTTATGGAATGTTGCACTAAGCACCACATTTGTTGCAGATAGTTATTTTTTTGTAACCTTGTCACCAGAAGTATCAGTAACCCAACTGAATAGTTATGTGTAAATAATTCTTGCTTTTGTTTTTTCAGCCATTATTAAAACAATACATATGTACACATGGAACATTTAAAATTCTGGCGAATATGCGAAAAAGATTGCTTCAAAATTATGAGCGGGAACAAGCACTGTAAGTCATTACAAAATTTACCACAAGTAATTAAAGAACTACCACTGTATATGTACGGGTGGGCGGGTAGGTCAATACCATTCTGCATGTATGGGTGGGCAGGTGGGTCACTACTACTATTTTTTTTCAGTTCTTATTCATCCTTTGTTTGTTAACCGTTTAATAAATGCCACAGCTTTCATTTTAACTCTAGGTTATCAATTTTTTTTTAATTTTTTAATAAAACTTCACTCGCCAGTTCACATGGGCCTGCAGGCCTGTGCGTGAACTTTATTCAACAAGTGAAGTAACGAACGTTGGCTCAGTAGGGATTCGAACCTTGGACCATGCCCTCCGCAGTCCAGAGCCTTAGCCACTAAGCCACCACGCCAGCAACTTTATTTGAAAAATTGGTATAATAACGTAGTTCTTATTATAACATAAGTTAATTATAAAAGTGTGAACTGCATCTTGTACACATAACTTAGGTAGCCTATCATGACATTTGAAAGGTTATCATTCTTGCACGTACTTAACCTTGAACTCCAGTGTATACAGAATTGATGATATCTGGATCAGTTTGCTGTCACGTTGATCTTGATAATCACAAGTCCTCTGTATACAGTAATCACAAATATATAACAATAACAGATGTTTCATTTTACCCCCATTTAGAGGTTGTGAGGTCTATGTGGATTTATAGAAGTACATATTCATTTGAAATGTGTTACAGTAATATATTTGTCAACAATAATTGCATTGCCATTGCAATAAAGACAAGAAATTCTACCTTACAAACACGAGTTTTGCGAAAATGACTAACAAATGGAGAACCAGAATTTAAATGAATACAACAAGATTGCAATTTTCTGATTGTTACTTACAATGCTATTGTCAAACAAAGTATTCCATTCATTGAAACACGCCAAAATAACACAATTTTAAACAAACATGATCTAAATCTTGCATGATGTTTAATTTCTATAGTTTGTAGTCATTCAGTACTTTGTGCACAGTAATTTAAACTGCTAAATAGGGATTTACTGATCTCAGTAATTCCAATTCAGTTGAATATTATTAACTCTAGAATTAGAAACTTCTTTACATAAAAATATCTATCATTCAAATGAAATAGCTTTTAATTCGAAATTGGATTAGGAAGGTTGTTGCTGTACAAAACAAACTTGAATTTAACTGTGGGTCACTCTTGCAAGTAATTTATTAACAGTATATATAATTTCAGCAATTTTATTGAAGTGCTTAAATGATATTGTATTCTTGCATGTACATACACAAATGAAAACATAAATACTTCAATTCAAATTTATAATAACCCTTAAAAACTGTTTTTGATGTTGATAAAATAAATTTGAAAATCTATTCTGAAAATTCATCTTATCAATACTAATTAATTAACATTGACATAACACATTTAATTTACCTTTACTCGCACTTTATTATGTGGATTCATTTCTCTAAGACTGAAAAAAATTTAAATAATTTTTTAAATAATCCATTAGCACAAATAACTCACGGACAACACTTTAACCAGTCCAAATCATGAATGATGATTCAATACTTTGAACAAATAAAAAACGGTCAATGAAGGATTATAAGTTTTAATATACTACTTCAGAACACATTATTTCCTCTGTTTTTTATTTCCTCTGAGAAGAATTCTAATGGAATGAATAGTGACAAGACTGGCTGGGGATTGATAACAGTATTAACCTGATAAATGACACATATCAAACAAAACTGGATACACTTTGAACGGAAGATAACAATTAACCTAAAATGATTCAACTGAGACAACTTAAAATGAGAATATTTTTCACTGGATGTAATTAAATTACGATTCCATGTTTGTCTATTTTTTGTTATTTGTACAAATTTTGAAAATTTATTGTAAATATTATTTTATCTTTATGCGCTTTTTGAAAAACTTGTAACATTGATTATTGCAGCAAAACATCTAATTTAATCTAAACTTCTTAGCTATAGTTAAACATTACATATTAAGCACACCTAGTTTGGTTGTTGATGTTCTATTTAATCTGAGCATACTTTTAAAATATACTAATTCCTGGTGATAAAACTAATTTTTACATCAGTCATAAAAAGCATTTTAAAAATAAGCTGTCCAAAAAATTACTGCTTAAATTTAGTATTGCCAGCAATTAAAAGTTTATTTGACAAAATATCATTTGGCCTTCCCTTAGATATACTTCAATGATTACATTCACCCTTCATTGTGACTGACATCAACCGTTTACATTGGTAAAATGTTGTTTGGTCACTTCTATACTGATCTTCTTATCTCACTATACTCTTGGTTGTCATTGATATTGTCTGTTAACATTGGCAAAATAATTTACTTTCAGACCATTGTTTTAAATTGTTATTTTTTTCAGAGCCAAGTACTGTTATGATATGAAACGAAAAAATGCTTTTATTTATGTGGCAAAGTTAGGACTATTTAGTCCTCTTACCACTTAACCATAGAAAAAAATTATGAGTACATTTCGATATAAGAAAATGAAAACTAATGAATTAAAAATAAATAAAAACAAAACCAAATCAAAACAATTTAAATTGAGTAATTTTACATAATACAGTATAGATGATGAATAATTAATTACACGCACACCTACTTAGCGCCCCCAATCCCCCTCTACTGCAATCTATCAACATCTCCCTGACCTCCGCCCCAAAGCGAGTACTGTTTTCTATAACTTTCAAATTATCAGGAAGAGATTCCAGAAAAAACATGAATTGACAAAGAAGGACTGTTTGAAAATTGTGGTTCTATGTTGTGGAATCAATAGAAGTAGAGCTCCGCTTCGTGTATAACGAGAATTATTTTGGGACAACAAAGAATATTTTTCAGAGAGAGAAAAGATCTTAAGTTTGGTCTGATGATAACATACAACAAAGTAGAGATATGATATTCACAGATATTTCTCAGTTTCTAAATATGTAGCTGCTCGAAATAAGGAGTAACATGATTATATCGTTATAGGCTGAAAATGAAACAGATGTAATAATTCTGTGTATGTTGCAGTCTCTCCTAGAGCTCAAGAGTCATATTGTTAGTGACCACATCACAGTAGTTGAAGTAAGGTAATTACAGAGTCTTCACCACCATGACTTTAACATTGAATAGAAGGAGTGTAACAAAACGCTTTAAACTCTGGATGCAAGCAAAGACTCAGTTGCAAGTTCGGTAACAGTTTTGTTCCTTGTCAGTGAGTTGTTGTTGATAGTACGACCAAGATTTTTTATTTTATCACAGCATTTCAGTTCGTAATTGTTCAGTTTTAGTTTTGAAAAGGTTGAAAATCAATTTGAGAAATAAGCTGTCTAGTTCCTAACACCAAGGTTTGAGTCTTAGTATCATTCAGTTTTGGTCCATGTTTCTGTCCCATTTAGTGATTGAGTCAATCAATGTCTTCGTTGATCAAAGATACAGAAGCATTTGCATTTTTAAAAGGAAAATAATAGTAGATTTGTAAATTATCGGCATATAAGAGAAACTTACAATGATAACTTCACTAAAACTGTTGATCCACATGGATAATAAAAAAGGACCAAAGACAAAGCCTTGGAGACCCCTCATATGACGGGCCTCCATTTTGACTCAACATCCCCTGCCCTCACAAGAGCTATCTGTCTATAAGATATGTTAACACAACAATCAGAGAAACCAGTCATTTTTAATTTAATTAGAAGTAACGGACGATAGAGACACCAAAAACGTTTGAGAAATCATATAAACGAGTCTCTTATTCATAGACAAGGAACTCGCTGGATAGGTTGAATGGCTCTATGTTGCCCTGCTCTATGATATCCATCCAGACTTTACTTGATAGATTTTTGTTAATTAATTCTTTAATTAATTAATTCATTTAATTAATTCTTTTAAGGAAGAATGTCTCATCCTATCTTTGTATTAACCCTAATAAAACTGAGTACACTTTGCTCAATGATTGGTACACCACAGGTTCCTTTAATGTCTTACTTATTATTTGAGTTGCACGTCTGCAATCAGTCAGTAAAACACAGTGGCCCTAATTCCTTCCTGGTTTAGGCTGGTGGGTCAAGCTCACAACCTACCATAGGAAATTCTTTTTTATTTAGTCTAATATTCAGGCAGAATTGTTTGAGCTCAGTAAGTGCTGTTGTCTACCAAAAAACAACTGAACTAAGTGAAACCAGCTTTCTTCAGTACTAGAAATGGATGGAACTCAACAGTTTAAAACGTAACTATCCTCTTATCAAGTGACCAGTACACACTATTTACTATAGAGGCCAGTGATTATCTTAATCATTTATTAAATATGTATTATGTTAATTGTGATTATTTATGTATGATGAACATTTATACAACAAACAACAGATGATAATGGAGGCTGAGTTTGAAGAAAATGATGGTAATATGTCAGTTGTAAAATAATCTGTGAAATATGATATTTTACTTGCAGTTTTGTATTTTTCATTGTAAAAATATTTTTATGTCTATATATAAGTTTGATTTAGTCTTAAAATAATTGTTGCCAAAAACTATTTTGAACATGGCTGATGTTAAAACATTAACATTATATTATAAAACCAATAAATATCACATGTAAATAATTCTGTACTTGCAATTATGTGTATTTCACTTAAATAACTTGATTACTACTGTCTGAAAATGTGTTTTATGATGAAATCAATGTTCCAAAGACCGCCTACAGTATTATAAGATCATCCTGTACACGTAATTGAATATTATTTTACATAATATGCATTTAAGTAATCTAATTATGTTATTTACAAGTACGAAGGAGAACAGCAACCTCAGCGTGGCCTATCGAGCTTGAAGTCAGCACTCACCTAAAAACTTTAATGTGAAAAGTATTTCGGTAATGCTAAATAGTCTATCAGATCATATGGGCTGAGATGTCTTAATATATCAAATATGGATTGCATATAGGTAGACTAGATAAAATTAATTAATTTATGCTTTAATGGTTTGATATTGACATATTTATTGCATTAAATAATGATTCAGAAAGTCTGTACAGTACATAGCCTACATATTATAATCTAAACAATGAAAAAAATCTGTGTTAGACTTTTGCTCTTCTTTGTGCAAACATTTGGTGATGGGTTTGTCTTGAATATCTTTCATTAAATTATTTCTAAGGTGAATTTCAAATTACTCGCACCAGCAATATGTTGCCAAACAACATAGCTTCGTCACATCTGATCAGGTATTCCATCTTCACAATAATCGTGTCATCTATACATATCAGTCTCTACTGAAGGCAGCTATAAACTAACGGTAATACCTGAGATGCGTCAAACCTGTCCAGACATGAAACGTTTACACTGTACACAATACAGCCTAGATTGGTAATTCAAACAGCGTCGGACTACCAAGGATGTCGGACTGTTAAAATTTGGACTATCGTGAGTCACCTGTAGATAAGTACACAGGGTCATTCAAGGACCTACAGCTTATCATGGAATCCTAACCACTAGTATTGGTCTGATTTTTGGCTAACTACAAATCCTGATAATTGCTTCTCATAAGCGCTTATGAACATACTACAAAAGTCAAACTTTTATTTAATGCTGCGGACAGTCAGAACAAAATCAATCAGTTTGATACCAGACTAACAATTTAATATAAAACTAGGATTTTTTTTTTTTAATTTAAATTTAAAATTATTTGGTTATTTTTTAAGGATTTAGTTTGATGAAACTGCCCAATCATGACCTCATGTGAGTGAAACTTTTATATCAAGTAAAAATCAAACTATACAGTACTATGAATTCGCTACATATGGTTAACTTTAATGACTTTTGACTACCTAACTACTTACTTGCAGCTAATGATTTAGTGAAGCAATTAGCTTGGTACAATGAAAGAAAGGCGCCATTCCATATAAACATGAGCCTATGGGTACAAAAATAAAATAAATAATTCGGCTTGCTTGATAGTTTAGAAAAAGACCCCAAGACAATCCCAAAAAGTTAGTGTGAAATTTTAATTAATCTCTTTTTTTATAGTTCTACATAGTATACTTTTCTAGGGACAGAAAGAAGTAGAATTGCTTATTAAGTTGTATTTATTTTATTTTTAAATATAAAATCATTTCAAATTGTTTCACTATACCTAAATTTTATTTTTATCTCCTCCATGTGTCACCCATTACCAAAAACACACAAAAGTTTATAATACTGCTAGACTTAAACACATTGGTGTTCTGAAATAGTGAGGTGTTGTCTATACTTAACACAAAATTAACAAGTATCAAAATAATTTGTTAATGTTGAAAATATGGTGAGGGATGTTACATAAACTGGTATCAGGTGTTACAGAACTAGATTCTAGTTCAATTTACCTATTTACAGTTTATGGGCTTATAGGCAACTTTCTGTTGAACTTGGAAACCTAAACTCAACCAAAGAGCATATAAGGGTAATATTATAAAGCTACATAATTTTAATTATGATGATTATAATTTAAATTGTTTCTATCTAGCTAATTGGATTCCAGTAAACTTTGTAATAAACTTCCAACCTGTCATACACATTAATAGTACCAGTGTATTCAATATGATCTATTAGACTGGATTTAATTAGGGCTACATTAATATGTGTCAAAATTGTTTTCTGTATTTATATTCCTAAGACTCAGTCCAAACAAATGTAAAATTATCTTCTTGAATGTTTACAAAAGTGGTGGTTTCAATCCAGCTAGGGATTCCCATTTGATTTTATATCCACATCTCTTATTGTCAGTTAAATATAATAGGCTGTGTGAATCTTAACTAACAGGTAATTTTTGTCAGAAGACAACTCCTGCCAACAAAAAATTACTTAAGAAGGCTAATCGCAAAAAGCTGAAAGCCGGTAATGAAAAATTACAGGTTAGCTGTTAGAGGGCAAAACTGAAAAGAATTTTTCTTCTATGTATGATAAAAAAGAGATTTGCTTTTTCAACGGTGAAAAAGTGAAAATCCGTTTAGATGGAATCTAACAAATAAGTGTGAGTATATGTGGTCTTGCTCAGATGTGAAAAATGCGGAATAAACAAACAATAAGCCAGTTTCTAGTGAATAATGGATAACAACAAACTTTGACACAGAGTGTGCTGGACGGTTTACAACACCTTCTCAAGAATGAAGCTATTATTTTTAGAATTTGCTTGGTCCTCAAAAGGGCTTTTTTATTTTGTGTGGTAGCTGCCATAGCTAGGAGATCACAAATTCATGACAGTTTGTTCAGCTACTATGTTTGTTGATCCTTTACTCCCCCAGGGGGTATGTCAAGCTTTAAATCAACATCAACCTACTAGTCACTGGTTTATTTAGCTGCTGAATACAATGCTCACGTCTGGCTGAATAACGTAAATACTAAAGCAGTTGATTTCAAACTTAGTGGCGCTCTTAGCAACTTCACTTCCTTGGCTTCCGGTGCTGGGCAATATAGCTCCTCCAGAGATAAGATATCAGGAGGCACTGCTTAAAGAATTCCAGTTGAGCAGATCAAATTAATTTTGCCCGATTCTAGCTGGGCTATAGCGTGGAACAGTTTTGATGGGCAAAACGAAATAAGTTCCTTATTAAAGATCCATCAATACCTGTATATGGGACGAATCTCCCTCATATGGAATGGATGCTGTCGAATCGCTTCCAAACTGTTGTGTGTAGTTGTAACTACTGAAAATATAAATGGGGATTGATACAAGATCAGTCATGTGATTAAGGCAAGTCTAGAATTCAGCACCTTTCCTCTAGAATTAATGCTTTAGAAATTATTTTGGACGAAATTAGACCACAAATTATAACATTATCGGAACATGATTTAAAAGAAGAAGAAAAGGATCGTTTAAATATTAATAATTACATAGTTAGGGCAAATTTTGCAAGAAAAAATACATCTAAAGGAGGAGTAATGATTTTGTCAGAGAGGAGTTTTGAGTTGAGGCGGGTGTTGGTGCCAGGCTCTTTAAGTGACGAACTGTTGGAAGAAATGCAATTTGAATTTTTTGCTTGCAGTTTTGTTACAGTTAAAGGTAAAATTATTGTAATTGGAATTTACCGGTCGCCCAACTCAGATACTAATATTTTTTTGGAGAAACTTAGTTGTTTAATAGATTATTTCAGTGTAAAATACAATAAAATAATAGTTGGAGGGGATTTTAACATAGATGTGTTAAAAAATGATAAAAAATACAAGTTATTTGAGGAATTTTTAAAGGGTCAAAATATGAGTTACCTTGTAGATTTCCCTACAAGAGTAACTGAACAATCAGAAACTGCTATTGATAATTTTCTTGTAAAAAATATTGAAACTAACAGTATTAAAATAGAAGGGCTAATAACTGGTCTTTCAGATCATGATGGCCAAATTTTAGAATTAAAAGTACACAGATCTGTAAAAAATATTAATTCACCAATAAAACATGAAATTCGTAAATTTTCACTCGAAAACATGAAATACTTTAAACAATTATTAGCTGAAGAAACATGGCATGATGTTTATTTTGCTTCGGTAGATAAAAAATATGATACATTTCACAACTTATTTAGCTTCTATTTTAACAAAGCATTCCTAAAACACTATTGACCAAGAAAAATAAATCAGTTAATTGCTGGATATCGGATGACCTAAAAAATGAGCAGGTAAATATTATTAGATTAACTAAGGAGTTTCGAAGAACAAAAAGCTGTGAAGTGAAAGTACAGCTAAATAGGACAAAAAAAGCAATAAATCCAAATTGAATAAAGCTAAGTCAATCTATTTTCAATCTAAAATCAATAACTCTACCAATATCCAAAAAACAGTATGGGAACTGGTAAATTCTGAAGTAGGGGTGGAAGACAAGGGAAGGGTCAACAACATATCCTTAATAGAAGGAGAAAAACATATCTCTGACCCAAAGCTTATTGCAAATAAGTTTATTGAGCATTTTGCTGATGTTGTTAAAGACCTTGATGTAAACTGTAAAAAAAGTAGTGAAATTTTCAACATGTACAATAATTTCAGTAATGCATTGACTGTAAAGCCAACATTTAGTTTAAGGTCTGTTGACAAGAGGGAGGTGGAACAAATAATAGATTCTTTTAAGAATAAATATTCCAGCGGTTATGATGAGGTACCGATAACAGTAATTAAGGCAATAAAAACTAATACAAGTTCAGTTTTGAGCCATCTAATCAACTCTTCGTTTGTTTCGGGTATCTTTCCTAATCAGTTAAAGCAAGCTAAAATAATTCCAATTCATAAAAAAGATGATAAACACAATATTATTAACTACCGGCCGGTTTTCATTCTACCAACATTTTCAAAAATATATGAAAAATCAGTACATTTACAATTTACAAATTTCTTAGAAACTTTTAATTTATTGGACGACGGTCAGCATGGTTTTCGGCAAGGAAGATCAGTAGTTAGTGCTGCTGTGTCATTCATTGAAACGATCATAGAATCAATAGACAAAGGAAAGCATACAATTGGCATTTTTATGGATATATCTAAAGCTTTTGACAGTGTCAATCATTCTAAGCTAATAGAGAAATTAGATACCCTTGGAGTTGCAAGAAATGCTCGTAACTGGTTCGCGTCCTACCTCACAAATAGAACTCAATATGTAGAGATTACAAATTTAATAAAAAACAACAAAATCATTAAAACTGCATCATACACTAAAGTTCTCCGGTTTGGTGTTCCCCAAGGTTCTATTTTGGGACCATTACTCTTTCTTTGTTACTTAGTGGGTATAGACAAGTCATTATCATACAAAAAAAGTAATAGTGACCTCTATATGTATGCTGATGATGCAAACTTGGTGGTTTCATCAAAATCACCAGAGGAAACAGAAATCTACACCTACATTGAATTGGAAAATATAGAAAATTATTTAAATAAGCATAATTTACTTCTAAACATACAAAAACCTAAGTTTATTAATTTTAAAACTCCCCAAAATAGACTATTAACTGATCCCTTACTAGCTTATAATATTCAACAAATTGAAAATAAGAATAATACAAATTTTTTGGGACTAAAGATAGATGAACATCTAAATTGGGAGGAACATGTTCATAATATATTAAACAAAATAAATTCTGGAATGTATGCGTTATCAAGAATGAAATATTATTGCGATCTTAACACCTTAAAAAGTATTTATTTTGCTCATATTCATTCACATATATCATTTGGTATCGCACTTTAAGGCTCAACTAGGAAAATAAATTTAGACAAAATTTTAAAACAGCAGAAAAAGGCAATCAGAATTATGTTAAACTTAAAATATGATGATTCAGCAAAAGAACATTTTAAGAATTTAAAAATATTCACTGTCTATGGTCAATATATCTTTGAGACTATTTTAATTGCGCAAAATGAACAATCAAATGTTAATTCTGATATAGTTGTAAACCCATATAATACAAGGGGAAGAAATGAAATTGTGCAGGCACATAGGCTCAAGTTTTTTGAAAAAAAACCTACATTTATGGGGAGAAAGTTTTTGAAATATATTCCACTCAATATAAAATCAGAAAGTGGGTCAAAATTTAATAAAATGTTGACAGAATATTTAATTAGCAAATCTTTGTATTCAGTTGAGGAACTTTCCACCTCCCTCTAGTACACTTCAATCTCTTTTATTAAATAGACTATGCAATTTGTGAAAGTAAATGTATATATGTACATAATTCTTATTTTCGTTTTGTTTTATTATTTTCTTATGTACCTTGTTAGATTAGAAATGTTGACGCTATTTATTTGTACCACTTGTACACAGTGGCGTAGCCAGGGAAGGGGCCCAAGGGGGCCGGGCCCCCCCCGAAATTTATAAAATTTTAAACATTGTAGAAATCATAAAAAACTAAGTTTTACGGGTATTGACTTACGGTTTAGTTGTATTAAATCTTGTACGTAAAACAACGTGCTCCACACGTCTTATTTAACAGTGTACACGTATTATTGCATTCATAAATAAAGAGTTGCAGTTATTATAAAGTAACAGTGTGTCGGTACTGGGTATACTTTCTTCTCTAGAAGGTAAAGGTTGGCAACACTGTTCATGGGACCGACTGTCAGCAGCCACTAGGCTGCTAAGATTTTTTCGCTCTCACGCCTTTCTGGTTTGTTTTGAGGTTAGGACGCACCGACTCGACTCGACAGTTGAAAACGTAATTATTATTAGGGAAGGCTCACTTCCCTTGCACTCTTATCCAGACATCGAGATTTGCAAGTGAAGACAGAAGAAATCATCTGCCAATACACAAGAACTCCAAGAAGGTTGCAGTTCCATTAGTAGGGCACATCTTCATATGTATTACCAATTCAGGATTGTATTGAAAGTAAACTTGCTAATTTTGTGCACATAATAAATGTTATGAACGGATAAAAAATTGTATTGAGTTTTGAAACCTTTCTATGAACATTACTTGTAATATTTATGGGTTTTGATCTGTTAAAATATGAGTATTTTTCAATAAGAAAGTGGTAGAGTATACAGTATGACAGAGCAACAATCAAATTATGACTCAAGGATTATTAACATACAACTTTACATCTTTCCTAAAGTTTTAATCAACAAAATAAAATGTCGTTGATTTTTCCTTTTCGAGAGGAATTGAAAACTATAATAAAGTTATTTGTAACCTAAGATTTTGATGCTTAAATGAGTCCCAAACGCCTATTTCAAGGTCTAATTTTCAAAAATTTTCCGGGGGTGGACCCCCGGACCCCCCTTTTGCCTAGGGGGTATTCCATACCCCCCGGTGGGCCCCCCCCAAAGCTAATTCCTGGCTACGCCACTGCTTGTACATGAAGATAAATAGATTTGACTATGACTATGACTATCCAAAAAATTGATCACATAGTTACAGAGTGCCCCCTGTGCTCTTTTATGGAGAGATTAGCCAGCATAGTGAGGCATGTCTTAAATAGCTGGATGGCTTGGATTTAACTTTGTGACAGGAGATTACTCTATATTTTTATTGATATCATATGACTTTTTAACTTTTTTATAAATATACATCACAGCTTTCACATTTTTTAAATTTAATAAATGGAAGCTGACAAAAAACCAAGTACTATATACTATATAGTGAAGCCATTTTTTTCTTAAATGAACATATTTACCATAGGGATAATTTTCAATTAGCATTCTCTACGTCAAGGGATTGACAAATTTTTATTACTCTAACACGATATTCAAGTCGGTTCAAATACCAATTTTAGAGGTCAAGAGTTGACATTTCTCATTTCAAATGTCTATGTTTATGGCTCTATTACAATTAATGAATTATAAACTAAATGGGCTGATAAGATAAGCAGTAAGCAAACTAGGGTTGGAAGTCAGTATATACTGTACTGATAGCAAACCGCAATAAAAAAAACTAAAATGTCTAATAGAATATTTTTGCAAAGACTATTAAATTTATAAATAAATGTATACACATACAATTTAGATATAATATACTCAACATCCGCAGTACTTTTATAATCAACATCTATTTTACAACATTTTATAAAACCAGCTATCATTTCAAACTTAATATTGAGTAGGTTTCCCAACTACAGGGCTAAAAAGCATTATGACTATTCACCACTTACCAGTAACTTGGTTCAGATAATGACACTGATCGTTGTAAAGGAATTACCCTACTTTCACTAACTTACAGGCAGACAGCTTATCTCTAATGACATTTGTTTTTGAGTGTGTATTATGAAAAAAAATGTTATGATAAGAGACAGTTTGTTATTGACCCACCTACCCTCCCATACACACTCAGTGCTATTGACCCACCTACCCTCCCATACATATTAAGTGCTATTGACCTACCTACCCTCCTATACATGTTCAGTGCTATTGACCCACCTGTCCTCCCATACACGTACAGTGCTATTGACCCACCAACCCTCCCATACACGTTCAGTGCAATTGATCCACCTACCCCTCCATACACGTTTAGTGCTATTGGCCCACCTACCCTCCCATACATGTACAGTGCTATTGATCCACCAACCCTCCCATACATGTGCTTATATTGTCTCATCTACCCTACTTCACAAACAAAGACAAATCATACATAAAAATGAGTCTGCTGTACTCTACAAAGTCTGCCATTTCTACAACGCTAGCCTGGCTTGAGGACCATGTATAGAGCCCAGTTGCGACCTACATCTTTTGGTAGGATTCTTCTGTCCTCAGGTCAGTGTGCTCCATGTTTCTCCCGGCGGCTGAGCTGGGGGTGGTAATTTATTGTGAAAAAAAAAGTTGTGCGGAACTATTTAATGAGGCCTAGGCCTAAGAACTGCCCAGAAACATTTTCCGGAATAAAGCCATGGAACATAAAATATATATTTATTATTTTTTAAATTTTTTTATGTTGCAATTTATGGTTATTAATCTTAAAGTAGTTTATTCATTTATTATATTCTTTAAATTTTATTCTAGTTAAGCACTATTGTTAAGGTTTTTTTTTTTTTTTTTTTTGAATAATTGAATCCGTACTTATTTTGTATGCCTAAGATTTTCTTTTTTATAGCCTACTGTTTGAATTAAGGGATTGTTCAAATTGTTGTTAGGCCTAGTGGTTAAGTTTGTTGAGTGTTATATATTTCGTTAGTTGTAGTTTTTTTTTTTTAAGTAAATTTTTACGAGAACGGTATCGTGCTATATTTTTTTTCAAATTGTTTAATTTTTTAAATCTTCGCCAAAAGGGGATTATTTTATAGTTTTTAACTTGATTTAATTTGGAGCTGCCCAGGGACTCCGGCTTACTCCTTGGCCTCGGTGGAATCATAGGATGTGGGCTAAATTGCCGGTTAATTGGTGTGGTCAAAATTTTTCTTTGTAAGTTTTTATAAATTTTTTCTGTGTCTCTAGTAATTCTGCAGATAGGCACATGTGTTATGTAATTCTGGGTATTTATAGCGTTTGTTGTTTTTGTGTTAGTTTGTATTCACTTGGTAATTTTGTGTTCCTTATGGTTTTTTAAGTGTTATATTAATATTGTGGCCTTCTGCCGGTTTTTTCGAAATATTAATTGTTCTTTCTTGATAATAATTTAGTTTTTGCTCAGCTGCCGAATTGTAATTTGTCCCTCCAACTGCCACCCGTGATCCTATCGCCTGACTGGTTTTGAGCCATCCCCCAGTTGGCGCGACTTCCAGTTTTGGGTGGGGGATGGGTCTCACTGTTTACAACTCATATGGCATTATGAATATGATTATGCTTCTAGTTTTATTATATGTAATAATTAACAGGTTAATATAGTGAGTTTAACCCTCCGTTTGATGACTATATCACTTATAAATGATAAGCGGTTTTTGGGCAATTTACATAGTTCATTTCAAACATTTTTTACATATCTTTAGAATAGTTGCAATATGACTTATTATATGTCGTTTTTATTGCAAAAACATGCTCTATCAATTAATAAAATAATATTTGACTTACCAAAATTTTTAAAAATTTGATGGCTTGAAAATTGAAGTCTTGAAAAAAATGTTTTTATATTTTTTCTGTTTGATGCCACAAAAGTTTATCAAAACATTGTTCAATAAAAAATCTAAAATATAGAAAATGTTCCAAATTTGGTTTACAAAAGAAATAATATCATATACACACAATTTATAACAATATATAACACTCAGGAGTTGAAAACTGTATACTTGTTCCGTATGCAAATCTATACTAGTATAACATTTCATCAGTTTTATAGATATTTATCAAAGAAACTATGCAAAAATCAAACTATTCATGTAAAAAACACTAGTCCACAAATATTATATAATAAAAAAATGTTAATAGTATATATAGAAATTTTTATTTAACAACAACACGACAATGCAACTGCATAGTACTACTGCCACCGCTACTGTCAGAGCGCTGACGCCAATCAGCTGTCAAACTATATTCCCAATATTCTCAAAAACGTCAAAAAAGTTGAAATCCAATATATCCATGGAAACCCTATTATTTCCTCTTTAGTACAATATCAAATACGAGATTATCGCTGGCGCCATTTTTGCGTAAATTACGAAAATCGAATATATCGCACAGTGCGATATCATCATTTATAATTGACCCAATATATCGCACCATGTGATAGTCATCAAACGGAGAGTTAAGATAGGCTATGCAAAATATTACATTTCAAAAAAAGGCTAGGAAATTGGATTGAAGAATACATTTTTAAGAATATATTCCGTCAACACATGACAACTTGAGTCTTGATCATTTTTATTATTTTTTTTAGTTTAGTTTTTATTTTTATCAATAGTTACATTTTATTCTAATTTTTTTTTTTTCTTTTTAGAACGTTTCAAAGGATTATTGCTTTTTAATTTCATTGACTTAATTAAAATTAACTGACCAAAAAATAGTATAGGCCTATTATATGTTACATTTAAAACAAAATTTATAATTTCTAAAAACATCTATTGTATTATTGGCTGTATTAAACATACATACATTATTGTTCAGCATTTATTCTCAAGAACAAAACTATGTACAGTTAACAGAAGGTTAACTTACTTTTATTCATTTGTCCCTTTTTTTTAACAAATAATATGTCTTATTATATATATGTAAGGTTCTATTGTCATAATCTATTTTTTTAGTTAGAATTTATGATTAGTGGCGATGTGTGTTGTCAACTATAGACGCATAGATGATAGCAAAATTGTAAACTTAATTTTTTCAATATAAACAAAAACAACATAAGACACACCAAATGCTGCACAGTTGTTGGAAGAATGGTGCAAAATAGCTAATACTGAGCGATAGATTCTGTCGTTAGCAGATCTGATTCAGTGGAGTACCCAGCTCCCACACCCAATCCTCCACTGTCTCAACCTTCAAGACCTGATGTGTTATTAAAGCCAACTCATCTTTGTGACTGTAGAATCAGTTGTACAAATCCATCTGGTGATTCTCGGATGCGTTCCCCACTGGTAGTCAATCATTCTGAACCAGAACTTTTACCTTCGTGCCACAGTGCTGTTTTCATCCTTTAATGATCTGTCAAATTGTGTTGAACTCTCATTACAGATTTTTGGAAAATGGTAGTACATAAAAATATGAAAAAAAGGTTCCTGTAAATACAGGGTCTACCTATATTGCTTTATTAAGCAGCTGTATGTGTTTTATTTTAAAAATTCATATCAAATATGGTTTGAGCAAATAAACTGAAACTTGGAAATTTCTTAAATAGTTAGTTTAGAAAACAATGAAGAAAATTATATTTTCCAGTTTCAAATTGGTGGCATTAAGAAATGTTAAAAATTAAATATATCAAAACCAATCATTTTATTGAATATTTGTTACAATACTTTGTTTTATATATTTAATAATAAATCCAAAGACACCTTGAAAATAAAATAGTTAAGTACATTTTCATGTATGCTTGTTTAGGCTCTCTTACCCTAACAAATCCAAATTGCAATTTATTACTTAATGATCATAATATTATAAACAGCTTTTCAAAAATAATGTAAATTATCAGCTTTTTACTGAACTATTGTATGAACATTTGGTTACGTCTCATTTTTGGCTTTTTTTCTAATGTTTAGTGTACACTTCTGAAACATTTCAATTTATTTAATTTATTATAATTATATAGCAATGTGGAGTATTCTGATATGCACCTGGCATACGCGGAGCTGCCTGGGGGAATACTGCAGAAGCCAGAAGAATTTACATGGAATGGTTTCCTAATAGGCCCACCCCTGACCGGTAAGACATTTGAAGCTGTTCATAGGCGTCTAGAAAAGACAGGTTCATTCAGAAATCCTGCCATTGAGAAATGCTATTAAAGAAAATATTTTTGATATTGTTGAGTAGGATCCAAGGAAAGAGTAAGGAAAATTCTAATTTATTAGATGTAAACTAAATCACAGAGCAGCATACGCTTCACAATAATGGTTTTTACCCGTTTTATCACATCAAAATATAAAAGCTACTTCCCATAGGACTACTCTACTAGGCTTGAATATTGCCAATGGCTGCTTACAAACAGTGATTGACATCCTTTTTTCAAAGTAAAATTTTAATTACAGATGAAGTTAAATTTTCAAGAGATGTTATAGTCAACTCTTATAAAATGCATGATTGGGCACAAGAGAATCCTGATGAACTTGTGGTTAAATCTCATCAGTTTGGGTTCAATGTGTTTGGTGTGGCATACTTGGATATTATCTGCTTGGCCATGTAACCTTCCGGATTGACTCATGGAAACATGTATTTCGCATTTCTACGAAACACTTTGCCAAACTTGTTAGTTGATATTCCACTTCCATCACGATTAGGTTCATGTTTTTTTGCAGATGGTGCATTGATTCATTTTACTAACAATGTGATAAGACTATCTCAATGCGGAATACACTTTGCAATAGATTGGACATGAAGGAACGTTAATTGGCCAACTAGGTCTCAAACTTAACCTTCTGGATTATTTTTTTATGGGGCCACCTCAATACTCAAGTATATGAAACAGAAGTTCATGACATGCAAGATCTACAGCGACGTGTGGAAGAGGCGTGCAATATCGTCTGAACCACTCTTGAAATATTTGATAGAGTACGTAATGCAATGCACTACAGAGCTTAAGTATGCATTGCTGAAGGTGGATGTCACATTGAGCAGCACTAATAAAATTGTATAACTTAATTTGTTTTTCATGTAAAATAAATTTCGTTATGACAAAAAGGCTAGTTTGTTCAAAGTGGGCTAGCTTGAATTATTTTATTGTAATAACAGTACCATAAAATGTGAGGGACCCTAAACAAGCAAACATGAAAATAAACTTCAATATTTTATTTTCCAACCGATTCTTAAAATTAAGGTGTTGTTGGATTTGTTATTACATTTATGAAAACAAAGTGCTCTGACATAACCTCAATAAAATAATTTGGTTTTGAGATAGATATTTAATTTTTTTAATTCCTTAACTCCACCATTATTATAATTTTCTTAAATTTATTTTAACCCAAGGAGTGTTGGTCATAATTTTGTGTAGTGTCACCAAATTTTCAGTGATTTGTAATACTTTTTTTAAAAATTTGCTGTATATTTATTATTAGCATTAGAAAGATGAAACTTGTATCAATTTTATTAGTAATAAATTAATTTTAATTATTGGTAATGGAAAAATTTTTAAAAAGTTTTTAAATATAATGTTATTTATAAATTTTTTATAAAAATAAATTTTATAAGTAGATTGACGGTCATTTATGTATATAAAATTATGATGTTAGAAAAAACTGAGATATACAAGTTGTGCAGAATTTCATTCTGAACAAAAAAACATATAATTATATAGGCAAACATTTATACAACATATATTTATGAAGTAACAATAAATATGTTGCCTAGCAACGAATATGCCAACTTTAGCATGCACAATTATAATGTTTATAAATCACGACACGGATCACCCATGATCACTAATAATATACAAACTATAATACACAAACACTAAAAGTCACACAAAGCATAACACAACACATCAACAAACATAAACAACTGCCGGCTTGGTATGGCAATCGAGACTGGCGAGTTGATTGACAGATGACGACGGAAGAAGTAAACAAAGAATTATTTCTGCCACTGTGCCTCATCTGACAGTCATAGAGCAAAACCAAAGACATGTAAACAAACACTGATTCACGGCCTTTCAAATGATATATATTTGAGACGACTTTGACTTTTTTTCCCGACTGTGAGCGACATGAATCGAGTGAGCGCACATCGCCTCAAATTGAGGCGGTAACAGTTAATGAAAATACCGATCGCCTCAATTTGAGGCGATCAACACTCCTTGGGTTAAATTACAATGCCCCTAACTAGTCTTTACAAAATGCCAAGTTCCAGTTTATTTGCTCAAACCATGTTTGATATATAAATTTAAAAATGAATAATACAGACACTTAACAAAGCAAGATAAACCATATGTTTATAGAAACTTTTTGAATTATTTATTTATCACTGTCACAATCCAAAGTTGTGCCACAATTTTGGATAATAATGATTTTTTTTAAGTTATATTTTCATTATTAAACCAAGCTTTTTATGGTTAAAAACAATCTCCCCTATCCCAAGTGGTAAAAAAATTTTACCACTTTTTTAACAAATAATCAGTTTCCAAAAGAGTGCAAAGACCATTTTAGCTTAATGGGCACTACTTACCTCCAAACAGTCTGCTTCTGTTAAAAAGCAGGATCTCAAGTCTTTAAGCATTCCTGAATTAAGACTCAATATCTGGAAAAAAAATAACTAGGTGAGTAATTCATTCATGCAACAATAGTACAACTAAAAGCTACATGTAGCCAAGGCCTAGGATTACCGGTTATGTCCCAATAATTGTTTTATTTCGATGAAAATTGAATATTAGCTGCGAAACTTAAACAAGAAATCCTTAAGGATGTAATATAAATAAAATAAGAACTTACAAAAGTATTATTACGACAAATAGAAAAGAGGAAATGTTAATCTTCAAACAAACTTAACCACAACCTAGAAGACGTATTTTTTACATGTAGTCAATTTATTACTGCTTCAATCTATTCCGTCCCAAAAGTTTTTTTCTTCTGCTGTGCTTAAAATTTAATAAGGATTGGATTTGTTCCATGAAACCTGAATACACTACGTCATCCTCCTGAATACACTACGTTCATGAGAGGTAGGGTAATACTAATCATAATGATTGTACAATATTTGCATTGAGCAATACATGTAATATGTTTATTTTAGCACAAACTATACTTTATAGTATGTAAACTATATGAAATCTCTGATCGTCGATAGTGGCTTGATCTCTGATTTTAGTCAAATAAATGAGTTACTATAGTCCAGTCGTTCTGACTGTACCTCTGAGGTTCGCGGGTTAAACTGGAAAATTGACATAGGTAACGTCGCATCCAGACCGCCACAGCCCTCCTCTAAATTTTACATCCGGTGACTCACAATTGGGAAGAATATAGGAAGGTAAAAAAATAACATAAAAATTAATTTTTTACAACAGGAATTAAAATCTTTTTAGAGTTTAGCTGAGAAAAAATAAGTCAATCTGACAATTTTAACTTATATAAACTATCAAGACCTAGTTGTGATTTATCTAGACCGGAAACAAATTAGCCGTGGGACAGGAAGGAGGCATGCGCTTAAGGGGAGCACGATGTTGCCATGTTGTGCTCCCCTCAGAGGTAAAGTTAGAACGGCTGGAGTATAGTGAGTCATCCGTCATTTCTAATTGTGTTTATGAGTTATGTACTGTATTGTGATTAGAATAAACTATAGTTTAGATATATATATATATATAGTTTAGATCTTAGAAAAATACATTCAAATATAGTGTGGACTACTTAATAAATATTTTTTTAACTAAATGTATAGTCTACACTGACTTATGTTTAGCTTAATCTCTGATCTTAATAACATATCTGAGTTCTTATTGCCTGGATGAGGGTGAATCTCGTTTTATTGTTATAGTGTTAACAGTCTTCTCGTGTGAATAATTTTGTCGCACTAGAGTCTCCAACCCTTTAACTAGTGCTGATTTTGGACTTAACTTGGACTCTACTTAGTTAGGACGACTACTTGCAGCTCCGTCAATTATCAGTGGACCGGTTGTCTTCTGTCCGTCTGTCAGCAAACAATTGTGCAATTTAAACAGCCGTGGCAGTTAACTCTCCTTCCCCGCTTGCTGTTAGGCAAACCCAGTTATTGTGCGCTGACGCCCAAGTTTTGCAGTTAAACATTACTTCACTTGAAAAAGTTTCACGCTTACATTTTTTAACGTATGTATTTCAATTTTTTATATGCTTTTTATGAAAAGTGTACCTAATGTCCCCAGAGATAGATTTTGTGCGACTGTTTTCGTTTATTTTAAAATGTATATATAATTAATTAGAACAATAGTTATTGGTATATAAAAATAAATCCACAAAGTTAGAATAGATCAGTCTCAGGGGGCTTTAGAAAATTCTTTTAATAAATTTCAAGCTTAAAAGAATATGTTCATGAAAAAAGCTGTAATCATATTTTGAAATTAACATTGGTCTTATTTTGAAATTAACATAGGCATTATGGAAATTCAAATCCAATATGGCAGGTGTAGCAGACTCTTGAGTATTTTAATTCTCACAATGCCATTCAGGATCTCCTAGCGAGAAAAATGTCAAGCCCACCAAACCACTGCAACACACATCAAGGGTGTTTGGAAGCGTATCCCCCTACCAAAATAATTCACTATAGTAATAGTCGCTCTACAATAAAGCTCATTTGTAATCCCTTTACCTTCTTCGCCGCCGTCATTCTTCGATACCGTCATTTACCGTTGCATCATCAGTATGTGATTGGTCGCAACGTATTGAAACGAGTTTCTAGCATCAGGGATTTTGATGTTATGTTATTACCGGATCTCAGCGCCAGGGATCACATCCTTCATGTTTCAATCAAGGCAATCTCAATCTTGGGACTTATTATTAGCTATTCTCGTGATGGTCTCTCAATTGATGCTCTTAAGAACGTGTATACTTCACTCATATGCAGTATGCATCTGTTGTCTGGTCACCGTATTATAAGAACCAATGTGATATTTTGGACAGAGTGCAGTGCAGGTTCATCAGAATAATTTGTGTCAGGCTTGGTTTCAATTATATAGACGTTCCAGTAGATCATGTGCAAGATATTTTAGGCTTATCCACTATTGAAGCTAGAAGAAGAGAGTTGGACATGGCGTTTCTTTTCTAACTTATCAATTGGGCCATTGAGTGTCCGGAACTGCTTACCGTACTGTAATTATTGACATCAGAGTCCCACGGAACACTAGATCTATGGAATTGTATAGCAGAAGACTTTTATTCATCTTGTATGGATTCTCTGGCATCATCCCTCGCCTGCAGAGAATTGGAAATGCAGTTTGTGGTCTGGTAGATTTCTTCAATCGATCTTGTAGGGCTTCTTTCAAGAGACAATTACATAATTGCTTATACACTTAGTGCTAATTAATTTCTGTTTATTGTTTTTATTAGTTCAATCCAATAATTGTCTTTTGTTTCTACTCTATTTTTTCTAATTTATTTGTTTTTTGTATTTATAGTTACATCATTGTTATCAGTTATTGTTGTCGTTTTCCATTTTTATCTGTTAATGTCTTTGTTGCTATTTATATATAACTAATTGTATTTGTTTTTGTTGTTTGATATAATAATGCATATTATTGTTGTTATTTTACCATGTTCATCTATTAATGTCTATGCTGTTTCTTTATTTCTATCTTTTGCAGTTTGAAACTATTGTAAATGACTATGTCCGTAGGAAACAAATAAAAAAAATTATCTTATACAAGGTTTTTAGTGTATAAATTGTAACTAATTTTGTACAATAATTGAATTATTTTATAACGTTGTAAATTTGTAAGCTGTGCTACTTTGTTCTGAGGTCACAGGAATATTAACCATAATATTCTCTAATGGAAAAAAGGAAAAATATAATTATGAATGAGGGAATTTAGTTAGGCAGAAGTGGAAACACTGATTGACAGTGACACGTCAATCAGCTGACAACATAATAAATGAATTCTGCTCTGTGTATCTGCGTCATCGAATAGCATATTCTAACCCAATTTATAGTAAGAGGTTACGTTGTTATAGGAATTGAATAGTTTATTTATCTTTTAATAAAGAAGGATTTTCTTCATTAACCAGTTGTTTTTATTTTTTTTAAACAAACATGGCCGACGGCCCCCCTATGTGGACTCCTGATAAAAAATACAGTGATCGTGAAAGGTATATGTTATATAATATTTAATGTATCCTAGGTTATGTTTTTTTAGTTATACCATACAAATGTTTAAGTAGGAAAGACTAGTTATTTGATACGATTTAATATCATTTCATATGATATGAGGGTAACTGCAGTTTCTTCTCACCTAATGAAATAAAAGTAGAAGGAGGCCTTGTCAATTTTTAGCTGAATATTTTCATAGTAGATAGCCAAGAAACAAGTTATGAACTTTTTTCAGCGAAAAAGTTACTAAAATGAGGAAAAGTGGGAAATATTTTTGTTCGTAAATACAGTATTGTGGGTACTCAAACTGTGCGGTATTTTGTCTTGATCATGAATCAAATGTTTAGAAATTGAACTATAACTAATAGCACTACCACCGGTAATGTCCAGTTTCAGTAAGGTTCTGTTTTGTTAGGATAGGCCCAGGTTGGGTATTGTTTGGTCTGGTTAGGTTAGGTTATGTTATTTTGTTTGGTAAGGTCCAGAAAGTCCATAATTACCATTTTCAAGGTATGATGGAAAAAGTACTTTTGCGGCGAATCCTATCTAGGGGCCATAGGCCTATGGGTCATGATAATACAAGTAACAACTAACCACAAAAAACAAATTCAGATATATTTTTGCTGGAGAGAGGCATATGAGTTAAAGTTATAGGGCTAGATTGTAACCTATAGTTAATTATTAGTAGTTAATTTTGTTAATTTTTACAGTCTGGTCTAGGTGAATTAAGACAGGAGTAATGTAATGTAAGGGCTTAAATAAGTGGTAGAACTAGTAATTTGTTAAGATTTTATAGTAACCAAATACATAGTTTTGTTTTTGGTCAGTAAAGTTAGTGTTTGGCAGATTCCAGCCAGTAATAACCAGTGGCACACACAGGACTTTCTCACAAGGGGTGCTATCTGGTGTGTGTGGGGTGGGGGGAGGTTGCAAAAGTAGTATATGAAACTCAAGTTTCTGATAGTGATTAGAACAGAGTTTTATTTATATCAAAAAGTAATATATAGCGTATTTTTGGGTTGATTCGGTTACGCTTCACCTTGACGCACAGCCGACTATTTGCTGCCAGTCGCACCTGCCGCACATAGCACTGCAGTATACAACTATCGTCCCTGTCACACGCTAGTGATGTTGAATATTAATATATGCTATAGTTATAGCTTACAGCCTCTTAAAAACTGAACAACTCGCTGCAAACTTCTTATTTTGTGGACTGTGGTACGGTATTCTACAAAGCAATTTCATTTTAATTTTGCAGAAAAAACTGTTGCAACCAAGGGGAGGTGCTTCAGCACCCAAAGCACTCCCCTTGGGTGGGCACCTGGTAATAACACAGTGTCACAATCATTTGTCAGAATTTGACGTTTGAACTAGTCCTGTTTGATTTTAGTAAATGTGATGTTGAATATATGTTTAACTAAACACTAAGTCGTAACTTGAACTATAATTCTAAACATATACTGTACTAAGCATTTGTTTCATAGGTGGATTTGTATTTATCCAGCTTATATAAACAGCAAAAAAACATTGGCTGAAGGAAGAAGAATTCCTAAAGAGAAAGCAGTTGAGAACCCAACCCATCAAGAGATAAGAGATGTGCTATTAGCTGCAGGCCTTAAATGTGGGGTAGAGAATAAGATATTCAGTAGGGAGAGAAGTAAAGAGCTGTTGTACAGAGGGCGAATCAGAGTACAACTCAAAAACGATAATGGAACACAAATTCATAGTGATTTCCCTACTCGTAAGTTATTATTAAATAAAGTACATTTTTAATTTAGTGGATATATTAATTAAGTAAGGAGGGTATTACTGACAGGAAGGTAGTGAAAGAATACAAAAGGACAATTTAAATAAAGACAGAATGAAGTTTTCCTACTACATTAGAGTCTTGCTTATCCTATTTAAATGGGTGGCTGTGACGCTGGATATGAAAAAATATTTGATAATGGGGAAAAATATTTATAATCCAGGTAAGATAAAAACTAAGTTGTCATGTGTTTATAAAATGGAAAACTGTAATACATGTTTAAAAAAGTGTTTTGGCAGAATCGTATCTTCATTCTATAGAATAATTTTAAAAAGTGAGAATATTATTTATTATTATTACCTTTTTAACCCTTTTACCGCCATACAATTATTGCCGGTCGAGCGCTCGACCGCCATAGTAGGTGAGGGTCAATGTGTCACTCAACCGCCAGACGCTAGGATCATAGCGTGTCGCCTGGCCGCCAGAGCATTTTGCCGCTTTTTACAACCGTTCACAAAAACGATTGTGGTTACATTAATTTGAAAGATAGAAGAATTCTGTTTTCACCATTTTATTCATTAAGAAATTATCTTTAATGTGATATGACTTACTAGTCTATTACTAACATATAACATTTTCGAAGGAGCAAAAATAAAATGCAAAATAAAGTTTAGAAAATTTTTTTAATTTTAAAGTTAATAAGAAAAATAAAAATGTCGTTTTAAAATTCTTTGTATATATAATTTGGTTTGAAATTTAATAGAGAACAATTGAGTAAGTTTTCATTTTAAAAAATTAAGAATTGTTTTTTTTATAAATATATGACTAAAATAGTACAACAACTCATTTTAATCAGAATTAGGAATAGAAAAGCCTATAGACGTACATACATAACATACTAGACGAACTAGAATCATCCATACTATCATAAACATTATCATCAATTACAATGTTTGTCCCTGATTGAATAACATTGTTTATCAGTGTTCCTTCACTTACTGGTGAACGTCGCTTATCACACATTTTGGCACTGTACTAGTATAAATATAAAACAAAAATACACTTACATAATAATAAAATTCATATAAACATGATTGAATAAACTATACATACTCGTATCATAACCTAAAAACACCAATCTCAGGAACACAACAGACAGACACTGATTTCTTCACCATTCAATCAGCTGGGCACTGACAAAAATAATTGACGTTTTTCACATATTTTGTGTTTACTATGCAAAAGTATTGTATTCAACTAAAGTAGATTATATTCTCGTTGTAAATATTGTTCTGAATATAGTGATATATATTTATGCTGAAAAAATTAAATAATTCATTGTATAAACAACAAAAATGCAGAGGGCCTATATATAGGCTCTTGGCGGTCGAGCGTCACTACTGCCAGGGCCTATATATAGGCTCTTGGCGGTCGAGCGTCACTACTCCCAGGGCCTATATATAGGCCCTTGGCGGTCGACTGCCCAACTTATTAGAGCCTATATATAGGCCCTTGGCGGTAAAAGGGTTAACAAAAGAAATGTACAGATGTACATTAATTAGTCACCCACAAGAGATGGTGAAGCTATCTGTGCGTGGGGAAGGCATTTAGGGT
Source organism: Stictocephala bisonia (assembly GCA_035578905.1). Taxonomy (NCBI): domain Eukaryota; kingdom Metazoa; phylum Arthropoda; class Insecta; order Hemiptera; family Membracidae; genus Stictocephala; species Stictocephala bisonia. The sequence continues at coordinate 2,228,706 of JAQJVL010000063.1, read as the reverse complement.
AATTCTGATTAATATATGGGTCAACTCTGATTTTTTTCATATTACAATATTATGTTCCTAATATATGTAGAATTAGTTAAAACTTATAATTACATGCCGGAAACAACATTAAAATACATAACTAACCTTAATAGTCGTCACTATCGGAGTCACAGTCCGGCTCCTTACGTTGTGGCTCTGTGTGATCACAATATGCTGAAATTCCGTTGTAGACATATGAAATCGTTCTGAATAAGTGATGTACTCGAGTCTTATAGTCACAGAACTTCCTTTTAAACAAAAACTCAGCTAAATGGCCAATGAGATGATGTTTTTGGTTGCCGTATTTAGGGATGTTACCTCTCACCTCCCTCCAGACCCTTTCAATGTTTTGGGTGTGAGCACCGGTGTCAGGATCGACAAAATTATAACTATGATTAACAGTTAGATGGTGGTAACCTTGATGTTGTAAACAGTTATAACTTCGCCAACAGTCACTTATCACCATCGTTCCCAGTAACACATACTTTTGGATTATCGGTAACAACGTTTCTTGGCCCCGTGTTGGAACAGGAACTAAAACACAATGTTTGCTTTCACGTTCAATGCCACCAAATACCCAATTACCTTCAATCATTTGGCCACGATTATATTTTCGCCTACCAATTTTTGCTTCGTCGATCTCTACTGTTTTCCCTACTCCTCCAATGGGTTGAGACTGTTCAAGTAGAATAATCATACAAATTTCCCTGAGATAACTACTCCAATCAACGACAGCGTGATGTGACAGGTCGAGTTCGTATCGCAACAGATCGTGAGTTGGAGATTTTAATAGAACCCAATAAGCGACAAAATGGCAGACAGTTTGCAGTGATAGTTTATGTTTTTCAAAGAAAGTAAATTGAAACTGAGACACAAACTTTTTACACTGAATTTTCACTTTTTTCTTGTTTCTGTCGGTACTTTCTATTCTTTTCCAACATCGAAACACGTGATCACTTTCATTTAAAGTTATTTGATTTCCACAAGTGGGACATTTTTTATTCCGTGGTATTACTCCGTGATCGTACAAAAAATTGTTTCTCACTATCTTTAGAGCTCACTATAAATTTTGTTAAAGTGAATTCGCATGTATTACATAGAAACGGATTAACATCGACATCCGAACTACAAGCCGTCATGCTAAGAATTGAATAGAGGCCATATAACGGTGAGCCTGTTTGGACTTTGACTTGAACTTTAACTGTCCCATTGTTATCGATATACATCTTTCCGGCAATAAATTCCTGTTATTTTTGTTTTAACTTGACCTTAGGAACATAATATTGTAATATGAGAAAAATCGGAGTTGACTCATATATTACTCAGAATTACCGCATTTAGATATTATTAAATGTAACACTAATTAATGAAACGTAATTTATAATATAGTGTATGGATATTCATGTTCGGAGTGTTGCAGTCAGAGGGTCCAATGTTAGTATGTAATTTCTAAGAGCATTTTTAATAGTAATATTTCTTCCTGTTAATGTTTTCAATGTGGATGGTAGAGGATTATAAATTATATTTAAGCAATATAGAGGTTGCTTCTTTGATAGAGAGTTTTTTTACAGAAGGTAGTTGAAGTGATTTATTTCTTGTTTTTGAAGTGGAGGCTAAAATTTGGATTTTAAATAGTTCGTAATTGTGTATTAGTGCTTCTAGTATATACGTGTGTAAAATTCCCAATTTGTTAAAGTTCTCACTTTTTAGTTTTTTTTTTTTTTTTTTTTTTTTTTTTTTATATTTATTGATTTAGTTACTGGATTAATCGTTGTACTATATGATCCATCCCAAATTATCCGATAAGTTGCTGTGCTGTGTACGAAGGCGTAATATATAGAATGTAGTGTCTGTAGCTTTAAATGTTTTATTTTGTAAAATATGTAATGATAATACTGTATCTGAGTTTTTTAACTATTGTTTCAATATGGATTTTCCACTTCAAATTATAATCTAAGGTGACTACCACATAGTTATAGTACATCATCCTTTTTATCTTTTTTCCTCCAAATAATATAGGTCCTGTATTCTGATAACTATTAACATAGCATCCTATTGTTTATGAACCATTTTATAGCATTTTCCAATTTGTTGTTCATACTTGCTTCAGCTAGAACATTATTTTGTTCAATACTTAGTATAAGAGTGTCATTAGAATAAGCTGTGGTATCAGATATATTTTCAAAAATATCATTTATGAATATGATAAGAAATAATGGATCCTTGAGGTACTCCAATTTGAACTGTTTAATTGTCATTGTAAGTTTCATCTATTCTGACACAATGTTGTCTATTAGTTAAATTTTAATTATTTTAAGTGTGTGTCCTATAATTCCAATACTTTAAAATGTTTTAAATAAGATTTCATGATGTACATTATCAAATGCTGTTTTTTAATCTATAAAAGTGGCTGTAACTTTTTTATTGTTGTTTAATTCTTTATAAATTATGTTAGTAACAGTAGCTAAGGCCTTTGAAGTATTCATATTTTTACTGAAGCCAAATTGTTTTGGTGAAATTAAATTATCTGTATTAATAAAAATGATGTAATCTAGTATTATTTTTTAAAGATTTTAGCTATGTTAGAAATCAGAGATATTGGTCTATAATTTGAGCATTCTGTAGTGCTAACACTCTTGTGAATAGAGATAACGATTGAATTTTTTAGCAATTGAGGCCAGACACTAATATGCATACAGATATTGAAAAAATATTCTAAAAATGGAATAAGAATCTGTTATGGTGTTTTTAAAGTCTTTACATTTATTTGGTCAGGTCCTCCTCCTTTATTTTTCATTCCATTTATCTTTTCAAATAATTCTTGTCGATTAGTAGGGTAAAGAAAGAAGCTATCATGAATTATATACTCATTGTCAACATTATCAGGTATTTTGTCGGCCAAGTATTGGTTGAAATTATTCTCAATTTATTTTTAATCAGTTATGTAACGGTTATCTAAAGTCAGCTTAGTTATACAGTATAACCTCGCTAATTCAAACCTCAGTAATTCGAAAACCTCTACAATTTGTATTTTCTACCTAATACTTTGAGAAAACCTCTAATATTCGAAAAAAATATTCCGATAATTTGAAGGGATTTGCCGCACAATTTAGCCTCTACAATTCGAATTTATGTACAGTTGGGTCTCTAGAATTTGAATTTTGTTGCTGCAATTTGAAGCATTACCTTTCAAATTCGAAGTTAACCTCTACAATTCGATCTGCGACGCCGAGAGCTTCTGAAATTCGAAATGAGGAAAAAACAAGCTTGTTGAAACATGAACTAGTGCGTATTGTGGTCTATTTTGATTCCTTACTGATGTGCGTTTCATAAATCCAGTAGTCACTTTTTCCATACTAATTTATTGTTTGGTGATTTATTAGTGAGTTTGGTGAGGATGAGTTCAAAGAAGTATAAATGTTTGACGATTGGTGAGAAAATTAAAATAAGTGATGCAGTTAAAAGTGGTAAAAAACGGGAAAATACTGAAGAGTACGGTATCCCAGCTAGCACATTGCAGTCGAAACCATCCACACGTTTGTGGAACAGTCAACTGATGTGAAGGATAACATTTTTGCAGCTAGCTGTTGTCACTATTGAAAACGCTATTGACACTCAAGCAAACAACTCATTTAAACAGTAAAGAATTACAGACTTTTCAACTTTCATGTTAAATAAAAATCATGTTGCAACAGTAAACTTAATGTTTTTTATGTGTTGGGATATGTTTTTACAGTAAAGTAATCACCTCTATAGTTAAAATTTTTTTCACACTACCTCTATAATTCAAACTCTCAAAAATTCAAACATCCTATAATTCAAATCCAATTTCCTTTCCGTTGAACTTCGAATTAGCAAGGTTCTACTGTAGTTTGGACACTTTTCTTATTTTTACCTAATTTTCTATTGATATCTTTCCAGAATTGTTTAGGATTTTTTTGTGTCGATTTCAATTTTGTTATATTCATAATCGTATTTAGCTCTATCAATAATATTTTTTAAAGTTTATTATAATCTTTGTATTCCTTTTGGAGTTTGTTATTATTAATGTCTGCTTTCCAGATTCCATGTAGATTTTCTTTTTGTAATATTAAAGTCAATATTCCAGAAGTTATGAAATACTTTCTTGCTTTCTGTGGTGATTTATTGTTAGAATGTTTTTTGGTAGCTGTTAGAATATAAAAGGGAAAACTGTAATACATATTAACCCTTATTACACCGTAAGCGCATATATGCGCATATATTGACTGGGCTCTAAATGCCGTAAGCGCATATACATGTAATAATTGCAAAAGTAATATTTTCTAAATAATAATTCTAATTTAAACCGGTAGTGCGTTTGGTTATGGTTGGTGGCTCATGAGAAACGCATTGTGCGACTCGTGACCTTTTGTTGGCCTGTCAATCACTACAAGACAGTGTACATGGTTTTTGCCTGGCAGTGTACATTTCCGCTGCGCCGCTTAACGCCCAAGCACATATAAGCACAGCTACTGTCGAACCGAGCGGTTGTCATTCTCCACTGACTCACCTCTTTGAAACTGTGTATTTAGTTGTTTTTATCATTACTTTAGTTTATTATATGTTAGTTATTTATTAGTTTTAAGTGTCAATATGAATAATCCAGATGATTCTGATTTTGACGATTTTGTCTAAGGTGTACTAAATACATCTTATTCAAGCGCTGTATGTATTTACTTATTTATTATTATTATATATATATATATATATATATATATATATATATATATATATGTTATGTGCAGGTCCTTAATGTCTTTATCAGTTTATGTACATGTAAATTTACTCAATTATACATTTTTTTATTAATAAAAATAGTATTTTGAATTGATTCATATAAGTAATATATGCCTAAGGCTATTTTTCAAGTAAACAGTTGCTTATTTACATATTCATATATAAGAAAAAAGTTGACGTAAGCTAATAAAAGTTTCAAAATGCTATCATATCTTTTTTTTTCTGTATAGAACAAGAAAAAAAGAGCAACTAAAAAATATAATTTTGAGTTTTGTAGGTACTGTTAATGAGCGCTTAATGGAAAATAGGCATTGGATAAATGACGCTTTAAGGGTTAATAAAAGGTTTTTTTGGCAGGATCATATCTTCATTCTATAGAATGATTTTGAAAAGCTAGTAAATAGGTAGAATTAACTGAGCAAATTCGTTGCACCATATGGATCATTTAAATGAGTGGTCTGACGTAGTTCCCTCTCCGTCAAGTACCTCTATGACCAATTTACCTTACCCAAGAGACTGCCATCTTAGGCTCAGAGATCACTGAGAATGCTACATCGTAAAATTGGTAAATATTCAGTACTTGGACATCAGTTAATAACATTTTCAACCTGTCAGTACTGGAAGAATTGAGTTTTAATAATTTTTTTCTCAGTAATTAAGTAATCATTGTTTAGGGCTTTCTTTGTATAATTGGAAAAAGTATCCAAAACTTTGGTTATATGCTCTTCAAAAATAGTACTTTTTTTCTATGGATTAGTGATGCTGATCTAGATTTGAGAATATATGAAATTTACCCTTGTTAAAAATTAATTTGAAAACTTAGGTAACATAGACACAATGAAATTAATTATGTTCTTGTCAGATCAACGGTAAAGTTGACAAAACTTAGTGATTCTTTTTTTAACTGTTTCATTTTTAACCTTAACTATACCTAAAGTATTACATTTATTTGAAAAAAAAAAAACTGTACTTGTGAAACATAATGTAAATTAAAGGAACAAACCTTGTCTATTAAAGTATATGTTTAATATTTGTTTTATTTTATAATCAGAGAAACAAATTGTTTTCAAGGTGAATCTGTAATGCTATTTTTGGGAACTATGATCCCAAAACTCAAGAGTAGATCAAGCAAGCAAGGTGGAGGTGACTACACTTCTATTCAAGGAGGAAGTTCTAAGAAGAAGGGAAAAGGCCGGCGGTAAACTCTCAGGTTTGTCATGTAAGTGGGCAGAATTATTTTCTTTTTATATTAATAATCATGAATTGATGAATTTTCAAAGAGGATAGTGGTTGTAATAACAATAAACTTAAATAATAGAAGTCATAAGTTGTAAGAAACAACAAGTGTAACCAATATGAAATGTTAGATGGGAGAAGAGTATGGGTAGAGACAGGAGTTTCAGAATTTTTAACTTTGCAATTGTGTCTGGTCTTTCATGCACATATGGAGGGTTTTAGTGTTAAGACCAATAAATTGAGCAGGGCAATGCCGGTCTGGAACTGGAGTTGGTAAATTAAGTTGGTGGAATCACAGGTGTCTTGAATGACCTTGATGAATTAAGTCTGGCAGGTTAAGGGTGTTTGATTGAAAATTATTTTTGACATTTTTTAAAATGGAATTATTAGTATCCATGTAAGTAATAAATGTGTTACGGGAACAAATAATACAATCATCTTTGGCTAAAAAACTAGATAAATTCATTGCTAGAGTTTACTATAAATTAGGAAGTTATGTCCTTCTGTTGAATTTGCAGAGCGGGGCAGGCGGGGGCTATGAGGGGTATGGAGGGAGGGGAATACATTGCTTGTTCGTTAGTGAGTCAGCATCTTTACTACTCTTAGCGGCAGTTACGATAAAATCTAGAACTAAATTCCTTAAACTGGGCACCCGTATGAACACCCTTTGGGAGGTAATGGAGTTAGTAAATGATGTGGCTGAGAGATGAATAGGACAGGTTTTGCAAGGATTAGAACCGGGTCATTACTGGTCTTTACAAAAGGTCGGGTTGTTGGGATAAAGTTACAAAAAACCCGACCTGTACTATAGTATGTGAACATACACCCCTTACCATTGTCACCTACCTAGAAACAGCTGAAGCCTCACTCACCTGAGGAAAGTGGCAGAGGTACTGAAAATTTGTATTATGTTTAATGTCTATATTTGTCTACTTCGTTATTGTTCTATTGTATATTCTGAAAATAAATAAAAAATATTATTATTATTATTGTGTTGGTGGTCTTCTAAGGTAGGTTTGCTGATGTCCTATCTCTCCTATTATACTAATTCCTGGCCTAGTGCCCTTTAACCTAAATCTAACATTTCTGTCAATATGAATAATCTTATAATTTTCATAAAATACTTCTTAAAATTTTGTACTGTTAGTTACTTGCATTTTTATTTTTCAGTTTCACCAAGTTTTTATTTATAAGTCTCAGTTGTGTCTAATCTATTGGACAAACATGCCCCCGTTGTAACCAAACGAATAACCAGGCAACCTTCCCCTTGGATCACTCCTGCCTTACGTCATTTAACGGCCCAGCGTGACTCTATCCATAGGAAATTTAAGAGGACTAAGGACCTCATTGATAGAAATGTCTATAAACATCTACGAAATAGAGTTAAACAAGAAATGTGAAATTCAAGAGCTAGGTACATATATAGATATTTCACTGAAAATAAATCATCTACTGAACGCTGGCATATGATCAAGAAGTTGGGGGGTGTCCAGGATTAAACCTGATAGTCCCATCTCAGTAAATCTTAATAAGCTTAATAATTACTATATTAATCTCCCTGTTGATAACACTGGGTTTGTTGTATTTTCAGGTCATCTAAGATCTCAGCTTCCAACTCCTCATGATTCATATTTTACTTTAAATATGACAAATGAGAATGAGGTCCATAAATCCATTATGATGATTAAAAGTAATGCGATTGGGGCAGACAACATTTCTATGAAGTTATTAAAAGTTATAATCCCCGCAGTTTTACCTGTTATCACGACAATCCTGAACAAATCACTTGCAACCTCAATATTCCCATCTGCCTGGAAATCAGCGATTGTTCGGCCAATCGCCAAGACGTCCTCTCCATCTGATTATCGACCAATCAGTATCTTACCTGCGCTCTCTAAATGTCTTGAGAGGATTGTTCACCAACAAGTATGTAATTATCTTTCTAGTAATGATCTTCTTAGTAAGTTTCAGTCAGGTTTTCGGAGAAATCACAGTACCACCACTGCACTTTTATATATATTACTGAGGATATTCTAAAAGCTATGGACATCAGACAAGTGACATTGCTCACTCTGTTTGATTTTTCTAAAGCGTTTGATTGTGTCTATCATCCACTGCTCAAAGTCAAACTTTCTCATCTTGGTTTCTCGTCCAACAGTATTTCCTGGTTTGAGTCCTATCTGACTGGCAGGCGTCAGCGTGTACATGTGAATAACGAATACTCTAATTGGGGAAGTGTAACCAAAGGTATCCCTCAGGGCTCTGTACTTGGACCTCTACTGTTTACTCTGTATATCAATGACTTGTCCAACAGCATTTATCACTGTAAATATCACCTTTATGCTGACGATTTACAAATATACTCTCACGTTGATGTACCAGACTTAAATGAAGGGGTTAATAGAATGAATTCTGACATTAAATCTATTGGTGACTGGGCGTTCAGACACAGCTTAAGACTGAACAACAACAAGACTCATTATTATTGGACGTAACAGACTGATGGCACAGATTGATGTTGATACAGTACCCCGTATCTCTATTGATAATAATTCACTTAACTACTATGACAAAATTAAGAACTTGGGACTCCTTATGAATACTACACTTACATGGTCTGATCATGTATCTTTAATGTGTAATAGGGTTTTTGCTGGTATTCACACTCTTAAGAAATATTATAATTGTTTACCTTTAGATGTTAAGATTATGCTAGTGAAAACTCTTGTATTTCCCCATTTTGACTACTGCGACATTGTCATCAATGACATGCCTACCCATCTTTCTGATAAACTTCAACGAGCGCAGAACTACTGTCTACATTATATTTTCAATCTCCGTCGAGATGAACGTATCACTCCTTACTTCAGACGGCTAAATTTACTGAAGTTACTTGAGTACAGAAAAGTCAAAATTTTATCTTTACTGTACAATGTTCTTCAATCCAAAAATCCTTCTTATTTAGCTTCAAATTTTATGTTTAACTTCAGCATAAGTAATCGGGACACGCGTCAGGGTTCTTCAATGTTAATTATTCCAGCTCATCGAACAGCACTTTACAATAGATCTTTTACTGTCACTGCCTGCAGATTGTGGAATAAACTTGATCCTTCAACTCGAAATATTGATAGTCGAGCTCGGTTTGTTGTGGCACTAAGGGAGTGGTTGTCGGCAGATTCGTGGGGGTTGTAGGCCTTGGCCGTGCTGTCAATGTTGGACTGGGTGTATGTGTGATGTGTGATTGTTGTGATCAGTTCATGGAGTAATTTTTATTTATTATTACTTTTTTTTATTTGTTTATTTATTTATTATTTTTTTTCATGTAAGTAATAGTTTTTTTTTCTTCTTTGTTTTATGTTCTTTCACGCTTTATGCTTAATTTGCTTAGTTTTAATTATCTTAAAACTATAATTTTTTATTGTTGTTTAACTTGTAAATAATGTGCTCAGCAGCAGTGAACATGTATGAACTCTTAGATATACTCATTGTAGTTATGTATTAATTTTTCTTTATGAGGTTAAGTGTAAGAGAGGACCTAATGGTCCTAACTTTGCCTCACAAAATAAAACTTTTTTCATTTCATTTCATTGTGTCAAGCATAACATTTCTTACAACTTTCAAATTTAGAGTAATTTCCATGTCTTATAGATTTTTTTAAGAAAAGTAATATCAAAGTACAAACTGTTGATTATAATTTTAGAATCGCTGTGTTATTTCTTCTGAGATTCTTATAGGTTGACAGATGATAGTCTAAACCAATATTTTAATTTATTAAAGAATGAGTTACTGTCTGACAAAACCATGTTTATTTTAAATCCCTTAATAATTCATGCTGTCAAAAAGCATTAATTATTTTAAACACTTTCTGGATCCTCTTGATATTTATAAGTATGATTTTACCTGTAAATGATTGTAATACAATAACACATGCCGGTGGCTCTCATTGTATCCTCATTTATGATAAGCTCGGAAACAAGTTTTTTTCACTGTGACTCTATGAAGAATTATAATAAAGGCGACTCCAAAATTATTGCACAAAAGATTTTATCTTATTATAAAGTTGTGAGGGAGGAACCTGTTATAATTGAAATGAAGGAGCCAACGCAAATAAATGATTATGACTGTGGGATATATATGCTTGGAGCTATTGAGGTTGTAGTGTTTGGTTTTCTGGAGGGTCACACTCTAAGTTTCAATAAGTTTGATGATTGGAGCTTATCAAAATTCGATCCTATAAAAAAACGCTCTAATTGGCCTTCATTTTAAGTAACCTTTCTTCTATGTTAGCCTACTTATTTCAATAATGGAAAAACTTGAAACAAAAAAATGTGAAAAATCTGTTCTTTGTAGTAGGACAAATATCTTGTCTGACCAGTTGATCACAGTGAATTTCAGCAACTCTGGGAAGTGGATTGCTGTAAAAAATTGTGTTCCCCCAAATGTACAACTAATGATCAGCTTAATATTTAGTAACAGATTTGCTCCATTACAAGAAATTTCTTCAGGCTTGAATGTTCAAGATGTCTCTGAAATAACTAATACATCAGGTTCTGTTCAACTTGGCAAATCGATCAGAAATAAGAAGAGGAAGAAGCAGGTACTGGTTATATCAGATAGCCATGGGCGTGGCTGCAGGTCTTTCCTCCAGGAAGAATTAGGAAATGAATATAATGTGTCTGCCAATTGTTAAACCAAGTGCCTCTTTTAATAATGTAACAAAGAATATAGATGAAATGTCACAGTCAGTGGGGAAGGGGGGCTATGTGGTTGTGCTTGCTGGAACATGACATTAAGGATGATGATGTATTACCTGAGATAAATGTCACAGTCAGTGGGGAAAGGGGGGCTATGTGGTTGTGCTTGCTGGTACAAATGACATTAAGGATGATGATGATGTATTACTTGAGATAAGTGTCACAGTCAGTGGGGAAGGGGGGCTATGTGGTTGTGCTTGCTGGTACAAATGACATTAAGGATGATGATGATGTATTACTTGAGATAAGTGTCACAGTCAGTGGGGAAGGGAGGCTATGTGGTTGTGCTTGCTGGTACAAATGACATTAAGGATGATGATGTATTACATGAGATAAATGTTACAGTCAGTGGGGAAGGGGGGCTATGTGGTTGTGCTTGCTGGAACATGACATTAAGGATGATGATGTATTACCTGAGATAAATGTCACAGTCAGTGGGGAAAGGGGGGCTATGTGGTTGTGCTTGCTGGTACAAATGACATTAAGGATGATGATGATGTATTACTTGAGATAAGTGTCACAGTCAGTGGGGAAGGGGGGCTATGTGGTTGTGCTTGCTGGTACAAATGACATTAAGGATGATGATGATGTATTACTTGAGATAAGTGTCACAGTCAGTGGGGAAGGGGGGCTATGTGGTTGTGCTTGCTGGTACAAATGACATTAAGGATGATGATGTATTACATGAGATAAATGTTACAGTCAGTGGGGAAGGGGGGCTATGTGGTTGTGCTTGCTGGTACAAATGACATTAAGGATGATGATGTATTACCTGAGACAAATGTCACAGTCAGTGGGGAAGGGGGGCTATGTGGTTGTGCTTGCTGGAACATGACATTAAGAATGATGATGTATTACCTGAGATAAGTGTCACAGTCAGTGGGGAAGGGGGGCTACGTGGTTGTGCTTGCTGGTACATGACATTAAAAATGATGATGTATTACTTGAGATAAGTGTCACAGTCAGTGGGGAAGGGGGGCTATGTGGTTGTGCTTGCTGGTACAAATGACATTAAGGATGATGATGTATTACCTGAGACAAATGTCACAGTCAGTGGGGAAGGGGGGCTATGTGGTTGTGCTTGCTGGAACATGACATTAAGGATGATGATGTATTACCTGAGACAAATGTCACAGTCAGTGGGGAACGGGGGCTATGTGGTTGTGCTTGCTGGTACATGACATTAAGAATGATGATGTATTACCTGAGATAAGTGTCACAGTCAGTGGGGAAGGGGGGCTACGTGGTTGTGCTTGCTGGTACATGACATTAAGAATGATGATGTATTACCTGAGATAAGTGTCACAGTCAGTGGGGAAGGGGGGCTACGTGGTTGTGCTTGCTGGTACATGACATTAAGAATGATGATGTATTACCTGAGATAAGTGTCACAGTCAGTGGGGAAGGGGGGCTACGTGGTTGTGCTTGCTAGTACATGACATTAAGAATGATGATGTATTACCTGAGATGTGTCACAGTCAGTGGGGAAGGGGGGCTACGTGGTTGTGCTTGCTGGTACATGACATTAAGGATGATGATGTATTACCTGAGATAAGGGGTTTAGAACACTCCTAAACAGCTATCGTTCTGTGTCCATCCTCAGCTCTGTGAGTAAATTTTTTGAATCTGCAGCTAACAAGCAGTTTAGGGAATTCTTGTCCAAATGGAACCTCTTTGTACACTCCCAGTTTGGCTTTCGTCAGAGTCGCAATACTGAAACTGCAGCTTATGTGAATGACGTTGTCAGTGCCTTGGATGGGTCACAAAAGGTCACTGGTGTCTTTTTTAATCTATCTAGGGCATTTGACTCAGTAAATCATGAAGTACTTTTGGGTAAACTAAAGTCGTCAGGAGTAACTGGGACCACATTGCAGTGGTTTGCCTCATACTTAAAAAACAGAAAGCAAAAAAAACTAATATAAAAGTGAATCTGTTAAAATATGAATCAAAGTATTGCAGTATAATTGGAGGCATGCCTCACGGTTCGATCTTGGGGCCAACTTTATTTTTAATATATATCAACGATTTGTCTAAAAAAGTAAATAATTGCCTGCTGACGTTATATGCAGATGACACATCAGTTATGATTAAAAACAACACCAGTTCTTTATATACAGTGTTTTCTGGTTCTTTACATAACCAGATAACAGCCACATTAACAGACTTGAATATTTGATTCTCCACTAATAATCTTTCATTAAATCCTACGAAAACCAAATTAATTAATTTTCAGTTACGTAATCATAATGTATGTATACCTGATATTTCTTTTAACAACACAATATTATTTTGGGAAAACTTCATAAACATTCTAGGAATGGATTGACAGTAACTTAAACTGGAATTCCCATGTACAACAGCTCAAACGTAAATAAATTCTGCTTGTTTTTCTATTCATGTTTTGTGGGACTGTAGATTTTCCAACACTGAAAATAATCTACTATGGTTATTTTTTTCCTTTAATGAGATACAGACTGATTGTCTAGGGACAGTCGTCATATGCCATTGAAGTATTCAGATTGCTAAAAAAATGCCTCAGAATTATGACCAAAAGTAATTTTCGTAGTTCTTGTAAATAAACTTAAAAAATTTGAACCTTACCCTGTTTATGTATATATGAGGTTATTGTTTTCACAATGAATAATACACAGTCTCTTGGAGATAATTCCTTAAAGAATAATTATAGTACTAGACACAAACATTTATTTCAGCAGAAACATCATAAATCTTCAGCTTTTGAAAAAAACCCCATTTACACCTGTTTGTGATTCCTTGAAAAAAGTCTAAACAGTTTTTTTTATAAATGTTATTATTCTATTCAAGAATTGTTATAGGACAGGGAGGTTTCATTTAGACTAAGGTTCTTTATGTTTAAGTAAAATTATAATTTGACAAGTTGCCTGTTTGCTACAGTATATCCTGTAACAGTGCAAATGTAATGTTGACAATAAAATGATTTAATTTGATTTGAATTAGTTTTTGATACTTAAAGAACAAAATTCAAGAGCAGAAAAGTATATATATTTTCATATTTTACAAATCAACAGTATTCAACCTAAGTACAATTTGAATATTAACACATTCAGTGCCACGAGGCCGTAAAGTCAACCACACCGTCCGACTGCTATTGACTGCTTGGCTGTCACCGGTGGTGGCTGATGGCTGTCTTATTTGGCCATACTGCCTCACTCACATTATTAAATCAGTCTTCGCCCAGCCTTTGCCAGGTTCGCTTGCTAGTAGGTCCCGCACTTCTGTGGTATCCTATGAGTAGGACGTGGTTTTCAGTTTCCGGTTACGGTTATTTTTGGAGTTTCTATTACTGTTTTTAATTTTTTTTGTCAAGAAATTAGGAATAAAATTAAACAAAAATATGTACAATGTACTGCAAAGAAGGAAAAATTAAAAATACTGTATTTTTCTTCTACAAACACCCTGACCTACCTGAATTGTGTTCTGTAGCATTTATTGAAAAATTTATCTCAGATTATAGTAATTGTGAAAAATGTTAGGAATGGACCTTATAATAGTATTTTTTAATCTTTTTCATTTGTTTTACTTAATTCCTTATATTACTAACTAGTTTATTACAAAATAAAGAGGTGTCAAATATCCTGGACATTAATTTTTTGGCAGTCATTCACTCTTTTATGACCGAGTAGACGGCCATACGTAAAAATTAATTTTTTTTAGCCAACCACATATACAGACTACTTATGACTACAAAACGAAAATATGGCCTTAGCACTGAATGTGTTAACTTACTACAATGCAGGCTGATAGGCGTAATTTTCTGATGACCTAACCAAGGAAATTCTGCTTATGTAGCGTGGCATCACATTATCAGGATGTCCAGCAGCCTTGCATTTCAGGAAGTTGAGAATTATACTTAAATTTTTAGCACTAGGAAAAATCGGGAATTGGACTTGAAACTAAATTATCATCAGGAGTTTTTTTTTTAGCATAAGTATTATGAATTCTCAATTACATAAAACAACAAGATCAAAAAGCCACTCCAGAAATGACAAACTGTAGTTGTCAATAGGTTATTTTCTCTTGTAAATGCGCTTCTAAACAATGGAGAACATACACAAAGTGCCATATTAGCTGTTGCAGTGGTAACCTACAATTTAAAATAATAATGTAACAGCCATCGCTGGTTGGACTTGGACTAACTGCCATTCACTGACGGCAAGAGGGCTGTATGAGAACATCGATTGATATCCTTGCATTCCAAGAGACCCACATTGAAGATAATAATAGTGCAAGAGGCAATATTCCTGGATACAGACTTGTTGATGCTATAGGGTATATGGTATTGCAACTTACGTGAAGCATGATATTGACAATATGTCAGTTACCCACAAGAGCTCTGATGGTGACATTTTTATCTTGGCAATCCAAGTGTCAGACACTAAAATAGTCAATGTCTATAAGCCTTCTAACATCCAATGGCCTGACAATAGCACTTTGCCAAGTTTTGAACACCCTGTCCTCTATGTGGGGGACTTTTAACAGTCACCATAGCCAATGGTGCTGCAACACCGACAATGAGAATGGCAGAAAGCTTGCTGACTGGGCTGAAATGAACAACCTTTTCCTGATCTTTGATGCTAAAAGATTCAGTCACTTTTTATTCAGCTCGTTGGCATCGAGGTTACTCTCCCGACTTAATCTTCTGCTCATGTGGACGATCTTCAAGCCCAAAACCAATTAGGAAAGTTCTTATTGCTTTTCCCCACTCTCAACATAGGCCAGTACTGGTTTCATTGGAGATCCAAATTCCCATAATTCGATTTGTTCCACGGCCTGGATGGAATTTTAATAAAGCACACTGTGAGGCCTTTACCACCAGGCTTGATGATAGCATCGGGTTCATTCCTCCTACAATAAGAAATTACAATTTGTTTCACAAATCTTGTCTCATCCACTGCTAAAGCTTGCATACCAAGAGGATACAGAAAGGAGTATATACCAGGATGGAGTAAGGAATTAGATGACCTTTACAAAGAGTTTCATGCTACCGAAAACTCCAATACGGCTAATCTGCTGCTGCACACTCTAGAGAGAAAAATTGGTCAAAACTGTTGAAGATATAAGTTACAAATAAAGGAAGAAGTAAGTTATGGGAGTCCTTGAGTCATAGTGGGTCTCTGATGATATTGTAAAAAGTTATTTTGATATTTTTAATCATATAAAAATCCAACAAGAAACACATTTCCTCGAACCTATAGTTGCAGTAGCAATAAAAAATCTCCAGAAATACGAAACACTTGTACCTTTATCATTAAAAGAAAAAATCGTTTGTAGTTATCCCTGTGAATGACTCCTCAGAAATTCAATAAATTCAAGGAACCTTGGGGAACGCCTGACACTTGGCGGAACTCTTTGGAGAGCAAGACTGGCAATTTCACTTTTATGCGTCGATTAAGCAGGTAATCAGTGAGCCAGGAGAGTAGTGAGCCATGAACCCCATAGGCTTCCAGTTTACATATCAGAATGGAGTGGTCTACCTTGTTGAAGGCCTTGGCAAAGTCAACGAAGGTTACATCAAGCTGCTTCCCTGCCCTCATGGCCGAGAACATACTTTCCTGAAATAGTAGTAAATTAGTCATTGTTGATCTAGAAGAGGTAAAACCATGTTGACTAGGGCAGACCAGTGGCTTAAAAAAAACTTGAGTCGAGAGAGTACAAGTGATTCAAAACCTTCCCCACGGATGAGAGAATTGTAATAGGCCGGTAGTTTTCAACCTTCGATAGATCACCACTTTTCAGTATGGGAACAATTTGTCCAATTTTGAGAATCTCAGGAAATATTCTGTAGAGAAGGGATAGGTTAAAGAGAATCGTCAGTGGCTCCGCCAGTGTGTCACTGCAAAATTTGAGAAAGGGTGGTATTATGTTATCTGGACCTTCTTAGTGTCTAGTTGTTTGAGAGCATTCAAGACCTCGGGTACACAGAAGGAAATCTATGCCAAGGAGGATGAAGTATTAAAGTCAAAAGATGGAGATGAGACAACAGGCTGCGAGAACACTGACGAAAAATACTCAGAGAACATATCGGCCCTCTCCTGCAGATCCTCCGAAGAGCGGTCACCTAGAACCCTTTAGATGGAATCCCAGGTGCTTCACCAGAAGAACGAACAAAGCTCCAGAAGCTGTTGAGGTTATGTGGAATTGAAGTCTCCACATGGTGCAGATAACTTCTGTAACATGCACGACTGAGATCCTTACAAGCCTCGTGCAAAACACAAGCGTGAGTAGTCCACTGGATTGAATGATAGTTTATAACGTTTGTGTGCTATTTTCTTCTGCATCACCAAATTTATTAGCTCCTTAGAAAACCACTTGGGGAAGGGCGAAGTTCCAATCCGTTTCAAAGGACTACATGCGATCCAGATATTTCCTAGCAACAAAGTCATATTCCTGAAGCTCCCCTGGATGCTGAATTCATTGATTAAAGAGTATAAATCCACTGTTGAGAGCATTTCCGAGGCAGCAAACAAGTTACATTTACGTAGATTTGGGCAAGTAAAATAATTAGCAATTGAAGGTCCTCGTCCAGTAGACAATGAGAAAGATATAGGAGAGTGATGTTGGTCAGCTGGGACAAGGGGGTCTTCTGCAGGATAGACAGTTACTGGTTTAATTCTGCTAAAAACTAAGTCCAAAGTCACTTGTCTGAAGTTCCTTACGGGATTCATCTGGTCCAAGGAATACAGCTCTTCTCAGATTTCCGAGGAGCTCCCTCTTAGCCCGATCATCAGAGGCAGACTCACAGGCATTGATATCGTAAGAGGGAATGTTGAAGTCTCCAGCCAATATCAATGAGGACGACGGTAAAGTTATTGCTTGAGTGGATATTTCTATCTTTCCGATAAATAGTGAAATTATTGGCTGACTGTAACTCAGAGCTAGAGATCTCCGAAGATAGGTTTGTTTCATATAATAATAAAACATCATATATATTACAAGCCAAAGCGCTCTTTAAATCAACTAGTTTGTTACGCAAGCCATTTACATTTTGAAAATACACATTTAATCTTGTTTTGCCGCTGGAAGAGATTCGTCTTTTTTAACTATCCTGGGGATGCCATTAATGTATTTTATGGTTAAATCCAGTTCGCCAGACTCAGTGCGGGTTTTGAGGGTCTCCCGCAAGTCTGAGAGATAATTTCTTTCCTTTACTGTTCAGTCTTTGGCTATAGAGACATCATTTAGGCTCTGGTCAGAGCTTTTCCTGGAGCCAAATTCTCTGAAAAGTGTAATTGCCTCAGATTCAGATGAAAAGCACACAGCTTGACAGCTCGGGGTCTATCTTTTGATGCTTTTCTGATTCTAAAAAACTGGGCGCCACCTAGAGACGAATCAAGATTACAACATGCAAGAATATGTTCCACAAAGCCTCGATCATGTTCTTTCTTGCAGGTACGGTGGAATCGCTTTCCTTTAGGCCAAGAATAATCACATTGCGTGCACAGCATTTTCTGTCATTTATTTCTTCAATTACAATTTCTACTGGTAAATCCTGGACCGTATCAGCAGCCCTTGACGTATAAGACGTCAAGAGGTACTACTTAAAAAATTCAGTAAGATCTTGAATTACCCAGGATCTCCTTGGTCAGAACGGTCGCTTAAAATCTCGAAACCCACCTCTATGTACTGCTTCCCAGTTGAGCAATTCAAATTTTTCACCCAATACTAGCTGGGCTATAGTGTGGAACAGTTTTGATAGATGAAATAAGTTCCTTATTAACGCTACATCAATACCTGTAGGTGGAATGAACCTCCCTCGTAGGGAATGGATACTTTTGAATCGATTCCGAACTGGCGTGGGTAGATGGAACTACTTGAAGTATAAATGGGGATTGACACTAGATCAGTTATGCGATTGCGGGGAGTCTATCCAAACAATGGATAACATAATTACAGTGTCCCCTGCGTTCTCTTACAAAGGGATTGGCTAGAATAAACAGAATAAGTGAGGCAGGTCGTAAATGGCTCGATGGATTGGATTTAGCTTTGTGACAGGAGATTACTTTTATTTTATACTATATATTGCATGAGGTTTGGATCTTAATCCAAATATATATCACAGGTTAAAAAAAAAAACTTAATGGTAGCTAACAAAAACCATACGATATATATATATATATATAGTGCCAGACAAAATTCCATTGTAATCATATATTTACATTTTGCAATTTTTTTCTCTGCTTTCTAAAATATTTAAAGTTTAAAACAATTTGTAATATTGTGCGGTTTTTAATTATCAGGGTGCCCACCAGACATAGTGTCTTGTCCGTTATTAATAAAAAGAGCAAATGAATAGCATTAATTTAAAAGTTAATAAACATTTTAAATTCTGATTGCAGTGTAGTGTTGATCTTAATTATATTGTTCACAGTTTTTTGTAGAATGGGACCCGTGCTTTTTCATACCAGCGTGACTTTGATACACATCTCGTATCTATATAACTCACATTACACTCATCTCTAACACATTATTTATCAGCTTGGATTTTATTTTGGTTTTAAAATAGATGCAAGATGTATAAATTTCATAAAATAAAGATTTTTGTGGATGGTTAGAATTGGTTTATTCTGTAGTTGTAGAATAATTTGTTAATGGGATTTGATTCTAAATATTTTGAATACAAATTGAAAATGAATAGTTTCCATGCATTACTTTTTATAAACTTGGATTGAAAATAATACAAGATCATGGGCGCTTGGTGGTAGTTAAGCAATACGGCAGCCTTTGCATATCAATTACATCTAAACTAAATTGCAACTCCATCATTTAGATCCACCATTAAAAGACCAAAATCAACTAAATTATTTCTATTGTGGAAATTATTAAGTACCTGGACATTGTTTGGTTTGAATTGTTGTTACAAAACAAATATCATATTGATACTTAGAGAGCCGGAACCATCAAAGTTGTCATTCAGTGCAGTAAATTTATTCGGAATGCTATATTTTTTGAAATTATATTAAATGTCATATCTACAAAACTGTAGTAACAGCTGTCAAGAAAATTAATATTGATAATCAGTATGTAACGAATTTTATGCCAATGTACTTTTGGGCAGGTAAATTCTTATCGTCATGACTGGAAACATGTGAGGTGACTTTGGCAAGTTATGACCATGCCAAAACCATTGAAAGTACAAGATTTGAACTAATTTAACTTTAAATATCATTTCCTAAGAATTATAACGTCTGTCTAGCTGAACCCTCCACAGTTGTAGTGGCATAACTTACAACATAACAGACAAGCTGAAATACTATGCTACATTTTTGTCAAACAAGTAACATTCATTTATGTATCTTTTTGTGTTAAATATTACCTGTCTGTGAGACCAAATGAGGGTTCTTGTGTATTTTGATTAGCCTCTATCACTGGACTAGGCAATGCCCACTGATGAGATCGTATCTTAAGAGTCTACAGAGGCTGTCGGCCATTTTGGTTTTAATCCCATAAGAACAATGTTAGTTTCAAACTGGACAAACGATCACACGTATCCATACTAAACAGTTTTTGCTAACAGAACTTTTACAAACAAATTGCATTTGATCAAGAATGAGTGTCCTCGTTGGAATTGCATTGCAAATTCCCAATTAGTTTTGTATAAAAAATATATAACAAATTTTATGTTTTAAATTTTTATTTTCACCTATTTTTCAAAACTAGGCGTATGAATTCAAAATATCAAAAGAAAATCCAATGCCCAATATGATAAAGTTTAAAATGACACCTCATACACAACTTTTGGTCAGTAAATAATATGTGTTCGCAAATAACATTGTTCTTATGGGATTAAAACCAACATGGCCGACAGACTCTGCATTGCTCGTTATATTGCTCTTAACAAGAGTGATCCGTCACATTAAGCTTAAACTTGCCAATGTTCTAATACTGATTTGTATGGTATATTTGTATTAAATGTATGAAAAAATATATTTATCGTGTAGAAAATATTTGGTGATGCAGCCTTTTTCCCAATTAATAAAAATGTCACTTGTCAGCTCACATGAGCCTGTATCTAAACAGATGAAGGATCAGGTGGCAGCTCAGTGGATATTCGTACCTTAGACCTTCTATTGAGCATGCTGAAGCTATAAACAAACCACCAAGCATGCAGCTTCTTTTTAAGTTTTATGACTTCTAGTCCAGATGATACTAAATAAACACTGCTTTAGACACTTGAAGAACAGTTCTACAGTGATATATAAATGTTTTAGTTTGTAATATTAAGTTTATATATATTAATTCTCTTTTCTTTTTTCAGGTTCCTTTCCTTTACAAAAAAGTTAATGTTTTATGTCCAAGAATATTTATTCAAGCCAACTGCATAAACTTATGTTCATTGTTAATTAATGGTTTTTTCCTTAAAAAGGAAATGAGAAGGTTGAGTAGTAACGATTATTTTTCAAGTCTGTTTATATTCCAGATTATTTATTTACCTCAATTATATTCTTTTTTTCAGATTTTTTATTCACCTTAAGTGTATTAAGCTATTTTCAATGTAAGTAACTGTTTATTTTCCTTATAAAGGAGTTTAGAAGATTGTTTTCTAACAACAATATTTTAAGTGTATTCCAATAATCCATATTATTTATTCACCTAAGTTGTATTAAGTTATTCGCTATGGTATATAAATTACTGTTTGTTTTGTTTTCCTCGTCAAGGAATTGAAAATATTAAATAGTATTTCAAGTCTTAATATTCCAGAATATTTATACACCTCGGTTTTATTAAGTTATGTTCAATTTTAGTAACTGTTTTGTTTTCCTTATAAAGGATTTTTAGAAGATTTAATTATAACGTTTCAAATATGTTAATATTCCTTATTATTTATTCACCTAAGTTGTATTACGTTATTCTCTATATAAATTACTGTTTGTTTTGTTTTCCTCGTCAAGGAAATGAGAATATTAAATAGTATTTCAAGTCTTAATATTCCAGAATATTTATACACCTCGGTTTTATTAAGTGATGTTCAATTTTAGTAACTGTTTTGTTTTCCTTATAAAGGATTTTTAGAAGATTTAATTATAACGTTTCAAATATGTTAATATTCCTTATTGTTTATTCACCTAAGTTGTATTACGTTATTCTCTATATAAATTTCTGTTTGTTTTGTTTTTCTTGTCAAGGAATTGTGAACATTGAATAGTATTTCAAATTTGTTAAAATTCTACATTATTCACCTTAATTTCATAAGTTGTAGTCTATATAAATTTCTGTTTTATTAAATGTTTGCATGAAAATTTGAAATAAATATATTGCATAAAACAGATAATGCCATAATCATTCTAATTTGTTCCTACAGTGTCTTGTTACAAACCTTTTTGTTAACAGAATTGATGTTTGAAAACGTTATGATGTTCTAACTTCATGCCCACATACAAAATGTTCAATCTAATCCAAGCATTACACAAGCTAATCCTGGTGTAAGGTATGTGTCTGAATTGTTGGAAATCATGAATGTAATGTAAATTTACATAACATCTATCTATCCTCAAACATGTAAATCAGACATGCCTTTGACTGCAGAACAAGGTTAAACTTGATCTGAAGTTTAAGACATGCCTAAATTTGTGGTGATCATGATGAAACTTCACGCTTTATTCATATTTAAAGACGCAAGTAACATTCCTGGTATCACAGGTTAAGCACTTTTAGATTACTTAATGAGACATCGTTCACAAAATATTGCAACTAGTTTGAAATAATAGGGTTAAACAACCAGAAGCCAAGGCAGACATAACATAAAAGGGTAAGTATATTATCCTAAAAAAACATACCGATCACAAAAAGTGATAATTTATACTGTTTTGAGTATTGGCTAAATCCAAAATCTGTAAGTTATAAGGCATATACATTGAATTGTAGATCTAAGGTGAAGAACCTGGAGTACAACATATGTGCGGGCACTCATTCATCATGCCCGATTTTAAGTAATATTTTACACTTTTCCAGTTTTAATTTGAATGACTATGGCTTAGTTGTTACAATTGGCCATATGTATAATCAGAAGGTAACATTTTATTTGTTAAATTCCAAGAAATCCTTCACAAGACACTAAAAAAAATAATTTAAATTTGAGCAAAATCCTTACTTGACACAAGTAAATGAATATGAATATTTCAATCTTTTATTTGTTATATTCATTTATTGTATATATACACATTTAATGGGGGGGGGGGGGAAATAACTTGTGTTTTGGTATGAAAAATACCTAATTATAAAGTACATGTGTCAAAATAAATATGTTCAATAGATATCCTGTCACAAAACCAAATGCAATTCCTTTAGTCAATTACAGGCAGTTTTCCTGGCTAGCTGTAACTGAATTTGATTATCCCTCCAGGAAAATATCGCAAAGAGCTATCGATTACAATATGGTTCATTCTTTGGCTGGCCACAAGACTGGTTTTCTCTCTGCCCCTAATTTAATGTTCAGTTGTTGCACCACAAATTTAACTTAAGACTCCACTCATCCCACCAACCCACATTCAACTACTGAATTCTCTTTTCCTTCTACTACACATGATCCCTGGCTACACTCATCCCTCCCATAAACATTTGATTCTTAAACCCTCTTTTCTTTCCTACATGCATGTTTATAGACTCCAATCATCCCACACTCCCTTATTCAGCTAGTGAATCCTTCTTTCCTTCCTACATGTACATGTAACCCCAGACTCCCCTCTTCCCTCCCACACACATTTAACTTTTAATGCTCTCTTCCATCCTACAAGCATGTAACCCCAGACCCCCCTCTTCCCTCCCACACACATTTAACTTTTAAATGCTCTCTTCCATCCTACATGCATGTAACCCCAGACTCTCCTCTTCCCTCCCACACACATTTAACTCTTAAATCTTCTTTTCCTTCCTAAATGGATTTCATTCCTGACACTCATTCATCCTTGATAACATTCTTGACAATACCACCACCCTAAATCTACCCTATTTGCCCCACTACAATGGTATGTATTAGCTTAACCAGTTATGAATAGGACAAACAGGAAATTATCTGTAATTAAGGTGAAAGATAGTGAGTGCTTATGTAATATTTATAATATTTATGTTTTTAATCCAAATGGACACAGTAAAACTTTGCAACAACAGGGTTTTACAAAATATCACATAACTATTAAATCGGTCTTATTTTTGCTATGAGAAGTTTTATTCGAAAGAATTATTCTTCTATCAATCAGGTTTGTCGCTACATTTTTTTGAAGATTTTTTTGTTGCCAGTAGAACTTCCTCTGGAACATCCTGGTAAGGAAAGTTGTCCATTTTTAACGTTTCTTCTCGTATGTCTACTTCTGAAACACCATTTTTAATTTAAAGATAACAAAAGTGTTAAGTTAAAGATTAAAATATTGATATCTACTTATTGTGTTTGCAAGGAATTACAAGATTTTTAATACTTCCTTTTTTGTTTTAAGTCTTCCATACGTTGTGCTTTAATTATTAATTAATAATATTGTTATTAGTTTAACTATGCTATTGATTATATAACAATAACTAGCTGCGCTCATTGGTGGACTACCCCCAAACCACCGCTGCCAGTAACCCAAGTTTATCACGGATACTACCTAAGGTGATCACAGGTGCCTTAACCAAATTGATCATGGTCGCTATCATTAACAGGTGCATCAGGCAAGAGACAAAGAGGGGCCTCTTTCCTATAAATATTACATGACTCATCTGTCAAGCATCTTTTAAAAAACAAATGTTTTTTTACTGCATTGCAAATCACATTTACTAGATTGTCTTAAGTAAAAAATATTTCTTGTGGAGAGTCAAAATAAGCAATTAGTTGGAATGATTTAAATAGTATAAATTTGATACTAATCATACAGTTGGTTTTAGCGTATCACAATGGCATTCAATCAAATGTATAAAAAATGTTGTTAATCAAATTATATAAGTCTAACAGATAAATATGTTTACATGAACAAGAGCAGTGATCCAAAAATGTTCTATCTCAGATTTTATTATAGGTTTTTAAATATTAAACAAAAATAACTTATCCTTTAAATTGTTATAAATTCACTTTTTTGTTTACAGTACACTAGGGACACAATTATTCTAAGTTGATGTACCAAGCCCATTTCGGATGACTGAATTTTTGGATAGTGCTGTTCACCATTAAAAGCATGCTACCAGTTAGTTTAGAGGCCTAAAAACAAAGATTCAGTCAATTGAAATTCTTTATTTACAGTTTCATAAAGAAACAGAATTGCATCCAAAACATTTTTTTTCTGAATAAAAGACTTGGGAAGACCCAAAAACTAGGTTTTTCCACCTATAAAAAAGTGTATCCACACCATTAATAGCTGAAGGAAATACTATATCTTAATCTATGAATTAATTGTAATACCACAATAATTATGAATAGGTTCAAGTGTACATTTTTATTTTTAACAGAAAGGATTTGATAGAGTTATCTTTCTATTTGTCTTTTTTATAAGTTCGTAAAGCTGCTTTAAAAACCTTTTCCCGAGCTATTATACCATTCTGTGAAAAAAGCCCAAAGGAAGTCTGGAATTGTAGTCTTAAGTCTTACGGAGACTATCTAAGTTTATAGTTTGTAGTTGTTCAAGGTTTTTTTTATTAAAATATAATTTTACTTTCACTAAAAAAATTAATATCTAGTTTTTATTGAAATCCAGGTTAAAATTGCAACTCCTGAGGATGACAGACAGGAGTTTTCATACCCGTCGAAATGTTATATTTGTTTTTTAAACACTAGAAGCCTTGGCAATCTCCATAAAATAAACAATTATGAACAATCTAATGCCAGCAAGTAATAAAATAATAGTTCCCCCATGTCTTAAATCATATCCTCAACTCTTAAGATGTGTATGTCAAAACATATTATAAAGGGGAATATATAGTAAATAGGAATTCAGACTTATTATTGGGTACACTGTTACAGACTAACAAAGGACATACACAACTATCGGTTGAGGAGACTAACAAAGGACATACACATCTATCGGTTGAGGAGACTAACAAAAGACATACACATTTATAGGTTGAGGAGACTAACAAAGGACATACACATCTTTCGGTTGAGGAGACTAACAAAGGACATACACAACTATCGGTTGAGGAGACTAACAAAGGACATACACATGTATCGGTTGAGGAGACTAACAAAAGACATACACATCTATCGGTTGAGGAGACTAACAAAGGACATACACATCTTTCGGTTGAGGAGACTAACAAAGGACATACACAACTATCGGTTGAGGAGACTAACAAAGGACATACACATCTATCGGTTGAGGAGACTAACAAGACATACACATCTATCGGTTGAGGAGACTAACAAAAGACATACACATCTTTCGGTTGAGGAAACTAACAAAGGACATACACATCTATCAGTTCAGGAGACTAACAAAAGACATACACATCTATTGGTTGAGGAGACTAACAAAAGACATACACATCTATCGGTTGAGGAGACTAACAAAAGACATACACATCTATCGGTTGAGGGACTAACAAAAGACATACACATCTTTCGGTTGAGGAAACTAACAAAGGACATACACAACTATCGGTTCAGGAGAATAACAAAGGACATACACATCTATCGGTTGAGGAGACTAACAAAAGACATACACAACTATCAGTTGAGGAGACTAACAAAGGACATACACATCTATCAGTTGAGGATAAAAGTCATAGCATAGTGGAAGGTATAGTAAACAGGAATACAGACTTATAAGTGTATCAAAACCTAGAGGAAGGTATATATTAAACAGGAAATCAGATTTATAAAAGGGTATAGCGTTAGAGAATAACATAGGACATGTACATCTATCAGTTGAGGTTATAAGTCATAGCATAGGGGAAGGTATAGTAAACAGGAATACAGACTTATAAGTGTATCAAAACCTAGGGGAAGGCATTTATTAAACAGGAAATCAGATTTAAAAAAGGGTATAGCGTTAGAGAATTACATAGGACATGTACGTCTATCAGTTGAGGATATAAGTCATAACATAGGTGTAGTAAACTGGAATACAGACTTATAATTGGGTATACTATAATATACTAACTATTAGTCCATTGTGCCTTATGCTTTGTAGATGGTTTAGTATTAATATATAGAAGAATTCAATATTACCCCTTTCCATCTAAGCGTCCGGTTTCTGGACGTTAGTAATATGTTCAAAAAATCCCAGCGTCCTGTTCACCGGATGTTCGAAAAACTTTCCTAAAATCTCAACGTCCGGTTTCCTGTACGTTTGGAAAGTAATTTTTTATGAATACATATTAACTTGAAATTTATATTTGACTGATATGTAAATGTTTGGAATAATATTTTCTATTATAAAAACATTGATTTGTTACGATAGAATGTTTTATTACAGTACAACAATTTGTATTATTTTGTTGTCTTTATTTTGCACTAACAGCTGTGTTGATTTGGTCATCTGAGGTTATTTGTTTTTTCATTAGTGATGTGATTGTTTGTGTAGTATGGAAGATAAAAATAACTAAAATAAAACGTAGTAGATTGCCAATAAGCGATAATACAATCGCTACTTGCGTGTATGACGAGAGTGATGAATCAGATACGTATATGTTGTAGTTGTTATGCATAAGGTAAAAACCCAAACTGCAGTGTTTTTTAAAAAGCCCAGAACTTTTTTAGTTTTAAAATTACCATGGTGAAATATGATTTTTTTTTTTTTAGATAACTAAATGGTGTTTTAAATAATATTATTAGCTCTGGTCAATGAATATTAGTGTTATCTACAACGCAAAAAAAGCTCAACAATTTTCTAATTTTTTTGTAAATGCATATAAAAGCAAAGAAGTTGTATATTTTTTTTAAATCCTTTTTTATTTTATTTTATACTACAAGTAATCTCTTTAGGAAACTATTGATTTTTCTTTGTCAGTTGTTTGTTTTATATGTCTAACTCACCTCTTCTGCTGTATCTCTTCTAGCCTTTAATACAGACAAATTTAATGTCCTTACCCAAATCATCCTTCGCAAAACAGGATAATACACCAGCATACCAAGATCTTTTAAAATGTTTTGATCTTAAAAAAAAAATGCGAAAGTACACATGCACACTTGAAAATGATTTTAATGTCTATTTAAATATGTGGGTATTAGTAGGGAATATTTTAAAAAAATCAAGCTCAATCTTTCAAACATGATTTTTCCTCATACGTAGGGTTAAAACTGCTAATGGTAAAATTATGAAATGCATATTTATATTTTCTAAATTCTCTCTTATAGGAACTATTAATACAATCTATGTAAGCTCACTTTTGAACCAATAAAATAGATTTGGTTACCAATTTTCTCAGTTTTGTTTGGATTCATGAAATAAAATGAACTATAAAATATAAATAACACATACTATTTTACACTGTAACTTGTTAAGAATTGTACATTTCGACTTACCATATTTTCCAGATTCTGTTCTTCTTGCTTGAACCACTGTTGTTAGCAATTCTGTTTCTACTTCTTTAGAGAATTTAATCATCTAAAGGATGTAAAAGAATTTTTGATTATTTTATAAATTGCAATAAGCAGTTTTATCATCTTTGTTAAAAATATTGTTGTCACAGTACAAACTTGAATAGGTTTTAATACATCTATATACCTTTAGATGGAGGACACATGATCAACCAGCACCCACAATGGACTAACCTTTATTTTCATGTCTTGCCTATTATTTTAATTTTATAATCCTTACCTTTGATGAATTATAATCAGTCTTTTATTATTTTGAATTTTAATATTTAAACAACGTAATTTATTAACGTTATACACCACAATGGCAAAAAAAGGTTATTTCTACTAATATAATTTTTGAAGTAGTGAGAATTTTTACCCATCTTTCTTCTTAAAAGTAGGCATCTTGATTTCATTTGGATAAAATTTGGTAACCCTAAACCTATAAAGCCAATCAATATACCACAAAAAACGCCAGTCCAGTTACCCTTCTTGTTTCATAAAATATAATATATTAATGATCACATTACGGTTTTCCTGTTTATAAGATAATTTCAACTACACACTGATTTCTAACTGGAAAAAACTGTAATTATTTTAACCAAAGCTAGTAACAAATTAAAAAGTGCTCTCGTTTTGCTAAGCTTATCACTGTGATAACAGCCTTGAGATAAAGATATAGAATGTACTATTGATGAACGTCTGATAAGCAATCCAAATAT
Source organism: Stictocephala bisonia (assembly GCA_035578905.1). Lineage (NCBI taxonomy): Eukaryota > Metazoa > Arthropoda > Insecta > Hemiptera > Membracidae > Stictocephala > Stictocephala bisonia. The sequence continues at coordinate 2,199,697 of JAQJVL010000063.1, read as the reverse complement.
TCTCGAAACATTGAACAAATTTCACTAGTCCTCTCTCTAATTTCAAAATAATTACGTAGATTCTCTTATCCAAATTCTAACAAACATGGCAACAGATATCCTGTTGAAACTATCAATATATACAACTGTATCGCAGACTGGGCTGCTGAGAAGGCAGAACCGATTTTAGGCTTGCGTTTAGAGAATTGAAGGCTTTAAGATGGCAAAAAGCAGTTGCTGGCCTTACACGCACTATCAATCATCATATTCTAGACAAACTACGGTCCATAATTTTGTAGGGATTTTAACGTACCTCTTAAAATATAGAGCAATATATATTATATACTTCAAATTTTTAAGCCATGTTTTATGACCAAATTTATTGAATAAATAACCAAAAATTCTAACATATTTAAATGAAACACTTATAATCCGATTTGATCTTGATTTTGATAGTTACCATTCAATAATTTTCAATGTTGGTATTGTAATCACAACATTAGTATGATGTTAATAGCATTAGTAATATACAACAGTTATAAACATTTGGTAAGAAAACTTAGTCATTTCCTACTTTATTTCCCAACTTAGGTTTTGAAATTTCTGAAGCTGATCTTCCCTTTCCTAAATGGTAAAATACACTTTATTTCCCAACTTAGATTTTGTAATTTCTGAAGCTGATCTTCCCTTTCCTAAATGGTAAAATGCACTTATAGATTTTTCTAAAACAATTCAATGTCTCTTCAAAATGGTTACATACTGGTTAACATTTGTTATCAAACTTCCCTTTATCAGATGATACCTTAAGCAATTATACATATTTTATTATTGTTAGTACATCTTCAGGAGATTACATATACATATTACAGGAATATGCCTTTTAAAAAGTTTAAGATGAAATTAGAAAAATTATTAAAAAGTAAAGCCTATTATTCTATTGAATAGTTTGAAGAAGATTTTGCTGAATTGAGACAAAATGATACATTCTTTTGTATAGGCAGCTGTATTGGGTTTTTTCCGCCTATATAGAATATATCTGCAAACACATATAGATATATATATATGAAAT